>CM076571.1:313566837-313751886 GCA_034641835.2 Pinus albicaulis
TGATTTTTTCTTTGTCTTTATCCCACTCAAAGATTGGAAGCCTTGGTATACCTTTAGATCACTGGTATTTCCTTGATTTCTTGCTGAGTTTGACTTCATAGTAGAAATTGTTTTGTGAGATTTAGATCCCATTTTCTCATTTGCAAATATTTAAAAAATTTTGTTGATAAGTTTGGAATTTCACTTAAAAAACAATAATTGGATGTTTTTTGAATTCTTTCTGATCTATGCAAAGAATTTCTTAGTTAGATAACAAGCTAAGAAAAATATCCTCAAAATATTTAAATTTTTAATTCAGATTTAGTCTTTGGAATTTTTAGATCTCAAAATTAGTGTTTTTTAGTTTTGAGTGTTATTTCTAGAAATTGTAGTGTTCTTTTGGAGAAAATTTTGTTTGTAGTTTCGATCTTGAATGATAAAGGGATTTCTTTTGAGCAATTGATCATTTTGAGTTCTCATAAAATTATATTTCTTTTCATTTATTCTTGTTTGAAGGAAAGAATTGTTTTAAAAGATTGCATTTCTCAACACTTTCTTTTAGATAGAAGTCATTGAAAGGAAAGGAATTGTTTCTCATATTAGATGAATTTTTAGTGTGTTTTGAGTCGGGTCTCTACATATCATCAATTTCACTTTCGCACCTCTTTTCCTGAGAAACAGCCTACTAAAAGAAACGCTTAAGTTAAAATAAATCTAGTAATTTTTATATTTCTAGGACTCTTTTCCACCAACATAGCTTCGGCTAGTGTCTTGGGGTAGGGAGTAATTAACTCTCCAAGATAATTAAAACAAACAAGTAGTTGATCTTGCAGTAGGAAAAATCCAATAGTCGCTTGTATGCTCTGGGAAGCTCCTCCTAAAGGAGTCAAGCACGAGGTCATATCCGAACCAATGGGATAATCAATTCTATCTCATTGGGAACGATAGAATATGTGCGTGAATTAACAATGGTAAACCTCAGATAGACCATTGTCGAGGAGCCTGGGGTCACTTGTTGGTATACCTTGGATTATGTCAAGGAGCCTTCAAGGGGATTGAGCTTTGTTACTCTACCCTTGCGCATATGTCAGATCGTAGACTATTCTCTTAGGTATATTAGTTCATGTTGGTAACCTTAGTGGCTATAAAATTTACGATTTTTTACTAAGGTGATGGTGGAGGAAATATCCCACTGTACCTGGAGTAGATGTCGACTAGACTCACTTGGAATCTCTAGAGTGTTATCTTCACTCGAGATGGTTTAAGTGGAGAAACTTGCACTGGTCTGTTTCATTAAGCAGGTTGTCAGGGTAACTGTTCCAACCACCATTTCTACATTAAAACACTATGATGTTGGATTTCATCACCAACTAGTGTTTTTAGTGTGGGAATTTACTATTTGTGTGTGGTTTGATCCCCTAGCTTTTTAGGCGTGTGATTCATTTGTTTGTTTCCTTAGAAACTTTAGAAGTTTTCATTGAAATTTTCTTTGATTGCGTGTGATTAATAATTTTTAATCGTGGCTGAATTACCAAGACAATCACGTAGACTCCAGGGGAAACCCCCTGAGTATACACCAAGTCAACTTGAAGGACTGCAAGCTCTGGTACCACATAGTGTCAGCAAAATTAGATCAATAGAACCAAGAGAATCATCCATAATTACTCATCCTGATTATCAATCACAAATAAAAGAATATATTCAAGAGCCAATTTCAATTTCTGAAATCACTGACATTGTTTCTCCAACCAGTGAATTAGCTGAAGAACCTAAAATTTCTGAGCCCAAAACTGAACTTTCTGTGTTGGAACCATCTTCAGGATTTTTTACTTTGACTTCTAGTGATCCTGATTCACCTAGGGTAAGACATCACATTACTGAAAACCTTCCTTCTGATATCATATGTATTGAAGAACTTGTTGGTCTAGACGAAGACGTAGTTCTTTCCACTTTGAATCTTAGGGAGCTTGAATCAATATTCTACAGTCCTTTTAGAACTGACGCTTGGTATTTATCATTGAATTTTTTTTTACAAAACGTGGGTCTTACTTATTCACCACCCCAAATTCCTTTTTACCCTACACCAAGAGGTTATCAACCTTCATTAGCTATGTCGAGTGAGTCATCTATGTTTTCTCAATCTCTAGAAACATTTTTATACGGTGGTTCGTCTGTTCCTCCAGGATACCAATCGCTCTTTGGTACCTTCTCGGGAGTAGCTCCTAAACCAATTGGACAAGTGTTATCATCTGATACAAATGGAACAAACACTGAAACGTTGAACACAAAACATATTTTTATGATGTCTCACAATATTCCAAATCCTCAACCTCAAGAAAGTCAGTTACTGCCTGGGAGGAAACCTCAAGGAAGTCAGTTACTGCCTAGGGGGCAACCTCAAGGAAGTCAGTTACTGCCTGGTGGGCAACCTCAAGGTAGTCAATTACCACCCAGAGGGCAACTTCAAGGTAATTTTTTACCAGGTCAAAATGTAGGACAATATTTCCTTCCTGGGGAACAACCTCAAGGACTGTACACACCTCAAGGTTAATATCAACCTTAGGGACAGTACATACCCCAAGGTCAATATCAACCCCAGAGTCAGTTTATTCCTAAGGGTCAATATCAACCCCAGAGTCAGTTTATTCCTAAGGGTCGATATCAACCCCAGAGTCAGTTTATTCCTCAGTGCCAATATCAACCCCAGATTCAGTACATGCCTCAAGGTTATCAACCTCAAGGTCAGTGCCCAACTCAAGGTTTCCAACCTCCTTCTGGTCAACCATTATTACAAGGAGCTGGAAATTTTCTAGTTAATTATCAAACTTACGTTCAACCTGGTTATGGTCCTTCATATGCACAACCTTCTATGGGTCAATACCCCAGAATTAATATGGTGTGGGATCCATATCAAATTCAACAGAATTTGCAACCCAATGCGTAATTACCTAATCAACCTGGACAACCCATAGGTTCTGGTCCAACCCAGCAACCTGTCCAGCCTACCATTCAAGTCTCTGCATTTGGTTCTATTTAGCAGCCTGGGCCTAGTACACCTAGAACTCTGCCTCAAACTTCTACTGCTGCTGCAACTTCTGTTCAAGCTACCACACCTATTTATGGAGTATCTGCAGCTCCTGTTTCTACTATCCATATATCAGTGCAAATTCCTCAAGTATCTATGCCACAGTCAGGACCTACAATTCAGGCTATGACCCAGATGCCTACAGGAAAATTTGGTACGAGTAGGTTCTCATTAGTCAACCACAATTTACTTATCAACCGTACCAAGGACAGTATCAATTTGGATAGACTACACAAAATCCAACATATTAGTATCAGTCATACCCTGGGTATACTTATCAAGTACCTCAACAACCCTAGTATGGTCCAGTTAATCTTGGTTATCCAAGAGGTTTCACGATTCCCAATGCACATCCAATTCCAGGGTATCCTGGATATCCTCCTCCTGGAACTGGTTTGATCACACAAGGTTATCAAGACCCTAGCCATCAGTTACCATTTATAGAAAATTTAGATTTACCTGATCTATCGCGCCTTATGAATGATCCCATCTTTTATCTTCTGTACTGGCTGTTGATGCCTAATAAGTTTCCCAGTGATATTCCAAAGTTTGAGGGTAAGTCAGGAGAAGATCCATCTAATCACGTTATGACTTATCACCTCTGGTGTGCATCCAATTCACTAATCAATGATTCGATTTGGTTACTTATTTTTCAGAGAAATCTCATTCGTCTAGCTGCCAAATGGTAGATTGAGTTACCACGAGGCTCATTTAATAATTTTAATGCACTAGCTACTGCTTTCTTAACCCATTTTCAGTTTCCTGTCAGATATGAAAATAGCACGGAATTGCTGACTTCATTAAAACAATCTACGTCTACGTACATATCCGATCACATTCATGAATGGAGACGTAGGAGGCATTTAGTGAAGGTCTTTATTTCGGATCAAATTTTGGATGAATGGTTTATTAAATCGTTATTGCCCAAAATTATTGAAGATGTGGCCAAAGGAGGCATCGTTATAGAAGAGCAAGTCATTGCTCAGGCTCAGTACCTTGACCTTGTATATACATAGTCAGGTACTCTGTATGAGAAAATCCCTGATTTACCAAGACCTGCAAAATTAACTACAACTCCTTCTAGCTCTCATGCCACTAATGGTGTAATTGGCTCTATTAGCACTGGTAAGAGTAAGAAGAAATCTTCCAAGACGACTTCTCCTATTATCACTTTACTCGATTAACCGAAAGGAGATTCTTTCGTTGAAACTTCTGTTGATATTCATGTTGTAGAATCATCTATAGCCAAACCTAAAACTGGTGGTAAGAATAAAGGTAACAATAAAAACAAATAATCTTCAAAAGATAAAAATGATAAAACTGAACCAACTGGCGATAAATGAAAACCTCATTATCATTGTCTGATCTGTGATGAGGATCATTTTACAAAAGAGTGCCCGCATAGAGCCGAGGTATCGAAATTCGTTAAGGGTTCGCCCATACCTGCTGTCTTGAAGGATCCCTTTCCTGCTCAATATAGTAACATGATTGGATCTTCCTCAAATATGCTAGAGAATATCTTAATGGTTGCGACGCGATCGCAAGATTACGGTAGTAAAAATCCTGTTGGTGGCAAAGAAGCAGAAAGTTATAATTCAGCATCAACTACATCTCCCTCAGTTTCTGATCCACTCCAGATTGAGAAACAAAATCCTGACTTAGTAATCAAACCGCCTGCTAAAGGTGTACTTTGTAAATCAGCTTTCAATCTACATGCGAGAGCTACTCAGAATTACAATATTGTTGAAGACTTGGCAATTTCCCCTTCAGCAATGTTGGCTTTGGAAATGTTGCAATCATGTCCAGCCCAAAGAAAATTACTATTATCAGCCATAGGAGCCGTAGACCTCCAGGATTCGAACCTCATGATCTTTGATTTAGAGAATTTTACACCCCACCTACCTGATCAAATGGCTTTTCAAATTCCGGTAATAGTAAAAAACAAACGTTGCTTTTGTACTGTTGTTGATGAAGGGGATTCTACATGTATTATGTCGTAAAAATTTTGGAAATCACTTGGTTCTCTGACAATTAACCAATCACCGACTATCCTCAAAGATTTTGATGGAAGTGGTTTCCATCCATATGGTATTTTACAGGATCTACCAATAGAGGTTGAAGGAAAAACCGTTAATTTGGATGTGGAAGTGGTTGATGCCCCTCTGGATTACAACCTTCTCCTGGGTCACAGGTGGTCTTATGCTATGACTGTTGTTGTATCATCGATATTTCATCTCATCATGTTTCCTCATAAAGGAAAGAACGTTAAAATAGATCAGCTCTCATATTATTCATCCGACCCAGCCTCTACTCATAGCATCCAACATATCGGAAAATAAAATATCCCTTATAAGGATGTTGGGGTAGGGTTAATTAAAGATTCTTCCTTATTGGGAACTTTTTCCCTGCCTGCTCCCAATGTACCGCCTCCTATTGCTAACATCAATATGATTAAATCAAGTACTATTTCCTTTGATGATCCTTGGATAGTACCTTCAAAATCAAAACTGAATTCTTTCAATGGCGCGATGCCTTTGAGTCATTTTTAGTTAGAATATCAGGCGGTACAGTCATTTTCTGATACTCCTTCAATTGAATCTGATCCAGTGAATGTGATCAATGAGGAGTCACTTTCAATATTGAGCTCAGCTTCGACATCAATTCCAGATCTTGGTCAACAAGTATTCAATACTGATGAACATATTCGTGAATTCTTGTCTATCGATGAATTACCATGGGAAGATCTGCATCATAGGTCTTTGTTTTTACCTGATCTCGATAATTTTGAGAATGATTTTCCCTCCATTTTTACTACTGATTACGTCAAAGAACCTCATAGTCCTCTCTCATCTTTTGATTCTGAATTGAATTTAGAAAACAGTTATACAACGGTTCCCATTGAAATTTCAGTAAAACCCAGAATTGTTGAAAACATTCATATAGGTGCTTCTTGTATGACTGATGAAATCCAAGAATATAAAGCCCTATTTCAGGAATTCCGCGACATTTTCGCCTGGACATATAAATAAATGCCAGGAATTGATCCGTCGATTATTTTTCATTAAATTAAGACATACCTAGATGCTAAACCCATCAGATAGAGATTACGTCAGATACATCCGTGAAAAGTTTCCGCTATTAAAGCAGAAGTTGAAAAATTACTTCATGTAGGTTTTATTTATCCGATTCCGTTAACGGATTGGGTATCTAATATTTTTTCTGTCAATAAAAAACAAGGAAAAATACGAGTATGTATCGATTATAGGGATATAAATCGAGCTTGTCCAAAAGACAATTATCCAACCCCTTATATCGATCAAATTATTGAAGATTGTGCCAGAAGTGAATTTTTTTTGTTCATGGATGGATTTTCTGGCTACAACCAAATCAACATACTCGCTGCAGATCAACCTAAAACAACTTTCATTTGTCAATGGGGGACTTTTTCTTATCACAAATTACCTTTTGGACTTAAGAATGTTGGTGCCACTTTTCAAAGGGAAACGTCTTATGCATTTCATGGCATTAAACACATTGTGCAACCCTACCTCGATGATTTTCCTGCTCATTCCTCGCACAGAGAAGATCATATCACTCATTTACGAGCCATTTTTATACGATGTAGGCATTATAAGATTCGTCTGAATCCTCACAAATGTGTTTTTTGTGTACAATCTGGATGATTTTTGGGATTTATTGTTTCAAAGGTAGGTAGTCATGTCAATCCATCGCAGGTTGAGGCTATCATCAATTTACCACCTCCTTCTACTCTTTGCCAACTCCAAAGTTTGCAAGGGAAAGATAAATTTTCACGTCGATTCATTCCTAACTACGCCGAGTCAACGAAAGGTTTTACCAGGTTGTTGAAAAAGAATATTCCTTTCTTTTGGGATGAGATATCTGATCGATCTTTTGATGCTCTTAAATACGTGTTGACCCATGCACCGTTACTGCATCCTCCCAATTACAACCAAGATTACTTTTTATACGTCGTCGCTTCCGATTCCACGATAGGAATGGTTATAGTTCAGGAAAATGAATTCCATGGTGAACATGTGATTTATTATCTTAGTCGCAACTTGCATCCGACTGAAATCAAATATTCACATGTGGAGAAATTGGCCTTGGTAGCCGTTCAAGCTGTTCAACATTTTCGTCATTACATACTTTTACACAAAAGAACAGTGATTTCTGATTGTAACCCTATGATGTATATTTTGACCAAAAAATTGCTAGGGGGAAAATACTCTAAATATATTGTTATCCTACAAGAGTTTGACTT
This sequence comes from Pinus albicaulis, assembly GCA_034641835.2. Classification (NCBI taxonomy): domain Eukaryota; kingdom Viridiplantae; phylum Streptophyta; class Pinopsida; order Pinales; family Pinaceae; genus Pinus; species Pinus albicaulis. The sequence goes on from CM076571.1 coordinate 313,574,184, forward strand.
GTAATTTGAAAAATCCAAATCAAAGAAATCATTTATATTTGTTGAACTTATGTGTGACTTCCCATGTACTGATACAGAAACTGTGGCAGAAAAACCGATCGCATACGAATCATTATTTCTTATTAGTACCATTGATCCTTGGTATGGAGATATCATCATTTATCTTCAGACCCAATATTTTTGGCCCAAACTTTCACATTCACAACGACATAAAATCTGTTTCTAGTCTCAACAATATCATATTGTTGGCGACACACTATACCATCGTGGTCCAGACTCTGTTTTTCGACATTTTCTCACCCATCAAGAAGCCAAAAAAGTTTTAAATGAATGTCACTCTAGAGCATGTGGCGGTCATATGTCTAGGTATGCCACAGCCCAAAAGATATTGCGCGCTGGTTAGTTTTGGCCGTCCTTATTTAAAGATTGTATTTATGCAATCCGAAAATGCCATAATTGTCAAATCTTCGATCAAAAAATGCATGCACCACCTACTCCTTTTCACCCTATAATTGTTGTTGGTCCTTTTACAAAATGGGGCATTGACTTCATTGCATGTAACCCTCACTTGGCCGGGGGGAATGGGTATATTATTCTCGCAGTAGATTATTTTACCAAGTGGGCCGAGGTGATGCCTACATTTGTGAAAAATGGAAAAAATGTAGCTATTTTCGTGTTCAATCATGTGATTGCTCGTTTCGGTGTACCCCAAGCGATAATTACTGATCATGGTAGTGATTTTCGAAACATCATGATGACCGAACTGACTGATCAACTTGGCCGATGCCATGACAGTTCTACACCATATTACCCGCATGCCAATGGTCTAGTTGAAGCTATTAATAAAGTTTTAGTCATCATGATTAAACGAATCATTGGAATTCATAAATTGAATTGGGATGCCATGCTTTTTTTAGCACTTTGGGCATATTAGACCTCAGCAAAAACATCAACAAGATTTACCCCTTTTCAACTGGTTTATGGTTTAATGTTTTACCTCAGCAGTATTACCAATTGAATGCGAGATACCGTCACTCCAACTAGCCATAGAGTTACTACCAACTACCTCTGAGGAGGAAAAATGTTTTTTGTACTTAACTCAATTAGATGAGAATCGACGCACCACTACATTAGCTACCGAGGCCCATGCGAAACAAATGAAAGCTTAGTATGATAGAAGTGTTACACCTCATATTTTTTCAAAAGGAAACCTAGTTTTGGTATATGATCAAGCTAACGATAAGCTAGGGGTTGGGAAATTCAAACCCATGTGGCATGGTCCTTATATTATCAAGTGATAGCTTGCAAAAGGGGCATATGAATTGATTGATTTTGACGGGGTCTCTTTAGGCAAACCTAGAAATGGGCTTTAACTGAAGAGATATTACGCTTGATTCTTGTGTGAAGATCTTTCCTGTATATTAGTTATTTTCTAGCTGGTGTGCTATAGATTATAAACATGTGCCTAGTTTAAGTGTGCTTGTACTACTATTCCTACTTATCTGGATTACTCTTGATATTGCAGATGTCGATGTCTTTTCAAACGCACATTGGTTTTGCTGATGGTGCTTGTTATAGTACACACAACATTTCTTCCACAGCCTGGGTTATTTATTCACCCACTGATGAGTTAGTATCTATGCATGGGGTAAGCCTCAGTCAAACAAAAAATAATATTGAAGAATATAGCACAGTTATTGAGTTATTATTTGAATCCATTTCATTTGGAATTCGGAGTTTGATCATTAGGTTAGATTCTGAACTCGTCGTATTACAATTAAATCGAGTGTATGAAACTAAAAACCCAGTGTTGTTAAGATTATTTTTGAAAGTTCGTCTCTTGGGACGAGAATTTGATTATATTGAGTATCAACACATTCCAATAAATTTAAACACGTTAGCAGATGTAATAGCTTCTAGTGTTATAAACAGACATTTGCGATAATGAAAGCAGTAAATCAAAATAACATTCGATAACATGTTGGACAGGTAACTGGAAATAGTACTATATCATAGCATAGAGTAATGTTTCAAAAACAAATAGTACATCGTCCTCAATCATAGGTTCAAAATGCCTTATGATCGAGAAAAAGTGATACAAAAAATGATATGAGTCTATACAGTCGATCATCCACTATCTGTGGTAATGATCATGATAATATACTATAGCCCATGCCACCCTTCTCAAGAATCTCTTGAACTGTCCAGGAACCCCAATGACATATCTCTGCAAGTGAAGTGGAATGCCGTCTATGGTAGTCTCTAGGATGTCCATAGTCAGTCGCTCCAGATGGTGTTCCAAATCAGAAAGGATCTCTGTTGTCTGATCCTGTGGTGGTGGTGTTGCTGCAGCTGCATCCCTTTGCCTCCTATCGAAGGGCCAGAGAGTGAGTGGTTGACGTGGACCCACATCTGTATTTGAAATTTTTGTTATCAGTTGTGGATGATTTAAAAAAAAAAAATTAGCATTTAGAACATGTCAAAAATTGTTCTCACCTGAGTTATCCCACTGAGCTCCCGGAGGAAGTGACATGTCCTGATCACTACGGTAATCCATCCCAGCATAAGGGAAGTCTTCTATCACAAAGAGTTGGTTCTATAACCAATGGAAGTAGGCTAGGGAAAATCAAACAATCTCTATACCCTCGCTATGACAGGCCATCAATGCAACCCATCGAACCATCCGAGGCTCTCAGACTGTACCATGATCAATTGGAATATGTTGCAGGGCTAGTAGAGGAATCCTCTCTAGAGAAAAATTAACCACAATCGATCCATATCCAAAGTTATTCAACTTCTCGTTCTTTTCTCTAGTTAGTTGGCCTTTGATATTGGCCAACACTGCCTCGCACCAATTGAAGATGGTGCCTCAGAAACAGTCCACTGCAATCCGCATTTGAGATCCAGTAGCAACATGTAAAGCTACACTTCCACATAACCTGGTTACGGTAAATACAACTACTTTCAACACATGACAGATGATCGTTTTGATATCAATCCGTTTGTCTTTAGGATCAGCCTCATCATTACAAAACTCTAGTTGTAGGCTAGCGATAGACTAGCCACCTGGCCTAGTCCCAAATATAGAAATTGGTTGGCCTCTTTTAGACAAACCAGTCAGAAAGTATATGTCCTCTAGCTCTATTTCGAGCCAGTTGCCTCCAATCACAAAGCATTGGTCCTGTATATCCCACTTGTTTACCAACCAAGTGAGTAACTCTAACTGGGCTCTCATGCCCTGAATGGCCAGGAATTTAAATAACCCGCATGCTCTCAAAAATTGTAATGTAGGGGGATGAATCATTGTAGCTTCATCCACCTCCTCATGTTCACGTTCCCACCAGATAATCATTGTAAATATCCTACAATGAACAAAATGAAAGATTAGAATCATTTTAAAAAGAAAATTTTGGGTAATTTAGAGAGAAAATGTGTTTTCATATTCTTCATGGCACCTCTGCACTTTTTGTTCAAAGATAGGGCATAGCTATGCACGGGCTCTGTACTAAAAGTGTAGGACTATGACATTTTTCTTTGTAAGAAAATGCCAGGGTCTGCAGGTACCGTGTGTCTTACCTGCGGACCCCCTTGAGTGGAATTTTGAACCTATTTCTTCCCCAAAAATGAATTTTAAACCCTAAATTAAGGAAATGAATGGATGAAAAGCAAGGAAAGAGAATGTGGATTACCTGGAGTAGACGGTTTTTTATTTGAACGGTCGGTTTATTTGGAATATTCTCTGGAGCTTTTTTTTCCAAAAGCTCTCAAATTTTCACTCTGAACTCAAATGGTAAAAATGATTTTGGAAAAATCCTTTTTAAAAGTTTTTTCGAATAAATGAAATTTAATTTTTTCTATTTTTCACTTTAAAGAGATGGTTTTCAAAATATTTTTATTTTATTGAAAGAAGATACGTTTAATGTTTTGAGTTTTTGAGCAGAATATCGGAATTTTCAGGTGAAATGGTCATTTTTGATGAAGAGTATACTTTTATCACTTTTTCGAGCTGTTAAAAATTTACGAAAAAGAGAAACCATGGAGTCCTCTTTTTAGCCCTTTTCAGACCCTCTACATATGAAAAGAGTGCCAAGTACTTGACTATTCAAACTCGTTAAAGGAAATGAACAGTCATCCCTTCAGTATAAGTTTACCCCTTTTCTGGACTGAAATGGAATATTTACGAAAAAGGTATACGTTGACTAATCATGGTCATTAGAGTTCTCTCCCGCATTATTTTATCCTTTTTCAGGTGTAAGAGACTAAAATTACGAAAAATTACACCCATGGATTTTTCTTAAGTTTTTTTCCTCTGACTCCCTAAAAATGAAAAACACCGAGTTTCTCCTATACTGGACTCGTTAAAATTTAACAGTAAAGGACCTGTCAATTACGAACAAGAACGGAACACTCCTTCTTAGGGTTTGATTTTAAACTAAGTTGGACTCATCTGAAGGATGAGCTTATAAACAAGCAAATGTTATCCTACTCAAGCTTGTCAAAAATAAAGAGGTACTTGCCAGAAATGGTAGGGGAAAAAGAGATAAAACGAATCCATTTGTTACACTTTTATTTAAAAGAAATATACCACTCTTGAATGCAACACTTTTTGTCACACTTCTACATGGGTTGGGAAAATCTTTTTCCTATTAGTTAATCAAACCACATTGAAGGTCTTCAGCCGGTTTCTAGGTATTAGCTTAGGGAAATTTTTACCAAACCATGTGCAGTGTCGTTATGTGTTCAAGAGGAGAGTCAAACAAACCATTCATCTGCAAACATTTGTCTCCATTCACGTTGACCATCCCTGAGTCAGTCTTTGCAAAAAATTTCTTCAAAACTTGATCTATGGTTTCATGTCGTGAGATTGCTTATGACGGATCACTTTCTATCGACGACAGCTCATCATCTAGGAAGTTGATCTAGAATCCGTTAGTACCTTGGAATCTGCATGCCTTAATGGCAGGTTTCTCGCATTTGACGACAGTTTGCATCATTGACCTTCGATCGAATGATTCCGTGAAATGTTCGACTTTAGATCACTTATTCACATTTCATGGATTGTACTGATTACTTTGAGAGCCATTTTCATTATTAGTGGTTTCTCTCACACTTGTTAACAGTTCACATCATTGACTGGTAATCAGTGGGTTATACCATGTTTGACTTTGACACATTTAATCGCATGGATAGAATCGTACTAGTTCGGGAAGTAGAAATCAAGACCCTGGATCTAGTTTCCACCATCCAGGCTGCGAGGAGTTTTATTATTCATTATGTAGTAGACTATTCATTACAGATGGCTGCGTCCATGCTGTGTCTACACTATTGATGTAATATTAAACTCATTTCTGTATCAAAACAAGTTTAGTTAGTTTTTGATCTAAGTATGGGAATGCCTACCTTAGTGATGATATATATATATGTTTTTCATTGAATGTTTTTACAGGATTCTGACTAGGGTGTTCACAGGCTAATCCTTGAAATGATAAAGCACATCACTCTTTGAATGCTCTCAGACTTCACACTTTAGGGGGCAATTAGTTACACTTAAATTTGTCGCCATGACAGTTTAGTGTCTATATGGGTTCATCATTACTCATATATTACTCCATTATAAGTCTACAACATCAAAGTTCCTAAAATCAAGCCTTGAAATTGAGAGAAAAGCTCGTAAAAGTCTTAAAAACACTTGTACTGCACTTTCTCTTAGCATTGCCGCGGTGCCGCACCTATTTGTTCTAAATCATGCGGAGCTAAATGAGTTTTTTCTTCACTAAAGGTGCGGACCCCTGTAAAAGGTAAAATAAAGGCGAAAAGTAACATTTAGAAGCCCAGTAGTCAAATCTGGAAGCTTTTGGAAGCAATTATCTGGTCGAAGATTTGCTCCTATCATGTACATTCATTCCTCCATTATGGGAGCTTACCCCTTGGTTTATGGAGATCAATCCCTTCAAAAGAGGATTCTATCCCCTCTTATGTGGAGCTGCAACCTCTTCTCTTTTCCTGTAAATTGAAGCCATAGTGCAGCCTCAAAGGGAGTTAGACTTTGAGAATTTTTGAGGAGAAATGCTGTAAAAACTAAAACTCTCTTAACTGATCTTTATGTGGGAATGATTACACAGCCATGTGCATTTTAGCTGAGAGAGTGCAAAGCTTGTCAAAGAAAAGGAAACACCTGTTCCGGACCCTAGAAAGACCTGTACAACATCAAGGCGGACACGGTTGTAAGGCTCTTTCTTCATCAAAGATAATAAGAATGGATCCTGTTTTCTCAACGAATTCTTTAATTAAGTAGCTTGTTTATCATGTTTTATCAATAATTTATTTATTTAATTAGCTTTTTTCTTGAATTCCTTGATCATATTGATAGATATATGATTCTTGAATTAATTTATATTATGCTGGTGCTACTGATTTTTTCCATGTTTGTGATTGCAGATCTTTGAAGACGACTCTTTCAAGCAACTGGAAAGAATATCATTCCAAACAGCGCTGGACTACAGGTAGGTATTCAAAACCTCTGTTGTAGCTAATTCTGAATCGAATATTATCAAGAGAAAATAGTTTTTGTTTGTTTGTTTGTTGCTAGTTGTCCATAGGACACTTGGGAGATCTGTCTTGTCAGCAAGAACGATTTATCTGTCCAACACTAACCAATAGTGAATGGTAGTTGTGGTTGAGCATGTACATATAGGAGGTATTAAAACAAGAATGTGTTGATAAAGTTTTTAAGTTCAATTTATAATGAAATTTTGTTCATAACATGTGTTCATGAGTTGATGAAAATATCATATCAACATAAATTTGGGTCTTCTTTCTCCATGTAAATCTGTAGTTGAAGTTTGCACACTAAGTGTTTGAAAAAATTGATAAATGAGGTAGAAGGAATTTATGTTATTTTTGTTTTAATAAATCACATTCCTGAGAGTTTCTATTGCGATTCAACTTAACATTAGGGGGTATCCATACCCTTTTTCCTTGTAACCCCCTACTTGATTAAAAAAAAAACACGTTTCCAAACCCAGATCGTAAATCTGGGCGATTTTGCAGATTGTTGTTGCCACTGTGTGCTCCTGTTGTAAAGTTTTTGGTGATTGAATAAGATGATTTAATCTTTGATTTAATATTTTGTGATATGAAGAATTAATTTATAGATCTTATGAGCTAAATAGGTTGAGGGAGAATCCTATATTCATGTCAAATTTCCTTAAAATATTATGGCTTCCATGTGTTTGACAAAATGCCTCAATGGTTGTAGATTGCTTACATGCTTGAAAAGTGTTTGTAAAAAGGCATAAAAGGTTGTAGACTGCATGTTTACAAAGTGTTTTTCCAAAGGTTTCAATGGTTGTAGCTTATAGATTGCATTTTTGCAAAGTGTTTGTCAAAACTTCAATGGATGTCATTTTTGTGCATATAAATTGTTAGAGTAAATGTCCTACTTACCATAGCTTTTATGTCTTAGAAAATTTATGAATAAATTATTTCATGGATGTAGCTTTCTATGTCATCAAGTTTCATGAATGTGAAGATGAATCTAATAAATTGCTGAAGTGTGAATAGAGAATATGATAGTTGTTACTTTTATTATCTAAAGCTTTCATTTAAAAAAAGGGGTTGTTTTTGGAAAGAATTTTATGGTGACTAATTCTGTTGGATTTTGTGCAAGTAGGAATAATAAATTTCATTTTTAAGTTGCATGTATTTAGGGGTGCAATATTATGTTTTAATGGCTGTAACAAACAACTAGTGTGCTCAATTTTGGTAATTCTATTGTTTTATTTGGAACTTTCAAAAGAATAACATGCTTCAGAATTGGGAAGAGTTGTTTCTCTTACTGCAACATTCATTATACAATTTTCATGATTGGAGCATTTCCTTAATAATTGGGATTGAGAAATTTTTAATTGAAGATTTTGGAATGTTGTTGGGTCAAGATATTTTGTGATTCCATTTCATAAACATATATGATTTATTAGATTTACTAGTGAAGAGAGGTCTATTCTTCCCTCAGTTACCTTGTTATAGGTAGGTTAATACTCATACACTTATATGTAATTTTTGTAATAGAAGCATGATACCTTTGTGGTTATGATATCAAGATTCAATAAGTGTAGATAACTTAGCACAATCTAGTAAATTATATAGGTTGATCTAAATTAATGTTCGAGCATAGCATTATGGTGGAATTTACTTCCAGTTTTACTTAGAGCTCATATAAAAGTATGAAAAGAGAACATGGTATCATCTTTTAAACTTGAGAGGAAATGTGTTTTGGAATTGGTTTTAAGGGAAAATTATCCCTGACTTCTTATATGATAGTCTTATAGTGAAATAGATGAACGAACATGATTACATGATAACTAAGTTAGTAATGTTACAAAAAAAAAAGAGTATAGTGATTAATGTGACTTCTACTTCTCTATATTATTGATGGTTGGTAAGGTGGGACCTTACATTGATCTTGATGTTGTACCTTTGGATATCTGTGGCATGGTATTGGGGAGTCCATATTTGTATGACAGGAAAGTGGTTTTATTTTTCCATGTAAAAAAGTACCATCTCACGAAAGATGAGGTGGAATACATTCTTAGATCTCATCGTGCCAAAATCAGTGCCAGCCTTATAAGTGCAGGTCAGATGAAGATGTTGTTGAATTCCAACAAAGGGTTCATTCTCATGGTTGTGAGAGGCAAATATCTCGAGACATTTTAAGCTTTCCAAGGTTATGATCCCACTCATTAGAAGGACTTGTACGAAATTGTTTCTATCTATAATGGGATTATTTAGGAACCAAGTGGGTTGCCTCCAATGCATGGAATCCAACATGAAATTTACTTGCACCAGGATGCTCCTTTACCCAACATTGGTATGTACATGTTTTCCTTGATTCAGATGGAGGAAATAAAGAAACAGGTGTAGGAATTGTTGAACCAAGGGGTCATAAGACTAATTTATTTTCCATGTGGTCCACCTATTGTGTTGGTTTCAAAGAAGGATAACACATTGAGGATGTGTGTGTACTACAAAGCACTCAAAAAATAACATTGAAGAATCAATACCCTCTCCCTCACATTGATTATTTGTTAGATCAATTAAAAATTCTTGTCTATTTCACAAAATTAGACTTGCAAAGTGGCTACCATCAGGTTAGCATTGCAAAACAAGATATATGGAAGATGTAACGTACACCTCTCCTCATATCTAGCCAAGTAACCAGCCATCTGGGGTAAACATGAGCTGAGGGAAGTTAAGAGAGGGCTCAACATCCTTGTTGACTCTAAGGAAGTGGAATCGACGTAAAAAACCATAACACAGACTCGCTGCACCTGCTAAATGATCCCCATAAGCTATCTCAATCCTAAAGCTAACTTATCCCTGGTCCCCACTTACTTTTAGGCCTCTAAACCCCCAAACACTCCCTTGATATGGGAAAGGGTATGCCTGGGAGGCTCTGGATGCAACCAAAATGCTTCATGCCTATGTACAGGGACTAAATTTCCCAAAATTGTGCATGCGTTAGTGAGATTTAAGGAAAATTTTAAGCCCAGAATCCCATACACTACCCAAAAATTCCTGTAGCTTTCATAATCAAACAATTACATGGCGATAATGCAAAATAACTAGAAACTGACTGGAGAACTAGGCCTGACCATCCCCAAATCACACTAACATTCTGTCAAACACTTGGCATGAATGAAATATATAGGCCTAGGATACAAGATAGAGAATGAATGACTAAAAAATATTATGAGACATTACAAGAAGGATCACCACCCTCTTCCTCAACTAGATATGTCATCATTAGGTCTTGCATCCATCATGTTAACAATTAATAGTAAATACATGAAATAACCATGACATGAACCAGTCATTTAAAATTTCTTATAAACAACATAAAACCATGTAAATAATAGTGAGATAGCAACCATTAAATCCACATATTAATAATTACAAAATCAAGAGAAATGAGCTTCCATTAAATATAGGAAAATACAGACCAGGATTGGGACTTCCACGTTCCACCCAACGATAGAAATTGTTGAGCCAAATATCTCTTCAGTCATTCACCCCCGTGCCATATTACAAGCATGAATATGGGATCTCATGGATAAACCAATATAAAAAATATGAAGGGAATCCAGAGGCTAAACCACCTCCACCCTCACCATACTGTGATCATAAAAAAACTAGTGCTCTGATCACAACTAAACCAAACTTGGATTTTGATTCAGAATATGTCACTATCTTTGAGGAATTTTTTGTCTCCCTTTCTCTTAGGCTTTACCAAAATCCAATCCTAGATCCCTAGGTCCTAAACTGAGACACCTTTCTCTAGATTTACCTTGCATCCTGCTAAAAATAGTGAAGGGATTCCTAGGCCTTTGGGAATGAACCTTGAGACCACCTCTACCCTGGATTCCAAAGCTCAAAACAAGGATAAAAATCCAAACACACCATTGAATTTGGAAAAAGGAAAGGCAAGGCTGAAAAAAAATATCATAACATGGAAAAACCATGCCACCAAAAACAAGAGAACAAAATACCAACATGCATAAGCCATACATGTCCAAAACAACTAGGAAATCACACATGCAATATGTTATTTGCAAGTATTCTTGTTGAAGATGTTAGATCTTGCTCTTCCTTGCTTGATCTTTGATTCCCTTTCGTTTCATCGTCCTTCCTTTGTTCGGTTTTCTCCTCCTTGGCACAATGCTGAATTTATCCAAGAAAACTCTGAGTATCCAATAGTGTGTGAGAGAGAGAATAATGAGAGAGCTCTAAAACTAAACTGACAAAAGATACCAACCGATCCTTAGAAGTATTTTTATTAATGAGGCCTCTATTTTCTTCATTTTCCATTATTTTCCTTCATTTTCCTACTCACATACAACCTGTGACCTTTTACCTTCCTTTTCTCCTATTTTCATTTATTTTCATAAATAAATGCGCTGAAAATAATTTCCTCTTTAATGCCTTTTCCTTTTTCATTTCCAATTTTCCTTAGCCATAACCACATATCCAGTGATGCCGAGTAGGATATCTTTTCCCAACATTAAACTTGGAATAAGTGTCCCTAAACTGTGGTCTTATTTTTTTCTTTTATTAACTTTTGTTACATAATTTTTTTTTTGGGTCTGCTACATAACCCTCACCCTTGGGGAACGCCATCCTCAATGTTAAACCATACCTACACATAACCAAAACCACTGAAAAGGGACATACTTCTCATGGAGGTTTACAACTTATATCAATGCAATATTTACAGTGAGTAACCCGCTCAAAAATGAAAACCATGATAACATGACCATATACACTCATACTGCTTATTGGAGCTTTATAACTTAGATTATGGAAGTATTTACATCCATATACATAATTACATCTATCAAAACATCACCAAAATATATGCTAAACATATACCAAACACCAAACTAAAATTATTTTCCTTCATCAGAAAAAAATGAAGGATACATGGCCCGCATCTGATTCACCATCTCTCATGTAGTTCAGCAGGCCCAAAGTGCTTTCATTGTATTTTAACTTGCTTGATGGCTCTGTTCCTAAGCATGAGATATTTCTGCTGCAATGTGCACTGAGATTCTAGCTAGAATTCTCCTTCTTGCTCCACATGCAATACAGACCAATGAAAAACATGATCAACATCCTTTATAGACCTTTTAAGTAATGAGACATGAAACACATCATGGACTTTCACTCTTGGAGGTGGTAGAAGTCAATAGGCCATTAGTCCAGTCCTCTCAAGGATCTCAAAAGGCCCACAATAACATGGTTCCAACTTGGCACATGATCCAATCCTCAAGGAGATCTTCTTGGTCTTGGTTCACAAATAAGCATGCTCCCTAACGTGAAATTCCTTAAATACCATGTGCTCATCTGCATAACTCTTATGTTTTCCATGTGTTGCCTTTATATTCTTATTTATAACCCAAATTTCTTGCTCCATTTCTGCTAACATGTCTGGTCCATTCAACACCCTGTTAACTGGATCATTCCAACTGATGGGAGTATTACAACTCCGCCCATACAGTGACTCGAAGAGACTCATCCCCAATGAATCCTATAACCCATTTTTGTTTGCAAACTCAACCAATGGTAGATACTCTTCCCACTTCCAATGTTGATGAATCACATACATCCACAAAATTTCCTCCAAAATCCTATTGACCCTCTCAGTCTGTCCATCATTCTGTGGATGATAAACTGTGTTGAAGGCCAAGTCGGTGTCCAAACCTACAAATTACTCCTTTGGATGATAGAAAAAACAACAATTGGCTTGGGTGAACCACAAAGGATTAACCCACATAAATGAACCTTGTTCACATACCTTAGGTGAGACACAATCATACGCCAAGACCAAGCTAACAGGGGCAGAGACCATAGAGCCCATAGAGGCAGAAACCAGAGAGACTGACCTTGCTCCAATACACCCAAATGTATAACCCCAAACTTTATTGAGGAAATTTGATGAGATAAAACCCAGAAATGAAGCTGAGAAATAAAAAACTGAAGCCCTTTTGAGGTTGGGCCAAGATAATCCCAAAGATAGACCCCATAGACAAACTCCCGATATAACCCCATCCTAGACCAAAAAAAATGCCAAAATTACAGACACAGACACAATATAAGATGTTTGGACCTACTTCAAATACCATACTGATGCATCCAGGGGCATGGAGCCCCTCTTCCTCTGAAACCCGGGTGATTCCAAACCAGACGAACGCAATTTGATCAAACAATACAACTGATGCATGGAGGAGAAAAAATAAAGGCAGGCCACATACCAGTTTACCAGTGCAAGGAGAAGCCAAGACTAATCCCACGCCTGCTACTGCTCATGCATTTACCCATAGAGCCCAACACCACCACCCCTAAAAAAACATATACAAACACAGAACAACCAACCTCACACACAGAGAAACTTCTCAATTGCGAGGAAATAATTTCATTAACACCTTTACCTAAGACCTTAATACTGCACATGCAAGAATCCAATGCTCCATATGCCTCAAGCATGTGGATGGTGGCAGGGTTGTACTTCGAGGTGACCCCCATTAAATCACCATTATGGAATTTCCCTCTAGCTCACACCCTGATTGGGGAAAATAAAGTTTTTTATGTATTTTGATGTCGTACAACAATTTTTTTTTAATATAATACATATTTAAAATTTATGATTTCAAATGTGTGTTGTACATTTAGGTAGAGGGAAAATGATAATTTTACATGGAAATAATATCTAAAATTTTCCAAAATATTAACGTTCCAGTTACCTCCAACAAAGATACATAAAGCACTTCATGTCTTCCAATCACAATTGTTCATGTTTTATTTCTTTAAAGGTAGCTTTAGGATATGATTACTTCAAGATTTTAAAAATATTATATATTTTATTATGTTATATTTATGAAAAAATTAGGTTAAATAAAATTAACATATTGAGTGAGCTTGTATGACTCTTTTGTGTTAATGACTTGTTTGTTGATGCCTATGGCGTATACCAACCTCATTTATTAATGTTATTTCGCTAATATATATTATAATATAAGAAAATTTATATTACATTAAAGTTAATAATATTATATTAATCCAAAATTAATAAATTTAATATTAACATTAAAATATATTAATATTAATTTTTTATATTAACATTATTTCAGCATTTAATTTAATAATAATGATAACTATTTTTTAATATTAATATTAAATTTAATAAGGTTTTTAGATGACATGATAAAAAATATTGTAATAAGATTTCAAATTTTAAAATGAGGTAAAATATTAATTTTAGATCATTCAAAATTTGTTTATAGAGGCTCTATCGAGCCCCTAATAACAACTTATATTGATCAATCGAGGTTTTAAAAATCCTTCGATCGAGCTATTTGAATTTGAAATTTAGGCGCTCGATCGAGTGCTTTAAGTACTCGATCGAGCCCCTTAAGTCCTAAAATCCACAATTGTTGGGAAAAACACTAAGCGGGGGGGGGGGGGGGGTGAATCAGAATCTAGAGCTTACTAAAAAAAATTAATTTTTCTTTATGAAATTCCATATGTGACTTTAGTGAACCCAACTCACGTATACACACGAATATCCTTAAGAAAACTTGCATATGGCCATAGTTCTTATTATGCATATAATTCTTTACCTAGATCAGTGCATCATTCATTGATTAGATGTTTAGTAAGCAGTAAGCATGTGCAATAAGAACATAATAAATCATCACACATAAGCAACACACATGAACACCAGGATTTAAGGTGGAAACCCAATTTGGGAGAAAACCACCGTTGTTGTCGTCTCTGTCTTCAATATTTATTATAAAGAAAACTGCTTACAATCTTGTAATGGCGCAAACTCATACCAGCACGCAGGCGCCCACCTGGAGAAGGCTACAACCTTCTCTCATTCTACAACTACTACTAGAAGGGAGCTGCAAACCCCTGATCTTGTTTACCAGCCACTCCTGGAAGTGAGCTACTACCACTTGATCTCATTTACCAACCAATTCTGGAAGGGAGCTACTACCCCCTGATCTTGTTTACCAGCAACCACTGGAAGAGATCTACGACCCCCTCACTAAAGGCTCCAACCTTTAGTACCATTGTAGACCACGTTTCATCAATTTTCACACTAGATCCAATAGCTTCCACACAACACACCTTGTAGGCCTCTTTTCATCATATTTTCAGACTGGACGCACTCCACATATTTAAGCTCAATGAACATACATCAAACTGAAACTTACAACCCCATCAATTCATTCATTGAAGCATCAATCAATCAACCAACCACTGATCTTTAATCATAATCAACTAGCAGAATAATCAATATTCAAACAACCCAGATCTGTATGAAGACATCATTGATAGATAACAGTAATACAACAAAACAGATCAGAAATTTCCTTCCACATACTTCAGCAAAACCCTAGATTCCATACGTGCTTTTTCTGAAACGAACCTGCGTATATACACGCTTTTACAGAGACAAAACCTGCGTATAGATCTGCAACTATTTCAGGACTGCACAGCTTTTCAGAATAAATAATCAGCTCAGATCTTACCCTTCACTTCAACAAACATTCGCCAGATCATAGATCTAAACATTCCATAAACAGATCTAGAAAATACATATTCATTTCAGGTCTAGAGATCATGATCCATCATTGTATTCATAGGTGTATTATTAATTCAGATCTATCAATAAACTGTAACACATTCCATGCAGATATACTTTAGAGTGAAGTATTCATTCAATACCCAGACACATGCACACCCATGCACTATGATCTTCTTATCCTTATATAGTTTTAGAATTTACCAATACCATGAGCCAAAACCACACAAATTCTGATGGTATTATTGGATGGAATCAAATAGAAAATACAATGCTCAATACTGTGGGCTAATACCATGGTAATTCCCCTTGGTATCATAGTTTTAGAGTGCAAAAGGCATACATAGATTTTCTTCTTCTTACTCGCGTGTATGCGCAATTGCTCTTCATAAGAACTGCATATATACTAATTCTGGATGTATACGCGGGTTTCATTCATAAAAGTAGCATATACATTGCCTCCATATGTGGGTTACCTTCATCAAACCTACATATACATTGAGAAATATTTCTTGTTTCATTTCTCTGGCACATACAAGAATTCCTTTCTCTGTCACATCTGAACTGACTTGTATAGGCATCATTTTTACATCTTTAAAAAATAGGTTGCTATCAAAAGGAAACTCATCATGTAGGTTTCCATTAAGGAAAACTTCATCCAGTAGGTTTCCATCAAGAAAACATATTGCATCATATTGCCAACAACAATTTTAGCACCCCTTCTGCAAAATTTCCTGCAACACCATTTTGTACCCTAGCGGACTTGGGGCTAATTTTGTGCTTAGGTGGCGGAGTTGATCATGTTGGATTCATGGAGGTAGCCTCTATCCAATGGCATATGTGTTTGACATTTTCTAATTAATAAGATATTTTCCATCTAATTTATTCTAAACATAATCCTTGATTTTTTTTGAATTGTTTTAAAGAGGTTGAATAAAATAACAATACCATAAAATATATACAACAAAAAAAATTCAAGAAATACCATTATCTTCATTTACAACTCCTCTTCAAAAGGGTAACTTTGGTTTTTCAATTTATTTAAACAATTGTAAAAAAAACTTATGTGAAGACATGTGTGTGAAAAATGCAATTAAAATATTACTTTGCCAAGTTAGAAAAATAATATATATATATATATATATATATATATATATATATATATATATATATAGATGAAATGTTAGGCATTTTAGACTACGATATGCTACGTGAACACACATATACAACTTAAGATGTTTGAAAATTTGCAAGGACAAGCATTTCATTTAATGGAAAATTGACATATTATACAACAATAAATATTTAAAAAAAAAATCATTAGGAAAACAACATAATTCTCCAAAGTTTGTATTTTTACTATGAATCAAAATTCACAGTTCTTATATGAATTTTGAGGGCTTCAATTCAATAAAAGAGGAAAAAAATGAAAACTTGAAATTTTAATGCCACATTTGGCCCAAAAGTGTAACCCATCTTCATGATTTCACTTATATATATATATATATATATATATATATATATATATATATATATATATATATATATATATATATATATATATATATATAATGAATAATTTACTAATAATTAGTTGATCAGAGGCTCAATATTTTAGCTCAAAAATGAAAGGGCTCAAACTTAAATGAAACCGGAACGACAATGATCGGCTCGTCACAAGGAATCTAACACAACTCCTTTCGTTGAAATCCAAGTTCGAATGAATGAGTTATGGTCTGATGATCACCTTTCAGAACATGCAATTTTTTATTAAAAAATTGCGTAACAGGTACATGTTGATGACATGGTAGCCCAGTGAGCATTCAAGGAATCTTCTTTAGTTTTTGTTCAATGGGACTGTGACAAGTGTCACTACAAGTTTCACCAGTTTGGTTTGTGAAGGTAAAATTTGTCCAATGACCTCCAAGGGTTGAATTTGGGTTTATGGATTTTTGTGCTATAAATTACTATTTATTTTTAATTAATTAAAATTATATATATATATATATATATATATTATTTTATATGATTTTTAATCATATATTATTTTATATATTAATATATATATTATTTATATGAATTATTTAATTAAAGATTAATTAATTTTAAATTAACATATTATAACCACATATTAACCAAATCCAAATTCGAAATCATTTTTAAATATTGGCATTACAATTACAAACCATACATGATAATGTGCGTTGGGCATATATATTTCTGTTGTCATATGTAATACGTGGCATGGTTTCATTTTAATATGGAGGCATATTATATGTTATGCGACATGTTCAAAGGTTATGAAGTTATATGCAATGGCATATATTAAACACAAGGTTCAAATGCAAATGTATTAATGTGTTTCAAAATGATAATGGGGGTCGAGGTATGGGTTTGAAGCCGTGACCTCCCCCCAACTAACGCGCCCCTTCACCATTGGGCCAAATGCCATTATATTGAAATTACTTTCCATAAACCAATACTTGAAGGGTGATGTAGGTACTGACGGTGGAATGGAGGGGCCAACCCCTTACCATATGAGCTCTACCTCATGACCATGTGGAGCACTGGGGCTTAGGCGCGATTAGCGCTAAGCTACAATTAGTTAACACTTTAAAACACACTTATCCTTAAGATAATGTCACAGTTAACTTGGCAATGGATTTGGCAGAGCACCATTTTTGGCGGACAAGTCCAGATTTAGTCGGAGTTAACTCCAACTCTCCAAATTTGGAGGCAAAATTGCAGGAGAATTTGTTTTTTCCATAACTGAGGCAATTTTAGACCAATTTTGGCTCAGGAAGAGTCATTTTTGGCAGATTGGGATGTTTTGGAGCCATTGGAATAGGTTGTAGAGGTATAAGAGGTCATATACAAAGTTTTTTTAGTTGCCTTTAATATTTTTGAAGCCTAGGGCCACTAGGAGGGAAGGCCACGCCCAGAGAATTTGGTAACCAAATTGAGTAAAAAAATAGTCATTTATGATATATTTAGAAATTTTAAGCTCATTGGAATAGGTTCCAAGGTAATCTGATGCATGTAAATAGAATTTTGAGCACAATTGAGCTAATTCAAAGGCCCAAGTTATGGAGCTAGACTAAGGAGATGTAGCCCAGGAGGGGTGAACTCCTTCATCAAAACTCAGTTTTAATGAATCAATTGTTATTGGTTGTTTTTATTTATGTTACTGTTGTTCAACCATTTCAATTCATGCTTTATGCTTTAGAAAACACTCATAAAATTCAGTTTTAGTTACCTCTTTGACACACATAAGCAACAAGGGAACCTACACATCAAGCATAAGATCAGTAAATAAGTTTTATATCTAAAATTGAAACTAGTGTGGAAAAAATAATATTGAAATTCAGATAAATTTGGTATCATAGAAAGGTTCCTAAAGGTGATTTGCTTGATAGTTGCTTGAATATTTGTGCAAGTTTAATGGTTGCAAATTTGTGATGCTGACAACGTTAAAGTTGCAGAAAGGTGAAGGGAAATTGTTGGTTGCAGGTCCTGAGATTAGGACCAGAAGAAGGAGAGATGAAAGGGAATCGTCCTCACCCAAAATTATACTCGTAGTTGCACTTAAAGAACCTCAATTTTTGTCTAAGAAAATGAGATTGAAGAGGTGAAATCTGTACAAGAAGCTATGTTGATTGAAAAGGTACAAGCATCAGAAGTTGAGCTTGAAGCTATAGCAATCATGTCAGGTGTTAGATAGATTCAAGGAAATTTAGACGAGGAAGATGTCAAGGGAGACTTCAAAGACATGAAGAGGATGGTTCAAGTTATGTTTGATGTATTCATTGTAGGGATGATAGGAGGAGGTTATAAGCCTCCATATGGAGAAGTAACTTCAAATGGTAAGAAGGACGAAGAGAAGAGTTCAGAGGGAAGCAGAGGAAAGACACCTCCATCTCCACCATCTTTATCATCCTCATTATCTCCATCTGCATCATCTTCCACTTCCACCACAAAGACCACTCACACTCACACAAGGCCACAAAAAGAAAAACTCCATTACTCAAATTGGACATTAAGTTTTAACTTCCTATGTACAATGACGAGGTAAATGCGGATAGGCTTGAAAATTGGATATGTCAACTGGAGGTGTATTTCCGAATTCAAAACCTTCATGAAGATGACATAAAGATCCAGTTGGCTTCATTAAGGCTAGAAGGAGCAACACTAGTTTAGTGGGAAGCAAAGACTCAAGAGGAAATGGGAATCCATGGTAAGATATCCATTTCTTGGGTTGAGTTTATTTCTTCCATTAAGAGACAGTTTTATCCATTAGCCTATATGCAAAAATATATTATGGGTTGGAAAAATTCTAAGAAACTCAATGGTAAAATAGTTCAAGAATATGCCCGGGAGTTTAGAAAGAGAGTTTTTTTGTTAGGAATAAACTTGAATTCCCAATATTCACTCTTGAAATAGGTTGGGGGTTTACATTCCTATTTGAAGCATACTAATCTTATGTTTAACCAAAGCAATTTAGATGAATTTTTTTAGATAAACAAAGCATAGAGGAAAAAGGTGAAAGTGAGGGTAAAGGAAAAGGAAAGTTTTTTGGAAGATGAAAAATAAATATCTCTATAAAAAGAGAGATAGAAAAAATCACATGTAAAAATTGTTCAAAGATTGGCCATGATGAAGACCACTGTTGGCAACTTCATCCAGAATTGAAACCAAATAGACTAAAAGCCAAAGAGAAGAGGAGAACTATTGCTATAGTTGAACATGACTTAGGGTCAGATTCCAGAGATGAGACAAATATTACAACCATGGGCTTGAAATTTAAACATGTTGCAAGCACTAGTTCTTCAAATTGTTCAAATGATACTCATGATGAAGATACAAGAACATAACTTTTCCATATTAGATTTGTCTCTAAACATACCAAGATTGATATAATTTTTGATAGTGGGTCAGAAGCTAACTTGATTTCCGAAGATTTGGTTAAGCAACTAGGCCTTGAAACTATTAGACATCCAAGACCATATCCTTTGGGTTGGATATGCAAGAATGAAAACTTGCAGGTTACAAGGAAGTGTTTACTAAGATTCGCCATTAACTCGAACTTTGTTGATGAAGTTGAGCTTGATGTGGTGCCACTTGAGATATCAGGTATTGTAGTGGGAAGTCCTTATATATTTGATAAGAAATTTTTATTTCATCACCATGAGAACAAGTTTTACTTCTTTAAGGATGGTATTGAGTACATTATTAGAGCACATAAGAAGAAGATTTGTTCGTCTCTTGTACATGCAAGTGAAATGAAGAGGATAGTGAATGCAAGTCATAACTTGACATTTTTGATGATCAAACAAAGAGATTTATTGAATCACAATTTTCAAAAAGATGCTTATGCTTGTAATGATTTGTTTCAGGATGTTAACAGGTTGCTTTTGAAAGAAGGTGAAAAAAAATTGTAGCAGTCAACAGTAGTGTTGAGCGGTGTTGGAAACAAGATTCTGGTGCAAGAGGGTGCAAAGATCAAAGAGAAAGTGACAAAGCAACTTGGTAAAGAAGGCATGGGTTCCACAAATATTGGTTTATGGTTTCCAAAAGGTACATGGCAATGGAGAAGATACTTGGTCAAGATTCGACGCAAGTACAAAGCGATATCAACTAAATATCGCCAAGGTGACAGTGTGCAAGGTGAGAAAGTTTCTAAGTTTCCATTGATTGTTGACCAAGGTAGGAATAAGATGGTTTCTGGAAAAATAGATTGTTGTTCTGCAAATTCAGAAATATTGTAGCATGACAATGTCAATTACAGCAAGAGAAGGTCTCAAGGATCAAGGAAAAATTTGAATTTTTGTGAAAAGCTCCAAATGATGAAATTGAGAAAATTTTAGTGGATAGAGACTGGAAGGGTGAGGGAACAGTACCCTCATCCACATAATCAGTAATCAGATATATTTTAATGTCCAAAATGCTTCTAGTGGGGAGGAATGATTAGAGGCTCAATATTTTAGCTCAAAAATGAAAGTGCTAAGAATTGAATGAAACCATAATGACAATAACCAACTTGTCACAAGGAATCCAACACAACTCATTTCATTGAAAACCTAGTTCAGATGAAGGAGTTATGATCTTCTGATCTCCATTCAAAACAGGAAAATTTTTATTAAAAAATTACAGAACAGGTATAGGGTGATGACATGGCAGCCAAGTCAGCATTCAAGGAATCTTATTCAGTTTTTTTTCCAATGGGACTGTGACAAGTGTCACTGCGAGATTTGTCAATTTCGTTTGTGAATGTAAAATTTGTCCAATGACCTCCAAGGGTTGAATTTGGGTTTATAGATTTTTGTGCTAGAAATTATTATTTGTTTTTAATTTATTAAGGTTATATATATATATGATTTTTAATCATATATTATATTACATATTAATATATATATTATCTATATTAATTAATTTATTAAACCTTAATTAATTTTAAATTAACATATTATAACCACATATTAACCAAATCAAAATTTGAAATCATTTTTATACATTAGCATTACAATTACAAACCATACATGATAATGTGCGTTGGGTATATATATTAAAGTCCATTTTCATATGTAATATGGGCATGGTTTCATTTTAATATGGAGACATATTATATGCTATGGTGCATGTTTAAAGGTTCTGAAGTTATATGCGATGGAATATACTAAACATGTATTAATGTGTTGCAAAATGGTAATGGGGATCGAGGTTCGAGTTTGAAAATGTGACCTCCCCTCCACCTAACGTGCTCCTTCACCATTGGGCCAAAGGCCATTACATTGAAATCCTTTTCCATGAACCAATACTTGAAGGGTGATGCAGGTACCGATCGCTGAATGGAGGGGCCAGCTGGCTAGCCAACCCCTCACCATATGATCTCTACCTCATGACCACGCGGAGCGTTGGGGCTTAAGCGCGATTATCGCTAAGCTACAACTAATTAACACTTTAAACCTCACTTATCCTTAAGATAATGATGCAGTTAACTTGGTGAGGGATTTGAAGGAGCACCATTCTTGGCAGACAACCCCAGATTTAGTCAGATTTAACTACAGTTCTCAAGATTTGGAGGCAAAATTACCAGAGAATTTGTTTTTTCCATAACTGAGGCAATTTTCGACCAATTTTGGCTCAGGAAGTGTCATTCTTGGCAGATTTGGATGTTTTGGAGCCATTGGAATAGGGTTTATAGGTAGAAGAAGTAATATGCCAAGGTTTTTTTTGCCTTGAATATTTCTGAAGCTTAGGGCCACCAAGAGGGAAGGCAATGCCCATAGCACCTGGTAACAAAATTGGGTAAAACATAGTCATTTATGATATATTTCAACATTTTAAACTTATTGGAATAGGTTCCAAGAGAATTTTATGCATGTAAACAACATTTTGATCACAATTGAGCTAATATAAAGGCCCAAGCTATGGAGTTGGACCAAGGAGATGTAGCCCTGGAGGGGTGAACTCCTTCATCAAAACTCAGTTTTAATGGATCAATTATTATGGTTTGCTGTTATTTAGATTAATCTTTTTCAACCATTTAAGTTCATGCTTTATGCTTTCAGAAAACTCATAAAATTTAGTTTTAATTACCTCTTTGACACACATAAGCAACAATGGAACCTACACATCAAGCATAAGATCAATAAATAAGTTTTATATCTGAAATTGATATTAGCACAACAAAACTATAATTCAAATTCAGATCATTAGTCTTGAAGATTCATGTCTCTAAGGACATGATCATTCCTTGAAAATAAATCATACTCACGTAAATAACATATTTACCATAAGTTACTACCCACCATAATTTAAGCAAGTATTAAGGAAAAATATGTAAATAAATATACTAACAAGGAGTTCCTCGACACTTCAAAAAATATGGGTAAAAATATAAATGTGCAAACTTACAAGAATTTGATTTACAAAGATACGTGATCCAATTTACAAAGAGACATGTCTCATGGGTATCTTGAGTATAAAATTCACTTGAAACTTTTTGTTTTACACAATTCACTTATCATCTCATATCATCTTGAACTTATTGTTGATGTTATATCTAGAATAACTGTCAATGATGATCTAAATTGAATGCTACTGAATTTTTAATATGATTGCTATTGGAACCTAAAGTAAAGTTATTATTGACATAATAATACATTGAAGTGATTCTTGCAAGCATAGAACATACTATAAAAATTAACAAGGACATAATTTCTTTCTCCATAGTAGAAGCAGTGTATAAAGAATAAAAAACGACATCATATGAAGTAATTTGGTTGAGAATAATTGTAGAGGATCTACATGAGCAACAAGAACAACCCACTCAGTTGATATGTGATAATGAAAGTTCTATTCAAATGACCAAGAATCTAGTTTTTCATAAGAAGACCAATCATATGATATTCAAAATCACTTTATTTAGGTTTTGGTTTAATGAGTAATCACTACAAGAAAAAGGACATTGGTAAGGGTCATGCTTGTGATGGACCTTTAAGGTCTGTCACCAATGTCACATATGGTGACGGTCCTTAAAAAAGTGTCATTGTAAGTGTATATAGCGATGGTCCTTTAAGGTCCGTCACCAAAACCATTTTCAATGGCACTTTTGGTGAGGGTCATTAAAGGCCTATCTCTAATTCTCTCTTTGGTGACACCGCTAGTGACGAAATTTTAATGACCCTCATCGATGCTATTTTTGTTAGTTTTGGTGACAGTCAAAAAATGTTTGTCACCGTTGATCATTCCAATGATTTTTTATGAATTTATGTACTTCTCAATATATTTTTTGTCAAAATATAATGATTTAATACCATTATTATGGAGTATTTTGTATAATATGTCCAAGGCCATAGTGGTTAGAGTCAGCCAATTTTTTAATAAGTAATTAGTGTGTATCATTTCCATCAAGTAATGACTAGTCAAATATATTTTTCCTATGAGTCAACACATGATTCATATCTATTAAGTTTATTATCTAGAAATTCCCTTTAGATAAAGTCCCACTAGTGTGTGTAGGAAATATATTTCTAATACATAATCAAGAAATGTCAATTGTATTAATGAGAAAGACCTAACACTCCTCAAAAATCCAGACACATCTTAAATTAATTCTTTGGCACACACTAACATTTCTTAGCACCTCGATTGTCTTCGAACATCTTTTTACCTATAAAATATTGTCATGACATTCATGCCCAAACACATGGTGGCATATGCTAGCACAACATAGAACTCTCCTAGCATGTGTTGGCATGCATGTAGTCCCTGGCATGCCTTGGAACTTCTTGGTTGAATGCATTGACATACATTAGCACTTGGCACACAATGCCACTTGGCATGTATTGGGACATATTATTAGTGTGGTTAGCATTCCCCTTTTGAAAAAGATAATGTCCTGACTTATTAACCCTCTTATTGGTTCTTCCTTTTGTTTCCTTGAAACTTCTTGAGACATATTGACATATCGTGGCACCCTGTATATCCTTAGCACCTGGCATGTATTGGCATATCTTGGCACTATTTGGCACATATAATTAGCACACCCTGGAACTCCCAAGCACACTTTGAGACTTCTTTATATGCCTTGATATTCCCTAGCATGCCTTACCAATCAGTATCATACCTTGTCACTCCCTCCTTGGCATGACAACTAGCACTCATTAACACTAGTCCCTAGCACACTTTCCTCATATTCATTAACTTCCATGAATTTTGACCTAGTGCTCCCTTCATGTTTTGTCCTAGTACTCCTTAATACTCCTCAACATGCATTATCACTCTCTAGCACACCTTAGCACTCTTCAACATGCCATTCCACTTCATAGCATGCATAACACTATGTGACACATATTGGCACTTGGAACGTGTTGGCGCTTGGAAATTATTAGCATGTATGTAATGCGTTGACATGCCTTGGTATAATTTTGCATGGTTTAATATTAAATTTATTTGAGATTGTTGGAAAGTATATGAGAAGCAACAAAGGAAGACTTGGCACTTAGAATGCACTATGACTTTTCACTTCGAACCTATTGGCATGTAGTGTTGGTGTGCCTAGCATTACCCTCTTGGAAAAGGTAAATTGATGACTTATTAACCCTTTTATGTGTTCATTTCCTTGTAGTTTAACTTTTTTATCCCTTTTGCTGCCTTGACAGTCCCTAGCACGCATTGACACATCCTTGCACATATTGGAATCCCTTATCACTTGGCACATCTTAGCATGTTTGAAATGCCTTCGCACTATCTGAAACATCTTAGCATTCCCTAGCACGCGTTGTAACTCATGTCCTCATAGCTAGCCTTTAAATTTTTCATGACTTGGGAAACCAATCAATTCCTTGGCTACTATAGTTCATGTTGTTAGTCATCCATAATTTTGACTATATCCAAAGATGACTAAAGTTGAAAAACTCGGATTTCTAGAAACAATATTTGCAGAAAATTTGTGATTTCTAGAAATTTCACAGCCTTCATTATCCTAAGTTTATCAGTTCACCAAAAATCTTCATCTATGCCTCCCAAAAATATCACCCTTCTGTCTCAAAAAGAAGATTATTTTAGGCTATATTCCCCCTTTTTGATCTCCATCTCCTCTGACAATTTTCACTCATTTGATCCTATCCTAACAAGTCCTTTTCCCCTTCTGAAAATTCCATTTCCCTTCATTAACCCTTCATTTCCCTCTAAAAACCCCTTTTTCCTTCACTAATTCTTCATTTCTTCTAAAAAACCGCTCTAAAAACCATTATGAATCCTCTATATGGCTTAAAAAACCCTTTTCCCCCTTATCGAAAGCCTTTAAAAGGCCAAAAACCCTTAGTTTTAGTCTCTGTCCGCCTTTTTATAAAATTGGACTTTAAAGCCCCTTTGGGCTTGAGCCCCAGCCCCTTTCTCCATGTGACCCGAGGGCCCAACCATGGGCTAATTATTAAGCCCTTAGCCCTTTTTATTTTCACCCTCGGTCCTCCTTTTACTCACGGGACTGCACTTCTACCTTATCTCTAGCCCCATTCCTTCATTATTTCACCCCTCCGCCCTTATTCTTTTCATAACCCGCACCTTATTAAAATCTCAAAAAACCTTTAAAAATTCAAAGGCGGAACCTTGCTCCCCCACCCCGCCTTACCTTTCCTCGGTAGATCTACACCATCAATCGTATTGATCGGACGACTCGTGCTCATTCCCTCCTCCCATTAAATATTTTCCCCTTGATCAACAAACCTATTCATCCCTGCGAATACATCCAAACCATTGATTTTATCGATCTAACGGCTGTCGTTAAACACGAGTTTCCAACCCCTCCCACACATAAACCTGCTCCACGACAAAACCATTGACATCACCCCTTGGGTCCCACTTTCCACCCAAGCCTTCGCGCTCAACCTCCCATTGCCACCTGCTCGCTAGGTCCCAGACCTCCAAACCTGCACCTGGTCTCACGTCCTTTCCGCACCATCGATCTCACCGATGGAGATCTGACAGTCCAAATCGCAAATCACGTTCGATCCACCGTCGAGGTTTAACGCAAAAATGGCGGTATAGAGGTGGAAAGGTGTCATCACCTGTGTGGTATCATGTTCAAAATGCGCAAAACCACTTACCGCTCATGGGCAGCACGAAAACCATTGGTGGTTTCGCAAAACCACTTTTCATTTGCGTGGAATAAATCAAATTTTAACCCATTTTCTTCATAGTTCCGCCTCCCTCCACACATTTCTCCTCCCCTTGCACTACTCTTCCACCACTCCTCAACCTCTATAAGTAGTTTACCTCACAAAAATGCAAGGTTTTACTAAAATTTTTGGTTTATTTTGCAGGTTTTATGGCGACAAATAAAACAAAAGCCCTCCCACAGTCATATTCAGTGACTGAGGCCTCCGGATGATGATCCAAGGCTTTGCAAGTGGAGAAGAAAGGGATCAAGGGTTTTATATCATGTGTGATCGATGCCTCATGAGCATTGATCATATTTGAACCCTCCAACACACCAAAGAAGCCTCATGCACACGCAGAAGTAGAAAAATCAGTGAAGTTTAAAGACCAAAAATGAAGACCGAAAGATCAAAGGTTTAAATTGGCAGATTAAGGATAAAACACGGTTAAAGACAGAACTAAAGGTTTAAAGCAATCAGATAAAGAGAAAAAGTCAGAAAAGGGGATTTATAAATACTCAAGGAAAAATCAAAGCCTTAAAGTAGATTAATAAAAGGAATATCAAGGCTAAAAGGCCTTAAAAATAGTTTAATGATGAAATAAAGGCAAATTAGGCCTAAATATAGCCTCGGATACATCAAAAGGAGAAGTTATTCCCTTTATATATCAAATTGACACCTGTGGCCTACTTTCTGTCCCAAAGGGAAGATTAGTAGTTATTACACAAAAGAAGAGATTTTAAGCTGTCAAGACAGTTAATGTAAAGATAAAGATAGGCCTCAAGGTCAGACTTTTCACCTATTTTATCCTTAGAAAGTTAAGACAAAGTTATTAAACAGAGAAGTAGTTGCACACATGTTCCTACCTTATGCCTTGCATGGTTTTCAAGGTCAGGGATGCATTTACTCTGTAATTAATAACACTTGGACCCTAGATCAGTTCCACCTCCTCATTTGCAGCATAAATATTGCATTCGAACTCATTGTATGTTGGGCATTTGATTACTCTTTTGAAGTAATACATAGCTCTGCTAAAGTTGAAAAAAATTTGATGTTTTGGAACCTGTGGATGTTTGGACCTATTTTTTGATGGAGAAAGCTCTGTCATTGGATCCCTGAGCTTGGCTGTTGGTGAATTATTCTAATCTATTAATGTTTTTCCTGTTTTCTATTTTGTTTCATCATTTCTTGCTTGCAGTAGAGTAAACATTTTAGGCTAAGAAATTTCTCCTAGAAGCACCTTAGACCTGTTTACTCTTCACTGTCTTTATGTTTTCATCTGTTGAAGGTTTTATTGAGTAGTGTGACTAATTTTCAACCCTTAAGCTTGTTTATTTCAGAAATAGTTAAAACAGTTGGTTTCGAGAATGATTTATGGTTTTCCCTACTTGCTTGCTACCACTTAAAAATTGTTTCTGAAATCTCCCTTTAAAGTACCATTGTTTACAGTCTGCCAAAGAGGTTTGTTTTGATCATACCCTTTGTTCTTGCTTAAATAATTGTTTTGAAGGTTTTTATAGTTGTGATCAAAGAAGTTTAGGGGTTCCCTCTTCTATGAATGTAGTTATTTGTGAATCTTGAATGTTTTTTTATCCTTGAAGTGAAATCTTTGGATGAAATAGAGCATTCCTCAACTCCTAGATTTCATTTTGAAATTTTGTCTTGAAATTGTTATTTGCTAAAGTGTGATTTGTATAATTCATGGTTAGCCCTGTCTATGGAATGCTTCTTCATGTTGAGATAATGTTTTAAGTCCCTTTGTTGAGAAGTGCATATAATTAAGGATTCTTAAATGCCCTTAGTTCTGCTTTTCATTCTAAACCCTTAATGTTCATTTCATTTCACCTGAAATATTTTGTAGATCCAATAGCTAAGTTAGATTTTCCCTTTGATATCCCTGATTCATCTACAAAATTGTTACAAACTTCTACTTGACTCCATTTCCCAATGACTTAGAGATTTCCCTTTCCTATCTATGCTGCCTAGATCATCATGTCCCGTCAAACAATCAAACAAACTTATTCTTAATAACTAGCATAAAATCAACCTTTTACAAGAAAACAAGTCATATCTTAGCAAACAATTGAGAGATCCCTCTCTGAAACTAGGAGGGATAGATCCTAGAGCTCTAAAGACCGGCTTATATGTTGCCTTGTCATTTAGTATGCCGATCTGCTAAGTCATAGGACTCCAACATTCTGGCGATCACGGTGGGACCTTTTTGAGTAAAAGTCCCTAAACAAGACACTCAGTATCCATTGAAGTGAACTATAGCTTTCTTCAAGCACTACCAACATAATGGTAATCATGATAGGATCTATCTGAGTCATTGGCAATCTAAGTAACCCTTAGGATTCTAAGAGACCCTTATCAAACCTTGAAGAAATCAGCTAGTAAGTCATAGAGTAGAATCTGTTTGTTTCACCACCTTAGCTAAGTGTTGAACCAAGTATAGGACACTCTCACAACCATAGAACTATAGAAAACTCAGAAAAACCCAAAAAATTTCAGATCGGTTTTCAAATAAACCATTGGTGGTGGACCATATAACATTTTACCTTCAGAAATACTAAAAATTTCCACCTGGCGACTCCACTAGCCCCAGTAGGCCTATTAGTCCTCTAGACCTCTAGAATTCCCTAGGATTGTGTTAACCAACCCTGAGAAAGTTTAGAGACATAGTCCCCTATTATAGAAGTCACTTTGAGAGGAAAACAGTCCAAAAAACCTCAGCCTCTCTAAATTTTGGAAATTGAAACCTGGCTTCACATAGGGTCCATACTAGATCCCATCCAGATCCTAACCCTCCTACCATAGTTGACAATCCAAAGAAGATTTTTTGGCAAACTTTTAGATCTGAAAAACCAACTACTAATAGGACCATCCCAAGAATAAGATCTATCCCTGAAAATATTACAGTCTTGAAAGATCCTCACTTTGACTTACCTTACACAAAGAATCTATTCAAAAATAAGTCTCAAAGTGATTTAAATCAAGCTGACTTTGAAACCACATATTTGCAACAGAGCTTTAGTAGAGAAGCTTCACCTTCTACTCCACCTGATTCTTAGCTTCTTCATCATTTCAGCTCTTTCCATAACAAATCTTCTCATCATCAGTTTGTTGGCCCAAGTGTTTCTTCTACTCCTATCCACACATCCACTATTCAAAGCACTCCATTTCAGCCCACATTCCCTCTTGTTAATCCACCTTTTATAAACCCCCCATTACTTCCTATCATGGCAGCATGGTATGCTCCACTAGTGTTACCATAACCTCTGGCTCCCCTACCCAATGATTACCAATCCAAAATTCCCCATTTCACTGGAAATGAACCTACTATACTGCCCAACAGCATGTAGATAAAATGAATGATTCCTTTGATTACATGGAAATAGAAGAAGAGACCATTAAGATGAGAATTTTTTCTCAAAGTTTAGGAGGAGAAGCCAAGAAATGGTTTAAGGGCTTAACTCCTCACAACATAAATGATCTCCCTTCTTTATATCAAACATTCATAAACAAATGGGAAATTAGGAAGAACCCTCTCCAAATCCTTTCAGAATATACCAATCTCAAAAGAAACATTGGGGAAGGTGTCCAAGATTATTGCACTAGATTCAATATTGTTTATAATGCACTTCCCCCAGACATGAAACCTCCATTAGGCTTAGCCTTGGCTAAATTTCCAGAGGGCTTTGATCCTGAAATGACCTACCAGATAAGAGAAAGAGACCCCTCAAATTTAGAAGATATGCAGAGGGGAGCCTTAAGTGTAGAAGCAAATCTGATTGAGAAAAGAGCTAGATTGAGAGCATAGAAAAGAGTTAGATATATTATGATACAATAGCATCAACCTCATCATCAGATACTAAAATTGATAACTTAGTGAAGGTAATGGAGAGAATTCTTGAAAAGATAAATCTGAATGATAAGGTGTCCCCTAGAGAAAACCAAAATAACCCCCAAAACAGAAATAGAAACACAAATTTCAAAAGAGACCCTAATCAAGATAGGCAAAGAGACAATGACCAACAGATCAGGCCTCCGTTTCAAAAAAACTATGTTGATCAAGAAGAAGAAAGGGAAGTTGAAAGGTTGGAAGAAAATCATGTGAATCTGATAGGATTTGACAGTGAGACAGATGTTTTTCTCACTGAAGAAGAACAAGGATTCTTCTCTTCAGAACAAATTGAAAACAACCATGAAGATTCTGAAGATTACAGATTGACGTTTGAAAATGCAATCATGGAGGTACGCAAACAATATAATCTTAGAAGCAAAGGGAGCCCTAAAAATTCTAAAGACAAAAAAAACTAGTACTACTGTTAAGAAAACTTCAGAAAATCATCCTAAGAAGACAGCCAGTAACACCAACACTATGGCCAAGAAAAATGATCTAAATAAAGACAAAAACAGTCAGCAAAGTGTTGAACAAATCTGCCCTAGTACTTCAGCTAGTGGCCCTAATAAATCTGTCCCAAATATCAGTCCAAATAAAGTTCAGCAAATCAGAATTGCTGAAAGAGATGTAAATGAAAAAATAGATGTAAATATGTCAAGAACAATAGTTCCTTTCAGCCTTGAAGGGGAATTTTCCAAATTCAAAATCACCATACCCTTAGTTGAACTAGTAACTCAGGATGTATATAAAAACCAAGTTTTGAAAGCTTTGAATATAGGCAGTGACACTGATACTTTAAACTTGACAGATGATAAACCAGAGTTATTGTTTGGTCCTGAAGTTAAAGGAAAATACCAAGAAGGGGCTGTCCCTCCCTTCTATGTCAGCCTGAATATACATGAAAAAATATTGCATAATGCCATGCTAGACTCAGGTTCTTCACACAATCGTATGCCCAAAGTAGTAATGGAAATCCTAGGCTTAGAAATCACTAAACCATACAAAGACCTATACTCCTTTGATTCAAGCAGGGTCAAATGCTTAGGCCTAATCAAAGATTTGTGTGTCGACTTGACACAAATTCCTACTAAGAGTCTAGTAATGGACATAGTAGTAGATGACATTCCCCCTAAGTATGGCATGCTTCTATCTAGATCATGGGGAGCCAAACTACAAGGGAGCCTTCAAATGGACATGTCTTATGCCACCATCCCAGTATTTAACCAAACTAGAAGACTATACAGGGAATCCCACATGAAATACATGGTGAGCAACATAGATAGACCAAACAATTCTCCTATCTACTCCATCCATTCAAATTTGGATTCCTTTATCTTATATAATGAAGATGAAATCAGCCAACAAGAAAAGGAAAACGAAGGAGAATTTAGTCTACCAGAATAGTCAAATCTGCCATCAACTCAAGAAAAGAATAGTTCAGACTTTAGCAGCCTTTACCAGCTGAAAGAAAAAGAAAATGAGATTGAAATACCTTGGAAAATAAACTTTGATGGCTCCTGTAGCAAATTAAGTTTAGGGGCTGGTGTATGGATATAGAACACAAACAAAGGATTTTTCTATAAACTGGATTTTCCATGCACAAATAACATTGCTGAATATGAAGCCCTCCTTATTGGCCTACACTTACTTAAAGATTTAGGAGCAAATAGAATATCAGTCCAAGGGGATTCCGAGCTAATTATCGGACAGATTAAAGGGGAGTATTCAACCAAAAACCCAAAACTTAGAGAATATATAAATGTTTCCCTTGATATCCTAAAAACCTTTGAAAAATATGAACTCATTTTCATCCCAAGAGGTCAAAATCATCTAGCAAATGAACTTGCCTTTGCTTCTAGTAATTTCCAAATACCATAGACAAATGAACAATCTGATATAAAGGTAAAAAACAGACCTACAATACCTGACAATGAAGATTATTGGAAAGTGTTTGAAGGAGACAAACACATAGATGATTTTTTTCAATCAAAGAATGACTTTGCCATACCAATGCCTACTTCAAGCCATGAGGAAATTTTTTTTAATGAAGAACAAATCTCTGAAATAGAGCTGTCCTTTTCTACTGATATAACCATTTTGAACATCCTTTTAGAGCATAAATAGTTGACAATACAAACCAGAAAGACCTGGAAGTTTTACAATATAAAATTGATACAATTCTAAGAGGTCTTTCACCATTAGAACAGATTTTTTATTTCAATGATGTAGCCAAAGGACCAAGGATGGAGCCTATAGAAACAAACATAGAATAACATAACATAGGCAGCCTAGTAGGACCCAAAATGATAAATCTATCCAGCACTCTCCCAGCTCATATCAAACAGTAATACATAAAACTTTTCAAATAATTTAAAGATGTGTTTGCATGGGGATACAAGGATCTAAAATCATATGATACCAGCATCATTCAACACAAAATTCCTCTTAAGAACAATCAGAAACCTGTTAAACAAAAACTCAGAAGGATAAACCCTGTTTTATTGCCTCAGAAGGAAATTTAGCACATGCTAGATTTGTTTCAGAATGCCATGTTGTGGTTGGAAATCTGGTTGTTTGTGCTAGAATGAAATATGCTAGATTCTTTGACCTTGCAATGTTGTTATTGGAAATATGCATGTGACTATGTTAGAAGGAAATTTAGCACATGTTAGCTTTCTTTTCTTGCAATGTTGTTATTAGCAATGTGCTTTAGCTTGTGCTAGAAGTAAATTTTTCATGTGTTAGATTTATTTAACCCTACAATGTTGTTATGTTCTTATGTGTGTGCTAGAAGGAAATATAACACATCCTAGATTTGTTTCATCTTATAATGTGCTTTTGTTGTGCTGTAAGGAAATTTAGCATATGTTAGATTTCCTTTGCCCTATAATGTTGTTGCTATCAACATGCTTGGTTTTTTGCTAGAAGTAAATATAGCATGCACTAGAATTCTTTCACCTTATAATGGCTTGTGTGCTTGTCTTTATGCTAGAAGGAAATGTTACACACATTAGATTTCTTTCACCTTAAAATTTTGTTATTGGCAACACGCTTATGGTGGGTTAGAAGGAAATATAGCACACATTATGTTTCCCTCACCTTTGAATGTCATTGTGTTTGTGATAGAAATAAATCTATAGCATGCACTATATTTCTTCTGTCCTTCAATGTTGTTATGTGCTAGAAGGAAATATAGCATGTGTTAGATTTATTTCAATTTGAAACGTGTTTGTGTTTGTGTTGGAAGAAAATTGATCACATGTTAGATATATTATACTCTTGTAATGTTGACGTGAGCTTTTATTTATTCTAGAAGGAAATGTGGCATGCTTAAAGTTCTTTCACCTGACAATGTTGTTATTGGAAATGTGTTCATGTCTTTATTAGAAACAAATCAAGCATGCGCTTCATTTAATTTTGTTAGCAATATTGTTTGTTGGAAATGTGCTCGTGTTTTTTCTAGAAGTAATTCTACCAAATGCTAGATTTATTTTACCGTGCAATGTTCTTAAGTGTTTTTTTTTTATGTTAAAATGAAATTTAACATGCGTTAGATTTCTTTCACCTTGCAGCATTTTTATTGACAATGTGCTTGTGTATATGATAGAGGCTAATATAGAATGCTTTTTTTCACAATGCAATGTTGTTGGAAACATGCTTCTATTTGTCCCATATTTCATTCTTAGACTGCATATTCCATACAAAATTCCTTCTAATCATTTCAGGGTTTAACATTTCTTATGTTGTAACAACGATCTACATACACATGGACTAAAACCTCATTGTCTTCAAAAAGCAAGGACAAGTTTCGCAAGCATGGAGATTTCCTAGGAAAGATTATTGTTGCAATGTTTTATTTGACAATATGTTTGTGTTTGTGATTTTATTTTTTGATAGAAGGAATTTCATCATGCACTAGATTTACTATACAATGCAATGTTGTTAGAAATCTCTTGTATGTGATAGAAAAAATTCTTCAATGTGTTTGCCTTTTTACAATCTCTATAGCAAACTAAGAATATACATGACTAAAAGATAAATTGTGTAAACATGATGTTGTTGTAGTATCTACTATTGTTGTCTTTTGGTAACGTGCTTAATAATGCTTGTGCTAGAAGGAAAGCTAGCAGGTGCTAGCTTTCTTATAGAAACAATTAAAATAACATAATAAATTATTTAGGGGTGGCACCCTTTTTCTAATCAACACCATGATTAGCTATTATTGTGAGTTCTACACTCGTTATTATTTTTGTTAATTTTGTTACAAATACAATGATGCAAGTAGTGGTAGTATTTATAAATTCATATTTTCTTCGATATTTGAAACTATGATAATAGTTTCTTACTTTATTTTCAAAAACCATGGACCCTCAAGCTAATGGGAATTCAAAGGAATCATCCAAGGAAAAAGGAAATTCACCAAATACAACATCAAAATCTTTAAATGGTATGACAATTTTAAAATTAGTTTGTACTTTCTTACAATGGTTGCCAATATATGATTATTGATTAATGAAGTTCATGTTATTCTTATTTTTTAAGAAAACTTACATATGCTTTTAGCTTCTTTTCTTTTGTGCATATGTATGAAATGAGATGTCATAGAAGATGAATTCACATTGTTTTTTAATTCATTTATTTTGTTTTCACAATGCAATGTTGTTGTTGGAAGCATGCTTCTATTTGTCCCATATTTCATTCTTAGACCACATATTCCATACAAAGGGCCTTCTAATCAATTGAGGGTTTAACATTTCTTATATTGGAACAATGATCTACGTAGGAATGGAATAAAATTCATTGTCTTCAAAAGGTAAGGACAAATTTCGCAAGCATGGAGATGTCCTAGGAAAGATTATTGTTGCAATTTTTTTTTGACAATGTGTTTGTGTTTGTGATAGAAGGAATTTCATCATGCACTAGATTTTATTTACAATGCAATGTTGTTGGCAAAGATTTGTATGTGATAGAAAAAATTCTTCAATGTGTTTTCCTTTTTATGGTCTCTATAGCAAACTAAGAATATACATGACTATAAAAGATAAATTTTGTGTAAACATGATGTTGTTGTAGTATCTATTATTGTTTTTATTTATTCACAGTGTATTTTTGTCTCTTGGTAACGTGCTTAATGCTTGTACTAGAAGGAAAGCTAGCAGGTGCTAGATTTCTTATAGACACATTTAAAAGAACTATTGTTGTTATTTATTCACAGCGTATTGTTGTCTCTTGGTAACGTGCTTAATGCTTGTACTAGAAGGAAACCTAGTAGGTGCTAGCTT
Organism: Pinus albicaulis; assembly: GCA_034641835.2. Lineage (NCBI taxonomy): Eukaryota > Viridiplantae > Streptophyta > Pinopsida > Pinales > Pinaceae > Pinus > Pinus albicaulis. The sequence goes on from CM076571.1 coordinate 313,610,175, forward strand.
TCTTATAGACACAATTAAAAGAACATAATAAATTATTTAGGGGTGGCGCCCTTTCTCTAATCAACACCATGATTAGCTATTATTGTGAGTTCTATACTTGTTATTGTTCTTGTTCATTTTGTTACACATACAATGATGCAAGTAGTGGTAGTATTTTTAAATTCATATTTTCTTCGATAATTTGAAACTATGATAATATTTTCATACTTTATTTTCAGAAACCATGGACCATGAAGCTAGTGGGAATTCAAAGGAAACATCAAAAGAAAAAGGAAGTTCACCAAATACAACACCAAAATCTTTAAATGGTATGACAATTTTAAAATTAGTCTGTACTTTGTTACAATGGTTGCTAATAAATGATTGTTGATTAATGAATTTTGTGTAAACATGATGTTGTTGTAGTATCTACTATTGTTGTTGTTTATTCACAGTGTATTTTTGTCTCTTGGTAATGTGCTAAATGCTTGTACTAGAAGGAAAGTTAGCAGGTGCTAGCTTTCTTATAGACACAATTAAAAGAACATAATAAATTATTTAGGCATGGCACCCTTTCTCTATTCAACACCATGATTAGCTATTATTGTGAGTGCTACACTTGTTATTGTTCTTGTCCATTTTGTTACACATACAATGATGCAAGTAGTGGCAGTATTTTTAAATTCATATTTTCTTCGATAACTTGAAACTATGATAATATTTTCTTACTTTATTTTCAGAAACCATGGACCATGAAGCTAGTGGGAATTCAAAGGAATCATTAAAGGAAAAGTGAAGTTCACCAAATACAACACCAAAATCTTTAAATGGTATCACAATTTTAAAATTAATCTATACTTTGTTACAATGGTTTCTAATAAATGATTGTTGATTAATGAATTTTGAGTAAACATGATGTTCTTGTAGTATATACTATTGTTGTTATTTATTCACAGTGTATTATTGTCTCTTGGTAACGTGCTAAATGCTTGTACTAGAAGGAAAGCTAGCAGGCGCTAGCTTTCTTATAGACACAATGAAAAGAACTATTGTTGTTATTTATTCACAGTGTATTGTGGTCTCTTGGTAATGTGCTTAATGCTTTTACTACAAGGAAAGCTAGCCGGTGCTAGCTTTCTTATAGGCACAATTAAAAGAACATAATAAATTATTTAGGGGTGGCGCCTTTCTCTAATCAACACCATGATTAGATATTATTATGAGTTCTACACTTTTTATTTTCTTGTTCATTTTGTTACACATACAATGATGCAAGTAGTGTTAGTATTTATAAATTCATATTTTCTTTCGATAATTTGAAACTATGATAATAGTTTTTTACTTAATTTTTAGAAAACATGGACCATGAAGCTAGTGGGAATTCAAAGGAATCATCAAAGGAAAAAGTAAGTTCACCAAATACAACACCAAAATCTTTAAATGGTATGACAATTTTAAAATTAGTTTGTACTTTGTTACAATAGTTGCTAATAAATGATTGTTGATTAATGAAGTTCATGTTATCCTTATTTTTTAAGAAAACTTGCATATGCTTTGAGCTTCTTTGCTTTTGTGCATATGTATGAAATGAGATGTTATATAATATGAAATTATATTGTTTTTTAATTCATTTAATTTTTTACCATTATAAATTCTTACAAATGTTTGCAGATTCTAAGAACTATGGTACAAAATGTGAGATTCTAAAAATCCATTTTATATTCATTTTCAAATAATTTGACAAAATTCTAGTATGCAATTTACAACTTAATGAATTTTGATTTATTATTGAATAATCTCCTATAAAATATTGCTATGAAAATTGAAATATGGCATGTTAGTTGGATTTTCCACATTAAAGATCCACTTTTACAGAAAAACACATGCAAATAGCACTAGGAGTGGGTTTTAATGTGGAAACCTCGTACTAACATGGGTATTTTTCTTTTCCTAACAATTTTAGCTTTGTGATTAAGGTTGTTTAATAATATTTTGTATTTCATACCTTCAATTTTTTTTTTTTTTTCATAAGCTCTGGAATCTTGTGTCCCTGAAATTCCAAGGAGTGAAGAAAATGTGAAAAACAAGTAATGTACAAAAAATGTCTCTTTAAATTGGTATGGTTGTTTTATATTTTATGTATACTCTCTTGTAATTTTGTTTTCCCTCACAATTTTAGCTAGGTGATTACTTTTGGTGTCATATAGTAAACTTCCATAACACATGTACTCCTTTATTACAGTGTATGTAAATAAAATAGTGTATTATAAGGTTATTTAATAATATTTGGTATTTAATGCCTTCCATAATTTATTTATTTCTTTATTTTTTTTCACAAGTTGTGGAATCTCGTGTGTCCGACAGTCCAAGTAAAGGAGTGAAGAGAAAACGAAAAACAAGTGATATACAAACAATGTCTGCTTCAATTGGTATGGTTGTTTTATATTTTATGTATACTCTCTTATAAATGGTTAGGTTAGGTGGTCTTGTAAATTTTAAAATAACATTACATGACAATATTTGAACTTTTAATTTCATTTTGATTTATGAAAATAATATTTTATTTTTATATGTAGAATTAGTTGGCACCAAAGCAAGTGAAATGTTATAGTCATCATCTAAGAAAAAGAAAAAAACAACTCAAATGGAAGTATCAATAACACCTTCAACTTCTACCTTTGAAATGATTAAAAAATACAGCACATCTAATAAATATGAGTTTGTGCGAGATTGGTATGTCCTGATAGAAACTCCCATGAATATGTATCCTAATATGTACTTATTTGGATCCATGGATGAAAAATAACCTGAGATATTAGGAATAATTATTAATTTCTATGCTTCCAATGAAAATGAAATTGAATTTCAAGTGGAGGTGATTAAAGAAAATGAAGTAAAATTAATTTCTTGTCAAGTGAAGTATACAAAATTTAGACCAGATTTGATTGAAGCTTCAAGTAAAAATTCACCAAATATGATAAAGCATTCAATGTTTAAGTTGGATAACCATGAGAGCTTTGCTACATCTGGATTGAATAGTTTCATAGATATTTTAGAACGCATCACTACAGTTCTAAGATACCACTATGTAAGATGTAAAAAAACATCATCTGTACTTCTATATTTACAACAAAAAGAAAAACTTCTTGACAAAATACCAGATGATAAACTAAATTGTCATTTACTTGATTTGAGAAGAGTATATTTATCTGAATTAGAAGAGAACATTATTGAAAGTGATTTCAAACCTACTACAGAATTTCAAAAAGCTAGGAAAGTTGAATTTGAGACAGCAAAACTTGCAGATCAATGTGATGAAATTCATGAAGCTTTCAAGCATTGCTATCTATTTTCAAACACCTTTAGTATAAAGGTGGATGTTGTAAGATGTAGAGAAGCCCCCAAAGTGTTTAAATTGATATCATGAGATTATTTAAATGTTCAAGTATTAGTGAATCATTCCTAGAGAAATTTCAAACCTCATTACCTAATGCTCTTCTGATTCCATTTGACATCAATGAGTCTGATCCATTGGTGAACTCTATCAAAATTATAAATGAGACAGATTTAGATGCTAAGAATATCAATTTTTGGATAGTTGATGGCCAACACACCATTCAAGTAGCAAAATAAATTTTATCAAATCCTAAATATAATGTATCTATGGAGGCGAAACAAAAATATAAAAAATGCAATGCTTGATTCTTGCGTCCATCAATTGAACCCATTGAGGTGATTCGCATTTGTTGTCAACTAAATTATGCCAATAAGGTATTCTACAAAACTCCATTTATTGATTGTGTCCAATCAGCAAGAAATTTCTTAATTTCCAATGACAAATTAAAGAAAATGAGGATTGGATGTTCCAAGACAGCTGAAGAAAAGGTACATTATTTTATTGTTTTTGCATTTAACTTATAAAGTAAATAATATGTGTCATATTTTCTCATATTTGTAATTAATTCTCATTAGCTTAATCCTTTTTTAATTTCATCTCTACATTGAATTTTTATTAGTTTATATGTATGATTTTATCAGGTCAATGATGAAATGTTGTGCTCCTTCTTCGACTGTCCAATTACAAATTTTTCTAATAAAAAAATTCTCTTATATCTTAATCAAGATATTTGGGATAACTGGGAGATTTTCTTTAATTGTTACCAACTAGGCACATTAAAGTGTTCTCCAAGCCGACCTGATTTTGAGAACTACAAGAAGAATAGTCTACACAGTTTGACAGCGGCTACTTTTCGTCCCCTTCAGGGATTAACCATAGAAGAAATTGGTTTAGTAGCAGAAAATTTATTGAATGGAACCATTTGGTTTTCTATTCCACCTAATCATCCAACAGATGCCATAAAATTGAAAGATTATTGTTCTAAATTGAAAACCAACATAACAATATTGGATGCAATGGTTGCATATTGTCAAATTCATGATGAGAAATTGAATGATAAGACTCTTACCACATTCAATATTCTTGAGCATTATGGAATTAACGAGCTCATATTTTCCAATTTCTGCAAAACTGTGGAGGGGTCTACTTATGTAAAAGGAACACGAAATACAAAGATAGATTCCCTTTCTAAACAAGCATGTGGAGTCCTTGACAAAATGATAAAAGAATCAACAAACATTCAACAGATTGACAACAATTTTGAATTTGGTTGTCATTTTGGAGGGCCTGATCTTTTGTCAACACTTTTGCACTCTTTTCCATGTCAGTTGCAGCCATTTTTACATACTGACCTTGTTGTTCTGGATACAGTGGATTTGAAAAAAGAACCATTCCATAAGAGCTATTATATTGAATTTTTTCAATTTCTTATCGAAAAAAACGAGTTGAATGGATTTACTACAGTTCTCTTAGTAGAAGTTTGGTTTTGTAATGATGTACGTCAAACTTTGGAAATTTCCATACAGAACTCCAAGTTCAAATATAAAATGACTACTGGAATTTATGAATATAAGTCCCAAAATAATTATAGTTATGATATAGTTTTGACTATACATTTCTATACTTCAGAACTAAAAATGTTCGAGGCTTCAAAATACTCTCACACATTTGAAGACACACTTGATGAAAATGAGAGAGATTATGATTTCTGGATGGATTTATTGGAAAGACATCAACAATGTAGTGATGCAAAAGTGGTTATTTCTCTTTATGCGGGGTCAAATTTAATCAAGGCTTGTTGTACATATAGAAGAAGAATTGCATTTGTTGTGCAAATAGAATCACAAAGGACATTAATGTTGAATAGTTACAAATATTTTCAACTATCAAACCAAGGATCCATTAGCTTCTTGGAAAATTCAGGTACTATAGTTTCTTTATTGTTTCTCTTATAATACTTTGGATACTATTTTGGTCAAATTTCTTAATTGTCAAAATGTTTACTACAATGACTAATGATGGGGATTCTAAAATAGGGAATGATGAAAGTGGGAAGCAAACAAATAATCAATATAGTGCACATGATGTTGAAACAAATTTAGAGATGGAAATAGGAGGAGAAGATGTTATTATACCAGGTACATAATTTGTTTGGTTATTGCTCGTGTTACTTTTTAAATTTATTTAATTTTCATATTTATAACATTTTCGAATGTCTATTATAGGGAATTATGAGAAGAAAGGAATTAATCAAGACATTGACCATGAAATGATGGAGATAGAAATAGTTATTTCTCTCTCTCTCTCTCTCTCTCTCTCTCTCTCTCTCTCTCTCTCTCTCTATATATATATATATATATATATATTTTTTTTTTTTTTTCTAAATTATTTAAAAAAAAGTATATAATGACAAGGGAATGTCCCAAAAAACTACAACCAAGGCCAAAATATTATATGGATGATTAAAGATGATTCATTGTTTATATAGTTGATTGATGCTTTTATTCATTGTCACAATTTATAACATTTTTTATGTTTATCATAGTGACAAGAAAGGAGAACAAAAACATTGATCAAATGCATGTGAAACAAAGCTATAATCAAGCAAATGATATCATATTAGGTAGTTAACATGAACTTTGTTGTTTATTCTTTTGTTTGTTTTTTTATTCAATTAATCATTGTCACAATTTATAACATATTCGTTGTACATTATAGAGACAAATAATGAGAACGAAGACAATAATCCGAAGATTGAGAAACAAAGTTGTAATCAAGAACAAAATATAATATCAGGTACTTGTAATTTTCCCATTTGTTTTCCTTATTATTTAATGATTTTTATTCATTTTCACAATTCAAACTATTTTATATGTTTAATGTAAAGACAAATAAAGAGAACAAAAACGATGATGAGGGGCAAAGTTATAATTATGAAGATAATGCCATATCAGGTACTTATTACTTCCTTTTGTTGTTGTTGTTGTTGTTGTAATTATTATTATTATTCTTCAAATTCTAATGCTTCTATACCATAACATTGTATATGTTTATTATAGGAACAAATAAAAATAACAAAACTAACAATCAAAATAATGTTAAAAGTGTGTGGGTGTGTATTTCGTAGGTTACATTGATAAGGCTTTTCTTTAATTACGAATTTTGTATTGAATATATATTTTATTACATAATTTGATCATATTTAATTGAAGATTTAATATTTTTAACTCCAGGTTCCGTGAAGATGATAAAAGAGAAAATTGTTTCATCTATAAGTAGTCAAAAGAACACTCATGGTAAGTGTATTGTTTCGATATTTTTTTTAGTAATTTTTGTAACAAGAATAAAATGGTTTGACTAGACTATTTTTTATTGTATTGCAGCCCAAAAGAAATTAGTTATTCTTGAATTAAGGGAAATTTTTTACCATAGCATCGATGATGAAGCAACAAACAAAGGACATATTGAGAAAATGGGAACTGATGCAGATTACAAAATAGAGAAAAAGTTATTTTGGATTCATCCACATGCAAATACATTTTTTGAAATGTGTTTCAAAAATGAATATTTTGAAATTTCAATTTGGACGACAGCTTCAAAACAAAACACAACAAGAGTTCTAAAAAAGTCCTTTTCAGAAAAAATACAATATAAACTTGTGTTTATGTGGACTGCTTCAGAGTGTAAACCAAAAAAGGGACATAAGGCCATTAACAATCCAAAAAAAGGTATACACACTAAATCATTGAAAAAAGTGTGGGAAATGCATACCCAATATGATGCAACCAATACTATTATAGTGGATTTTTCACTTGAGAGAATGCAAGGAAATCCAAAAGAAAATGTGATTCTTGCCCCTCAATTCATTGGAACAAATAAAGAGGATGATTGGTTGATCGAAAAGCTATGGAGAATGTTGATTAAATGCAACAAGGCAACAGATGTGCGGGCTATTTTGAAGGATGTTCAATAACATCTAATAGTACCTTAAGATGATTGGTGTCTATTTCATGTCATAATATGTATGACATCATGAATTATTACTATATTTTGTAGCCCTTTTAAATTTAAGTTGATTTCTATTTCACAATACTAATAAAAGAATTGTTGATTTGGTTTGTCAAAAGTAGAATACAATAATTTTATGTTCTTTATTTTTGTGAGATATTATTGTATTGATAACAATTATTGATTTGAATGGTTGTTTAATGTTTTCGTATCAAAATTTCTCATGCTATAGAAATTTTTACAATGGATTAGATTGTATGTAAAAATTAATAGATAATTGTTCTATTTGTATTGAAACATTACAATTATTTTTTTCAATTGTGGTTTAAGTTATCATTATACAGGCTTTGAAATTAGTAATGCAAATGATGGTTCATTGCATTGTTATAAATTTTTTTATTTCATATAAGTTGAAAAAATATATTAGGATGTATGTAGCCCCAACAATAGACATAGAATATTTACTAAAAGAAGCACCAAAAGAAACTAAAGTAGAGACTCTAGAGCATATAATTAAGTAGGTTTTAAATTTAAAAATTGTATTATATTACATGTGGAAACTAATATATAATTAGTTTGTTTAATTGGAACCATTGTAATTATATCTTTCAATTCAAATTAAACAAATCATTATAAGACTTAAAATCAATGATTTAAATGGTGGGTCAATGTGATCCTGTCAGACTTTCTTATTCCATACAAATTAAATAAAGGTATTAGGTTGTATGTATAAAGTAAACATATTATTAGTTTGTTCACTTTAATGGGGTTAGTAATTATAATTTTTGATTACCGTTAATTCATAATAAATATCAACATCATTTTTGAAATGTTAGGTTTTTATATCATTAAGCAATAAAGTGTTGAAGTGGAGATATGTTAATAGCATACGTGTGGTTGCAGTGCAGTTGCAGACGCAAATGGGCATCACTATAAGTCAAAAGATGTTGTTGATATTTGAAATGGAAGGAGTTTTCTTCCAATCATACACCAAAGATGAACAAAATTGTTATATTCAAAGAGAACCAGATTGGCAGTTCAGTGATAGGTCCTATTTTTTAAGGCCTTTTCTTTCAAAACTGTTAAAATATTGCTTAAAAAACTATGATGTTGCAATATGGACATTAAATTTCACTGACAAGTACATTCAACGAGTACTTGAAATATAAAATATTGATATAGAGGACTTTAAATTCGCATGGAACAGGTCTCATTGTCATTTGCAAACAAAATTAGAAGCAGGGAGGACAACACAATTTTATGAGAAAAGGTTGATTGATGTGTGGTCCCAATATGGAGATAATTATGAAGAATCAAATATATTGCTAATAGATACAACAAAGCATACTTCTCAATTTGTCGGATATCAATCAAACCACACCTTGATTAAAGCCTATACAGGAAAAGAGCAAGATACTTGGCTTATGCATATTTTATTCCCCTTTCTTAAGACACTTCATTGTATGAAAGAGAAACATGAGTACATTCGAATGTTCAATAGAACATGTACTTCATTGTAGTGGATGAAGATAATTTTCTTTATAAATTTTCTCACAAGTACATTCCAATTTTTTAATGCAATTTGAACATAGTTTTTCTGAATCAATTTGTATGATTTTATATCTTTTGGAATCTTATATGGGAATTCTCAATTTTAATTCTTTTAGGAAAAAAATCAAAACTTTCTATTAATAAAAAAAATTACAATGGGAATTGTCAATTATATTATTATATATTTCTATTATTATTTATAATTATTTTTGCAATGACTTTGTTGTATCAATTTTTTTTGCTAATATGTGTGTGTATGTGTGTTCTTAAATGAATTATTTTCCATTGAAATCATCTTACACGAACCATCAAGGCATGATTGTATTTTTATTGACTTGTATTTACTTATATGCATAATACTCATATATAAATGTGAAATAAGTTTTGAAATAGAGCTCGTCGCAAACAAAACTGCAATTCTTATTGAATAGATTATAATAATTTACTTGATAAATGCTACAAGCACTATCGGCTATTCAGGCTAATGGGAAATGTGTCATAAGAAAATGGTTTGAACTATTTGAAGCATAAGATATCTGATTTCTCAATCCATATTTTACATAAATTTAATCAATTAATGGTTGTAATTAAAATCATATATCATATAGAAAATCAACAACACTCAAAGTTCATTATTGACCTTTTACCTATAAAATGCATTAATATGAGTGCATAAATATGATATTTATTGTTTGAGATAAAAATCTATTATAAATAATTTTGCATTTGTAAATAAAAACTTATAATTAATGATAATGATTTCCAAGTGGACTATCAAAGTTTCATTGGACGCTATCATAGATAAATTATGTCTTTGAACTTTATTTGAAGATTTTTTTTTTTTGTATTTTAAATAAACTGAAATCATATCATATGAGCCATAATTTTTTATTATTATTTTTTGTAAATCAACTATTTGCGTATGTAATCATCTATCCCATATAAGTTAATAACGAATCCATTTATTGACCTTTATTTGTCTACGGTAATGAGTATTAATTTCATATTGTATTTTTTTTTAAATAAAAATCCATGAAAAACAAAAAGCTTTTCTTAATAAAACATGGAAAAATTAATTAAAAACGTGTTAAGTGGGCCATCTAGATTAATTAAAGAGATAGATGATAAATTTTCATATTTAAACATTTTTCACCATAAGACATTTATTTTCCCATCCATTTTAACATATTTTCATTTTCAATTCTTAAATAATTTACTTGTAATTTAAACAATCTCATAGAATCCACCATGACTCAAAGCTATTTATTGTATTCTATTTGGTTATATGCATTAATGGAGGTTTATAAATGTGATATATATTTGAAATGTAGCTCCTAATATAAAAAAATATATATTTTTTATAAAACAAATTAAAAGTAATGGATACTAAGTTATAAGTGGTCTATATAAAGCCATTTACCAAATTTTATTTGCTTATCATGAAGTTTAATATAAGTGTATAAATGGGACATTGTTTTTTTGAAATAAAACTCCATGTAAAATGAAATTTTTTTCCTAACAAAACATGAAATAATTAATTGATAATGAATAGTAATTAGATTCCTCAAGTTCTCTTAAGGTATTGGTCATAAATAAATGTATTTAAACTTTTTACAACATACACCATTTGATTTTCTCATCCCTATTAGCATTTTGTAAATTTCCATTCGTAAATAAATCATTTATAATTGAAATAATAAAATCCAACTAGACATAAAGCATGACATATTAAATTCTATTTAGTTATATGCATTGATACAAGGTTATAAATGTATTATATTTTTGAAATAAAGAGCTTAATGTAATTAAAGATACATTTATTAGAAAAAATAATAATTTAAAATCAATCGATGATGAGTTCTAAGTGGTTTATTATATTTTCAATCAATAATTTTTTCTATCTATGCATTTTTAAATCAATTACTTTTATATACAATCATGCCATATAAGTCGATAAGTCAAGAAACATTCGATTGATTTTTATTTACCTATCATGTGGTTTAATATGAATGTATAAATGTGACATTGTTATTTCTAAACGAAAACTCTATGTAAAAAAATGTTTTTTTATTAAAACATGGATTGATTAAATCATAATGTCATGCATTAAGTAGACTATTTAGGCTCATTCAAGAGTTGCTTCACAAATGAACATCTTTATTACCTCTCATGTGGTTTAATATGAATGTATAAATGTGACATTGTTATTTCTAAAACATGTTTTCTATTAAAACATCATTGGAATAATTAATTCATAATGTCGAGCATTAAGTAGTCTATTCAAGATCATTCAAGAGTTGCGTCACAAATGAACATCTTTAAACTTTTTTCCAGCATATGACATGATTTTCGCATTAAGATTAACATTTTGTAAAAATAAATTATTAAATAAACTATTTGAAATTAAAATAATCTCATAGAAGCTAACAAGGCATGAAGCTATTTATTGTATTCCAATTAGTTATATGAATTGATACAAGTTTATAAATGTAATATTATATTTTCGAAATAAATCTCTTAATGTAAGTAAAGATACATCTTTTACAAAACTAATTATAATTTATTGATAATGGGTTTTAAGTGGTTTATTTAGATCGTGACATGGAAAATCATGTGCAATAGATAAATGACTTTTAATACATATTTAATAATCAAAATTAATATTTTAATGATAAATGATTAGTAGTTACATTAAGTATTTAATAATTAAAGAGCATGAAGACTATATAAATTTCAACTAAAATCCATATTAAGTTGTGTTTCACACTTAATTATTCCCCATTAACAATTCTTATAATTTTCTCCTCTTGGTGAAAGTACAATTAAGTTGTGGGTAAGGGGGTTAGAGTCATCTAACACAAAAATAAAATATCGATGACTCTATTATGTTATCCATAACTATAATATATTTCTTGGATGTTAGGCATATTAATATGATTTACCTTAAATAAATTGTTTCTAAGATTTATGTTTTACACTCTTGTTGTGAATTTATACTATTGTACCTAACAACCCCATGTTTGACCTATTCATGGTATCTAATTCGTTTGACATTCCTAAATTATTTTTATCTTAAATTAAGTTAATATGATGATTTATAAAAGAATGAATGTTGTTGAAGGCCTTGTAATAGAATACTTCCAAATTTAATGAAAAATGTGTTTGAATCCTAGAGAAAAATAAATCCCTAAGACCTCTAAAACATCCTCCTCTAGTATTCAAATCCCTTCTTCAATAAATAACACAAACTCTTTCCTTGCTACTAAAAAATGCAGGCACCCCTCTCTGAGAATTTTTATCAACACCACAAAATTTCTGCTATATTCTAACAGTAGGAATCCCTCATAGATTGTCAGAAAAATGAGTTGCCTGCTGCTCTATGCAAGGGGGCACACACCCACTAATCTTGCTGAATTTGGAGGTACCCAATTTCCAATTTCAATAGACTGGGTAAGTGCAACACTCACATACCCAAATTTATAGCTGCAATTGGAAAATCAACTTTGCAGTACTGGACATGCATTTTTTTGACCTAGAAACGATCAAAAGAAATGCTTTGCATAATACAAAGCATGATATCAGGCATTTTCTCTTCATGTGCGTGTTCCAGTAATTCTTTATCTCATTGTCCATTCACCATGGAAATCTCCTAGCAATAAGCGACCACCTGCACAGGTTTAAAGACTAATAATATCTATTCAGTCCATATGTGAACCTTCAAAATTGAAATTTCATGATAGATCCAAGTTTACTATGAAGGGGTTAGTAAGGGAATCGACTGGAGCAAGAAATTAAAAAAACTTTAATAACATACTTGTTGCCGAGGAGGGAGTGGATTTTGATGATGAGATTGTCTTCTTTTGAAAATCTTACTCATTTCAGATTAGGACACAGGTATTTTATCCATCGCAACCTACATCTCTTCCCACATCGCAGCAGCCCCGAAATCAAGAAAATTAAGAAGAGTCAGAAATCAAGAAAGTCAATAAATTCACGAAGAGTTAAATATAACCTCTTGAATTCATAAACATATATTAATTGAATAATTTAAATATTGTAATGTTCCTTTTTCATAAACATTGTCAATCGACAAGAAAATCTATTCCAGAGATAGACTGAAGGGGAATTTACTGGATTTATCACCTTCATCAAGAAGGATGAGCTCCAAAGGCTACCTGGCCCACTATCAGACTCTGTCTATAGAGTTTTGTCAAGGGACAATATCCTCAAGAGGGAAATACAACAAGATTGGGAATCTTTCAGGATAACCCAAAGATGCAGCTATAGCAATATAAAGACATAAACTGGAAATAGCAGTGAATAAAAATTATGCCAAAATGTATGAAAACCCTTGAGCCATTTTATTATGAATATCAGCAGCAAATTATACAATGAGCATCAAAAGAATAAGGCAAGAAGCCTTCCATGAAACATATGCCAAAATACAAAGTGTTGCTCCATAGCAGAATGCCCACGAATAGGGATTGTGCAGTCATAGAAGGAAGACTGGTATACTGAGTGAAAAACATCATGGATCTGCATATGCATGGCTCATATATCATTGGGAGAGATGATCTCTCCTCCCAATCACTACCTCAAGTCAATCCTAGGAGGATTGGTTGAAATATGCAAAACTGCAAAAATGTCGGAGTTGCTGGATAGCAGCAACAATTAAATACATGGAATGGAATGGAGAAGGCTAAATGGATGAAGCTTATTAAGAGCCCTTCTCCTTTCTTTATATGAAGTGCAAGGCTGATCCTTACACCAAAGATCTCACCCTCTGAAATGTCTGCAACACCCTCACTACAAATGTGCTCCAACTAGAACGCAGTCTATCAGAGGGTATGCATTGTAACTGATGGAAGTGGTTGGCCTCCTGCCAATGATGGTGGAATAATATTTGGAACCATTATCACTAACCTATCAGAAGTAGAGAACCTCCCTCCCCTGAAAGGTCAGCTCCAAATGGTGTTGTAGGAAACCTCCCCAGCAACACCCTGCAACACTGCACAATAATCTACTTCAGATACTGCACTGATGGAGTAGGCTGATGTTGTGGCCTGAATGCTGGAATATGGAGGATGAGTGCAATCCTTCATGAGCTACTCAATAAGGAGAGGAAATCCTAAACAGGACTCCCTCGTGTGCCCGAAGGCACTGCAGCTCTGCTGAATAGCAAGAGGTAGCAATTTGTCTGAATAGACAAATAATCAAATGATCCAAGATATTCTCAATGGGCTGCCTTACCTCCCTTTTAAACACAACGAAGTCCCCTCCTTCCTTCCTCTAGAATTTTCCTCCCCATGGAATATTTCTCCACTAAAACTGCGTTGTCCCACTTAGTGCTTTCCAACTCATACCAACGCAGTTTAACTTGGTCAATTAGGCCTTGTCCATTTTCATTTTAACCTCTTTCACACATGAGGGTGTGAAATCCAGCTCCATGATGATCCCTTTTCACATTATAAGGGATTTTATTCCTATTTATTATATGAATGGGTTACTTTACCCACTTTTATTCAACAAAATGAAAATATGCAACTATAATGTTCCATTTTAGCTTGAGGCTGAAATTGGGAACATTACAGTCCTCCCCTCCCACATGTTGCTTGTCCTTAAGCAACCGCATAGAGAGAACAAAATTCCTCCCCCTTCTTCTCCTTGGCCTCCTCATCAACAATCCCCACCACTGGTCAAGATATGCTGCAATAAATCTGCCCTCCAATGCTCCTTCCCAAGTATGCAACACGGAATGGTGTACACCCTGAAAAGATAGAAGGTGTAGGTGGAAATATCCCTACTGAACTATGGCCTCATCAAGGTAGGAGTGATGGCATGCATGGGAAAATATAATCCAACTAATGATCCCCTCACCCATGCTATCATCCAAATGAAAATCTCAACCCCCGGTTTCTGCAATGTGTTGGGGCTAAATGGAGAGTGTGCTTGTACTTCTCAAGATGGTCCTCTCTCCATTTGAAGTGTTCATGGGGCTGCCTCTCTCCTTGGGCTGAAATAGTATGGCCTCCAAGAATGGCCCAAGATACCCCATCAAGAAAATCAACGATGAAATGCCTCTGCAAATTCTCCAAGTGGTCCCTCCCACAAGAAAGTACAAGTAGCAATGTGGAAATCATGGTTTTCCCATGGTATCTCCTGTAACATAAAACATGTATAATGGGGAGAATCTTTCTCCCAATGGGTTGTACATACAATGCTCTCGAAATAATGCTCCTCAATAGATATACAACATCAAAAATATATAAGGAGCAATATGCAATAGAAACAAGTTGTCAAATGACAACCGAAGAGTGGTTCCAAATCTCACTCATGGAACCTACGCAGTGCCTCTTGGCCTACCTCAACATCACAAATAACAAGTGTTGTACTAGCCACTTGTTTGCTGCCACAACATCTCCTCATAAGATGAAAGCATGAAATACAATTTGGTGCCAATGGTGCACACCATGAAGCATGTGGCTTCCCCCACAACCATCACAAAAATATCCAAAATCAAGGCTACTAGTAGCTGCAAGTACATCATAACAAATGCAAGAAGGGAATGATCCTCCTTGAGACAATCGGCTGCTCATATGAAGTAAAGAGGTACAAAATGGGAAATTACACCTTCTCTACCATGTACTTGAGACCTTGAGCTGAAATGGCTCATCTGAATGCTCTCCCTCTCCTCCAGTGAGTAAGGGAATGGTTGTGCCAACCTCTCCAAAAATAATCGGGCTTTGCATTTATCCATATGCTGATGTAGATCATGCTAAATGCCATCCCAAGTGAACTCCTCTAGCAAGGAAAAGTATGCATCCAAATGCATAGCTAGGAAGTCCTCATATACTGCATGCAATAGTGTCTCCTTGAGACTAGAAGCCCTAGTCAAGAAGAGTCTGCCATGATGATAGATGATCATATCATCCACTAAGTATTTGCTATCTCCATCAAGGCCTTATGAAAATCATGCATGCACTAAGACCCTAGGGAATACTCAACCAAAGATGAGTCCTCCATCCTGAATCAATCCTCCACATAGACAGCGCTGGTATTCTACAATATGGTGCTCCATCACGCTGTTGCCTGCTACCTTGACATCCCCTCATGCCAAATTCATCCTCCAAGCTACTGCCATGCCCATCATGCAGCTGCTCATGCTTAAAAGAAATGAAGATCTCTGAAAATAAGTCTCCCCTGAGAGACTATCACCCCCAAAGAATCTCTCTATCCTGGGCAATGTAAGCATGAGTGGCCTCCATCTACTCCAATGCATGAAAGAGTCCTTCCTCAAAGAAAGTATCACATTTCTCACTAAATATATGGAGCAGTCATCCTGCATCATGAAGATGCAATCCTCCATCCCTACAGCAAAATCTGTCAGCGCAGTATGACTGATGAGAGTGGGTGATGCTGAAAATGAGAAAGTGTCTCCCTCCTCCTTGAGTCTATCCCAAACTCTCTACGTTGTGTTGAACTCTCCCAAGGTTCCCACCCTCCTAAAATCAAGGTGTGAGGCCCCCAAATATGGAGCATCCAACCTCCTCTATTGATCTAGTGGTCTCCTTGGTGCAATGTCTCCATGCAGTGAGACACCATCATCAAGAGATGACTGAATGTATGAATGGAGAAATCCCTTAATGCTTCCACTATGCAATCCAATCATCATATTAGGTGCATCAACCTCATAAAATAGACAGGGTGTGTGCTCCTCATCACATGATGTTGATCATCCTCCCTATCTCCTCCTTCTATCTCTGTAGCTCTGCACCCTACTACCAATGGCACAGATATATCATGAGTTGTGCCTTGACCTCTACATGGGAGATCCTGGGGAATTTCTTGCAAAGACACAAGAATCCCTATATGTGGAGCAAGAGCTCCTCTTTCCTCTGCATGATGCAGTGGATCAACTCTAGCTATACCAGCGCAGTTTCCCTCCTCCTCATCAACATGTAGGGGCAACTTCTCAAAAATTTGATCTCCTTTTGAAAAAAGAGACCTCCATGCTCTCTTGTGCAAGAATATGAGATGGATGCCTTACCTCCAACAAGGTATGATGCAAGATGTCAGCCTTCTCAACAATATTCTAAAGTGGATCTGAGTTTATGTTTCCTCCCTTTTACATGCAAGATTTTGGTTTGTTTCTCCGCATGTGTTTCAGATTTTCTCCCACCAATCCTCCCATCATTATTCCAATGAAACTGAAATAGGAAGAAGTGTTTGCATCCTTTAAATAACATGACTCAAATATCCACCATGCATAGGTCTTACCTCTAGAGTGTAGCGCTACAAATCTAATAGCATCTCCTTTGGAAACTTTGCGCTGCCGCAACATGGTCTTTAGCTCCTCTACCCATGCTTTAGCTGAACATGTAGGTGAAACTCCGAAAGTAGATAGAACAAATATATCTTGCTGTTGGATCCCCTTCACCTTAGACTTGCAAAAATCCATGAAAGTGAGATGATCTCTGAATGCTGGAGTTTGAGACTCATACTCTCTCAGAAAACCTCAAAGAATTTTCCTCTTGATCACCTCTCCTTCCTTCCCATCTTTCCCATGAAAAATATACACATGTGACTATGTTGTGCATCAAAGGATGTGACTGCATGCTCACATTCCTCATCAGAAACCCTAGAGTTTGTTTCTGCTTCAAACCCTTGTGGAGATTCTTCAAATCTCTCCCTTCTCTTTTTCTTGTGGCTCCCATGAAAGCCCTAGTTGGATTTCGGAAGAAGCTTGGCTAGCTCATCTCCTTTTTCTTCTCCACAAAGTGGAGTCTTCCTCTTATTCTTAGATGGCATCTTGGTTGAAGATCCATAGGCTGAGCCAAGATTATGCTATGATACCACTGTAATGTTCCTTTTTCAAAAACATTGTGAATCAACAAACAAATCTATTCCAGAGATAGATTGAAGGGGAATTTACTGGATTTATCACCTTCATAAAGAAGGATGAGCTCCAGAGGCTACCTGGCCCACTATCAGACTCTGTCTATAGAGTGTTTTCAAGGGACAATATCCCCAAGAGGGAAATACAACAAGATTGGGAATCTTTCAAGATAACCCAAAGATGCAGCTACAGAAATATAAAGACATAAAATGGAAATAACAGTGAATAAACATTATGCCAAAATGTATGAAAACCCTTGAGCCATTTTATTATGAATATTAGTATCAAATGATACAATGAGCATCAAAATAATAAGGCAAGAAGCCTTCCATGAAACATATGCCAAAATACAAAGTGCTGCTCCATAGCAGAATGCCCATGAATAGGGATTGCGTAGTCATAGAAGGGAGACTGCTATACTGAGTGAAAAAAATCATGGATCTGCATATACATGGCTCATATATCATTGGGAGAGCTGATCTCTCCTCCCAATCACTACCTCAAGTCAATCTTATGAGGATTGGCTAAAATATAAAAAACTGCAAAAATGTCAGAGTTGTTGGGTAGCAACAGCAACTCAATACATGGAATGGAATGGAGAAGGTTGAATGGATGAAGCTGATTAAGATCCCTTCTCCTCTGGTTATCTGAAGTGCAAGGCTAATCCTTACACCAAAGATATCACCCTCTAAAATGTCTACAACACCCTCACTGCAAATGTGCTCCAAATGGAACGCAGTCTATGAGAGGGTCTACGTTGTAACTGATGGAAGTGGTTAGCCTCCTTCCAATGATGGTGGAATAAGCTTTGGAACCATTCTCACTAACCTCCTGGAAGTAGAGAACCTCCCTCCTCTGAAAGGTCAGCTCCAAATGTTGTTGTAGGAAACCTCCCCAACAACACCCTGCAACACTGCACAATAATCTGCTTCAGATACTGCGTTGATGGAGTAGGCTGGTGCTATGGCCTGAATGTTGGAATATGGAGGATGAGTGCAATCCTTCATGAGCTACTCAAGAAGGAGAGGAAATGCTAAACAGGACTCCCTCGTGCCCAAAGGCACTACAGCTCTGCTGAACATCAAGAGGCGGCAATTTGTCTGAATAGACAAATAATCAAATGATCCAAGATATTCTCAATGGGATGCCTTACCTCCCTTTTAAACACAACGAAGTCTCCTCCTCCCTTCCTCTAGAAGTTTCCTCCTCATGGAATATTCCTCCACTAAAACTGTGTTTTCCCACTTAGTGCTTTCCAACTCATGCCAACGCAGTTTGACTTGGTCAATTAGGCCTTGTCCATTTGCATTTTAACCTCTTTCACACATGAGGGTGTGAAATCTAGCTCCATGATGATCCCTTTTCACATTGTAAGGGATTTTATTCCTGTTTATTACATGAATGGGTCACTTTACCCAATTTTATTCAACAAAATGAAAATATGCAACTATAATGTTCCATTTTAGCTTGAGGCTAAAATTGGGAACATTACAAATACAAACTCTTGAATTCAGAAGAAGATAGTAATTCCATTGCAGAGCGTAGGTGAAGAAAGAAACCTATGGCCTTGGGAAGAAAATGCTAGGAACCCTCGACATGGGCTTCAATGTGTGCGATGAGACGCTTGTCCAGGAGGCTTTGTTATTGGTAAGAACCTTGTCATAGCAGGGATATCTCCCCATCTTCATAGAAGAATGGTCGTTCAAGGTATGTAATGGGATTGTTCTGAGCATCACAGTGGAAACTGAAAATCCAACGAACATATATTTGATTATTTCTGTAACTGAATAATAACTGTATTTAATCTAAAGGTAGAAACTATTTCAATTGTCTAACATCAAAATCAATGGTGCACAATGATACAAGTGGCAATTGATGGTAGTTGTTTTCAAATAGGGACGCTTTACATTGTAATTAAGTGATTAAACCTTATTTAAAATATTTTTATTTGAAATTTTAATTTACCAAGCCTATTATTAATGACCACTTGTGATATTAA
The DNA here is from genome assembly GCA_034641835.2 of Pinus albicaulis. Taxonomy (NCBI): domain Eukaryota; kingdom Viridiplantae; phylum Streptophyta; class Pinopsida; order Pinales; family Pinaceae; genus Pinus; species Pinus albicaulis. The sequence goes on from CM076571.1 coordinate 313,630,005, forward strand.
AAAATTGAAAACAAAATTTATAATACATTGAATTCTTAGAAATATGGCTTTCACATTGTTAGTGTGAATTCTAATCGCAAGCGTACGAAAAAAGCTCACTTTGGCTGTGCATAACAAACAACCCTAACATCAAATATGGCTGCCAATTTCCTTCTACAGTTAGTTGACCAAGATAAATGCTACAAAATCTAGATCTATGCAGTTAAATACATTAAACAACAAATAAAATCAAGAGTTGTTCCATGCATCCAATAGACAAGACAAGAATTTTGTATTTATGACACCTGGGAAGGGAACATAGAAAGATGTTACTAGTCCCCCTCAATGGGATGGGTTCTTGTATGTCCTCAGTGCTTTAGATATAAGATCTCTCTCTCTCTAGATGGTGTAGAAAACCCAGACAAAAATGAAACTCAAAGGGAGCTCACAATAAAAAAGGTAGAAAAATGTGACAATGATGGAGGATCAAAGTCAAACCAAAAGTATAGATCTAGAGTGATCTTTAGGCAACAAAAGGTAGTGAATGAATGGAAAAACTCTTCTATTTATAACAGAATATTGAGTTAGTCTAGATATTGGTGCGTAATTAAAATATTATTAACCAAATCTAGATCCAACTTTTATGGAAAATTTTATTATTTTTGTTGGAGGAAAAAAGAATTTCAATTTGGTCAAATCTCTTTATTTGTAAATAATAAATAAATAAATTATTTATTTATTATTTTAAGAATATGGTTGAGTAATAATGAAATAAATAGTGGTTTATTCAATTATTTATAAATGATTTAGTCAAATTTAACAAGGAATATTATTTAAATAATGTTTAAATAATTATTCCTAGAAAATAATAAGATAAATAATGATTTCTCTAATTAATTTTCTTGTTTTGGGTTAAATATGACCAAGAATATCAATTAAACTATTGTTTAATTAATTATCCCTTGAGGAAAATCAAACAAATAGGGATTTATTCAATATTCCCTCATGGGGTTTCCTGTTTAGACCATAAACAACTTAATAAATTATGGATTACTAAGTTATTTTTCACACTGAGAGCAATTTTTCTTAGGGTAAAAATTGGTCTTACATGGTGTACTTTAGTCCATCTAATAGTAACAGGTTAGATGACCAAAAATTTGTGTAACATATTTCCCCTCAGCGTGCGAGTGTTAGGAGCTAATCGTATGACCGAAGTATGTTGTAAGAACTCAATCACTAGACACCGAAGGGGGAGTCAAAGAGAGAAATATAAGGTAGACTAAAGCAATAGAGGACAAGACCTTGAGGACGTGAGACTTACAAGTGCAACAAGTCTCTTTTATGAGTGAGTACCTGTTCTACATGAGGCGGGGGAGGCATACCTATGCCCGCTGAGATAACAAAGTACAAAGAATAATGCATCCAGTAAACAAGGGATCGAACTATATAGTACATGTTGGCATAGACATGGGCTAGATAAAGACATGATAATGGATCCCACATACATATTTTGTCTGGGATAATAGCTAGGACTTATACAATAATATCCAAGTACATGAGATATAAGTACAACCAAAGAGGCCCTGTAAAATAGGAAAGGGCTATGAAAATATGAATGATACATGAAAACTAAAGACACGATGCAAGCGACTAAGGCCGTAATCATCAAATCTATGGAGCTTCATCCAAGGTTTTAATAGAGAGGTCATCTACGCATGTGGGGGGCTACTTGAAGGGCCAACCCCTCATGAGGTCTGAAGCATCTCACACAAACCCGGGAATCACCGGTACAATCTGCTGCATCACTGAACCATCAAGTATACGGATCTCGATCATGCCATAAGGAGCTCAAGCTGAGAAAAAATCAAGTCAAAGTGAAATAGAGAGTCCCTTTACCTGATTCGAGGCACCGAACAAGAGTGGAAGCTATAACCAAGGTACACTACCCTCTAGACCTGTCTTCTGGAATGAATAAGTTGATGTTGACGGAAGGAGGTCCGCCATAGGTGAGGCAATAAGGGATCCTAAACTAAGGCATGAGAGATAATTGTAGAGTGACTGATAGACTGACACTAGAGATAATGTTGGAATGGGGGGTACTAAGTAACGGGCTAATGACTTCCCTTGTTAGAGCATAGAGGGCGTAGATGACTTGGAAAAAACTAATGCAACACTGGAGGGGATAGAGGATAGTATGACTGAAGGACAAAATGTGCGACATGAGAGAGGAACAAAGAAATAAAGGATGGAGGACTATAGCGGGATACAAAGGGACTCAAGATAGACTCCATGGATGTGATGATGAATCAACTCAGATGCTCTAAACAAGGGTGACACGTTGATGTTGCCAAACAGAACAAGCCTGGTGGGGACAATATAAACATGAGTACAAGAAGATGGTTACTCGCGACGAAAATCGACACGAGCATGGAAGATTATGAAAGCAAAGTGGTGCCCCAAGTACAAGTGTTGCAAGTGAAGAAATTTGATTTTGAGGAGTGGTGAAATGACCCTTCTTGGAAAACAAATTTTTCGTGGTGAAGTATTAAATCACAAAAAACTAAAGGATACCCATTTGAGAGCTCGGTGAGAGATTTCCAATGGTGCTGACGATTTTTCAAACCAGTCTCCAATTTGGTCGCATCTGGTGAAATAAAAATCTATGGTTTCTCTTTTTATAAGGCATTTTCCCTATAATTTAATTCATTTGCAAGTGTAGTTGTGGTGAATGTAGAGAGGAGAAAAGACCCTAAATCTTGCGGCGATCATAGTAGACAAACTAGTCACTGGAATCAAGATCCGTCAGTTGCAAGTAAGAGGCATAACCATAATTTTTCAATTCAGGGGATTAAAGTTTCATATTAGGCACCCAGATGTCAGGAACAGGATAGGTCACACTTTTTGGGGTTTTTTCTATGACCTGGGTAGTAGGTATTAGGTAGAAAACTGAGTCCTGTACTAGGAAATGACCTGAAAAGTGTGACCAGTCAGAGAAAGAATTTTCAATGTTTTTTTGGGCTGAGAGTTGGGAATTTTATGGTGAGGGGCATATTTTCCCCCAAGCATGTTATGGTCATGCCAAAATTTATTTAAAAATGGGAATCTAAACACATTTTGATGATGTGGTTCACCATTTGTTTTTGTTATGGTTATGCAATCCGAGAAAGGGAATGGAGGATTACCAATCTTTTTTGGTACTGCATATATGAAGAAAATGGACTAAGTTTCTAGGTTTTCATACATGGTGTCAGTATCCTAAATAGTATATTTGGAGATAATGAACTAGTGCTCATCTAGAAAACACACAGGTTGGTCAACAAAAATGTCTAGGGGACTGGGTTGTTGATGGAAGATGAAGGAATGATGAGGGGGATCATCCCTAGAGTGATCTGAAGTGATATGGGACTCTAAAGGTTCTTCAAAATGGAGAATAATGATGGTACTAGAGTCGACACTACCAGCTGCACTAGGAGAGTTGTGGAGAATTTCTTCTACTAGACTCTCAAATATGCATGCCCCCTTACCCAAAACATTGTGTGTTAATGTAATGACCACAAGGTGTATGTGGTTCAAATGTATGGTTTAGATCTAAGGGGGGATAGATAAAGATAGGGGTGGTGATTATTTCCATAATGTTGTCATCATAATAGAAGATGGGGTGATTGGTGGAAGAAAAACCACCTCACACGGTGAAGCTACCTGACTCATCATCATGAGAAGAAATGTTCACATGCACATCATCACGGAGGGTGACTTAAGAACATAGATGAAGGATCCACTGATGTTGAGCCCAAGGTGATTGCTGAAGGGAATTCAGGAGAAACAGAAAGGGGAAGTCCCAAAGGGGTCTTCCATCATCGGTCTCATGGATGATGATAGGTACAAAATGGTGGCCGAAGGCTCCGTCATCTCGACATCGGGTTGGTGAAAGTCAATGGGAGTGGATGTGTCCTCTAGTTCTGTTGGAGCAAAACGTGCAAATAAGGGAGCAGTGGACTCATTGCGCTTGGCCTCAAATTGGCGAACCGCTTCAAAAGAGGAGCGGTACTCTTTGAGGCAGGGACAGAGGTAAGTATAGTGGCCATGGAAATCACACAAAGCACAGGGGTGATTTGTGCACAAAGTCTTGATTTTCTTAGCTGAATCAGGTAAGGTGACATGGACCTTTGGGATATCAAACTCAGGAAACGCGACATTATCCATGGGCATGATGCGAGGCAATTCAAGACAATGGTGGGTGGCATGACCGATAACATCACACAAAGCACATAGGGGGGGTATGCTTTGGAGGCTGAGGAGGAGTAGTGGTTTTTTGGGAAACCTTGTCCTTAGGTTCCTTCTTCCAAGCTTTGCCCCCCTCACTCGAAGCTTTCGCAATAGGATTAGGTTCCTATTGAGGTGACTGAGGCACAGAAGCAAAGGGAGGGGTCATGGTGACCAGTTGGACTGAGGTCAAAGCAAGATAAGGTTTGGGCTAACTAGGCAGGATAGTTGTTGGGGGATCAATGTATCAGACTAGGATCCCTAGGGTCATTTTAGGAAGAGATAAAGTAGCCATAGCAGGTATCGAAAATACTCCAGGAGGGGGATCTAAAAATGGTATCTGACCGAAGGGGTAATGGCCAGGCGGGATAGCTCCAAGATGGTTAAGGCTAGGAGGAACCATTCCAAGAGGGTAGATAGGCTCATGGATACTAGTTGCAGATGAGGGACCTTGAGGATGGGGTATTTAAGGCTAGCTCGAGGTACTAGGAGTAGGTTACAGAGGGTGGGGGTGCTGACTAGTTGAACTAGTCTGTTTGAGGTCGAACCAAGATGATTGCATCATGTAAACGTTCGATGAGCTGCGATCAGAGATAGGAGGAGTAAGACTAGGGAATGAAATAAGCAAAGAGGATTCTTTGTAGACTCTGGGTGAAACACTAGTAAAAGGTTCGATTATTTGTTTATGGCCACCGAAGAGATGACAGACTTAGGGGAGGTCTGAGACTTCGGTTCGTAATATTTCAACTGGTCGATGGTGACAATATTTTCGTCATGAGGGAAGCACATCTTACGATGAACCATAGATGGGAAAACAGACATCACATAAGTGTAGCTACGTCCCAACATAATTTTGTAGTCTAAGGGGGCATCAATGACTTCTACGTGAACTTAAACAGTTTTTCCCACAAGAGTTATAATACAGTTGTGGAATAAGCCTATGGGCTGGGAAGAGTGGCCATCCCACGCTCGGATGGTGATAGTGGAAGGTGCCAACTCAGGAGATCTGAGTTTCTTCGAAACCGAAGTGGACATCATACAGGTGGATGCCCCCTCATCATGATACAATGGGAGACATTGGAATTCCAGACCTTGACAAGGACTTGGAAGGTGACGGAAGCAGGAAGGGGAGGATGTTCTGACAAGTCAACATTGAAGACGATCAAATGATCATTTGAAGGATCCACAACACCCATGGAAGTTAGTAGAGATTTTTCTTGTGAAGGGCATGACTGGAGGAGTTCTAGCATTGATATCGTAGCAAGGGATTGCACCAAATCATTTACTATACTATACGAATGGGAAGCTTTACTAGAAGCAGCGTTTCGGCATAATGGTCCCTTGGGGATCTTGGTATGAACCTCTGCCTTAGGCTAAGGGATTTGTAATTGACCATTAGGTGTCGAAAGAGGCTCCGTGGGACCTTAAGAAGGGGACTCAAGGGCAGATGTAGTGGAGCGCTTGTTGTACTGATGGGACCGAGTCTGAAGGTTGAGGTCAGCGATATTGGGTTAATCAGAGTTCATCATGAGGATCTGGTAATCAAAGGTCCCAGATGGAGGAGGTTGAGTGGCCATAGACACCACAACAAGAACAAGGCTTATTCGTGTGAAAAGGCCTGTCTTGCTTGGGCTGAGTGCCCTGTTACTCGTTAGCAGTGTTAGGTTCATTCCCTCAGGGATTGTTTCTAGGATTACCTAGCGTATATTGATTTTGGTTTCCTTTCCTCTTCTTTTTGGAAGTAGGAGGATTAGTTGCTCCCTGTTGTGCATACACTTGACGCTGGGGGGGTGGTGGTTGATGTTGCGACGGTTGAGAAGGCAAGGGAGGTTGAGGTGCTAACACTGGAGAAGCTGGAGCACCAAGATGCAGATACAGATAATAAGGAGGTTGGGTAAAATTTTGGTAAACAGGTTGGGCAAAAGGAGGAGGCATGTCGTATCCTGGATACATGCTATCGGCTAGGGGGGGAGGGGGGAGTGCTGGAGGAGTTGGCCCCTTCCTGAGGGAAACCATAACCCATGGAAGGATGAGTGTAGGAATGAGAAAGGGCTCCAACGATACCATCATCGGCATGGGATGCGCCCGATGCATTGGCACCACCGAGTCTAGGGAGACCAGGTAAGACAGTATAAACATAACCAGACTGTATGTAGATCAGGTCATATTTCAACGCAATCTAGAGGGCAACTTCTTCAGTCTGAGGGAAATGATATGCAACATCTTTTCCAATAGCAGGAAAAATGGATCTGAGAAACCAGTCCATGTAGACACCGTCTTTGAAGATAGGGGCTCTACATAGGCTCTTTCTTCTCCACCATTCCTGGACAAGATTGGATAGGCGGGTCACAGACGATTCACGGAAAGAGGTCAAAAGTTCAGTACCAGTGTCATAACGAAGGGGAAGATGGAAGTAAGACATAAAATCCCTGGCAAGAGTCGCAAAAGTAGTATGAGAGGAGGAGGCATGGTTGACATACCACTTAGAAGAATCTCCAATAAGCATGCATTGTAACAATCAAAGACGGACAGTCGTTGGTGATGGAGTTAGATGAACACCACATGTAGAAAGATCGAACACGGTTTGTAAGATCCTCTCCAGCAAGACCTTCAAACTTGGGGATGTCTGAAGGGAGCTTGGCTGGCATAGCAGGCCAACCAGGATCATGGTGTATGGGGTCATTAATCAACTAGTTGAAATTGGGAAGACTGAGGCCTGCCATATAAGGGAGCAAGGGAGAAATCGAGATAGTTCATGTTGTGGTCCCACTAGTAGTATTCCCAGCATTAGGGACTAGGCTACAACCAATGTTATGTCCTGAACCAGACATGGTGAAGGTGACAAGAGGAGAACCAAGGATAGAACCAGAAGGGGAACCTGATGAACCAAAAGCAGAGTCAGAATGGGGCCTCGGTGGAGGACTAACTTGAACCCTACGTGGAGGAGTAATTCTTCCTAACGGAAAATGAGGATGAAGGCCAAGAAGTCTCCGGGATAAATACCTTGGGGGCACAATGATGGAAAAACAGACACGGATCATAGAAGGAAGAGAGACCAACAAGGGAAAGGAGGTGCAGGATAAAATGATTATAATGTCGAAACAAGTTCAGGGAGGTGCAGGATCAATTGATTACAATGCTATAGTCTTGGCTTGGCAGTGTAAACTAGACGTTCTTTACTTAGGGTGTGCGTATATGTGATAAGTGTGGTAATTTTAATTTAAACCCAAATGTGTGTAGAGAAAAAGGAAAAAAAGGTGTTGTATAACTGTAAATAAATCTGAAAATAAAAATGAAGTAAATTGAAATATGATAGAAAATAAACAACTAAAGATGCATCAATTTAATGCCAAGGAGGAGGACTTCCCAACAACTAGTCTATGGGTGGGTAAAATCTAGTCAAAACACACAAAATAGCCAATGGATGTAAAGTTGGGAGTGATAGGGATCTAAAGGTCAGATCTGCTGGAAATAGGTGCAGAAAATAGCAAAATCAGAGTGAAAAGTGCTGCAAATAAGGTGGTGAAAGGCCACAACCTGAGGCCCTAGAGGAGGACCAAACAAAACTGGAAATAGGTGTTTTGGATCGATGAATAACCAATATGAAATGGATCTGACAGTACAGGAGCAGATCTGAAAAAATGGCTGAACACACCGAAACCCCATACGACCTGCTTCAGCTAAACTCCTCCTAAAAAGGTGGAAGCATACTGAAGCCCTAGGGGACTAGGTTCCTACTTCGACGAGTGAAACAGAGAAATTACATGTCCAAGACGAGTGGAGACGGAGGTCAGAAAACCCTAAACAGTACCCCATAAAAATCACAGAAAAATTCTCACAAAAACTACAGGTCGCATTTTATGACTTGTTTTCAGTAGAGTTTGTAGTTTTTTGGCTATTTTATGTGCCCTGAAGGTTGAGGTCGTAGTTTTTGGCTCAAAAGGTGCGACCTCCAGTCCCAGCACTCTCGGGACAAGGTTTTAGAAAAAAGTGTTGTCTCAACTATGGTTGATACCTGTCACCTGTGCAATAGGCTCAGAAACACATGGAAGTTATAATTTTTACTATTTCAGGGTTTTAAAGGTTAAAAACAACATCAATAAAAGAAAAAAAAGAAGTTGAAGAAAAACCCTAGGGGTTGAAGCGGTTGGTCATGCAGGGATTTGAAAAATGATAGCGTTCGTAATTATAAAACCTTGTGGAGTCACCAGTTGTTAGTGTGAATTCTAATCACAAGAGTACAAAAAAATCTCACTTTGGTTGTGCATAAAAAACAACCCTAACATAAAATATGGCTGCCAATTTCCTTAGATCTGCAGTTAGTTGACCAAGATAAATGCTACAAAATCCAGATCTATGCAGTTCAAGACATTAAACAACAAATAAAAGCAAGAGTTTCTCCATGCATTTAATAGACAAGACAAGAATATTTTAAAGAATTTTGTATTTATGACACCTTGGAAGGGAACATAGAAAGATGTTACTAGTCCCCCTCAATGGGATGGGTTTATGTGCTGTCTGCCATTTTCTGGATTCAAGATCTTCAAGGGTAAAACTACACAAAAATGGAAATCAAAGGGAGCTCACAAGCAAAAAGGTATTAAAATATGACAATGACTGAGGATCAAAGTCAGACTAAAAGTATGTAGATCCCATAATTCTTTAGCAGTCAGGCAGGCATTCAAAAATGGAAAAACCCTTCTATTTATAACAAAATATTGAGTTAGTCTAGCTATTTGTGCATAATTAAAATATTATTAACCAAATCTAGATCCAACTTTTATGGAATATTCTATTATTTTTGTTGGAGGGAAAAAGAATTTGAATTTGGTCAAATCCATTTATTTGTAAATAATAAATAAATAAATGATTTATTTATTATTTTAAGAATATGGTTGAGTAATAATTAAATAAATAATTATTTATTCAATTATTTATAAATGATTTAGTCAAATTTAACAAGGAATATTATTTAAATAATGTTTAAATAATTATTCCTAGAGAATAATAAGAAAAATAATGATTTATCTAATTAATTTTCATGTTTTGGGTTAAATATGACCGAGAATATTAATTAAACTATTGTTTAATTAATTATTCCTTGAGGAAAATCAAGCAAATAGGGATTTATAAAATATTTCCTCATGGAGTTTCCTGTTTAGACCATAAACAACTTAATAAATTATGGAATACTAAGTTATTTTTCATAGTGAGAGCAATTTTACTTAGGGTAAAAATTGGTCTTACATGGTGTACTTTGGTCCATCTAATAGTAATAGGTTAGATGACAAAAAATTGGTGTAACACACATTATAAAACATATAACTCCATTAACCATTTGTAGGCATGGCAGCATCAAATCTTTGTAATGTTCTCAATGGCCTGGCCACCTACTCAACTACAAATTGTATTCATGGCCAAATAAAATCTTTGTAACATTCTCGAGGGCCCGCCCACCTACTCAACCACAAAGATTATCCTTATTCATTTTCAACATGCACATATTGCATGCCTTTCAATTATGTGACTTAGGATTGCCCTCAACTACTCAAGAAGCTTTGCAAGATGATTGACCTATGCATCGAGGAGTAAAGATTTTAGTAGCTCATATCCCAGGACATGCCAGACCTGTTCCACACTACTCTCAACTTGTAAAATTATATTGGACCGTAATGGGCATTTAAACTTGTAAACCGTTCCCCATGGTGGGCAGTTAAAGTTGGAAAATTATATTATATATTTAACTTAAATGTAATTTAAATATTATAAAAAATAAAGGATTTGTTTTATTTATATATAATATTAAATAATTAAAAAATATTTATTAAAATAATTACTGAAAAAAGATGATTATTATAGTTTTGGGCTTTGGATAATACTTTCTATAAGAATAAATGATATTATTATTTTTAATTAGATTATATTAATTTAGTATGTAAAATTGCACTAAATTAACTAAAATTTAATGTAAATCAATATAGAACCATTTTAATCCTAGATCTATCAAGCGTTGAGATGGATCAAATCTCTTGAGGTGAAAACTTTTTTTTGAGTGAAAAACTTGGGGAAATGTTTGCAACTCGAGAGATTTGATCACTCTCGGCACTTGATAGATCTTGTGTTAAGATCGATCCATGCTAGTTATATACTACTATATAATATATATATTTTTATATATGTGTCTCTTTCTTATTCCTTCTCTGTATCTCACCCCCAAAACATACACTCGCTCTCTCTCCATATCTATCTCAATCTCTCTCTCTCCCCCCCGTGTCTCTTCCTATCCCTCTCTCTCTCTTCCCCTTCTCTCACTCTCTCTTGCCCTCCTCTCCTTTCTCTCTCCCCTTCCGCTCTCCTCTATCCCTAACTCTCTCTCCATCTCTCCCTTGTCACTCCCTCTCTCTCTCCACCTTTCTCCCTCCATGTCTTTCTTCTTCCCTCCCTCTCTCTACCCATCCAACTCCATCTCTATCTCCATCTCTCTCCCTCCTTCTCCATCTTGAGTCCTCTCTCTCTTCATTCCTCTTTACGGATTCTCTCCCACCTCCCTCTGTCTCACCCCCCATGACTCTCTCTCTATCTCTTCCCTCTAACTTTTTTGGTATCTCCCTCCCTCTCTCCTTATATCTTTCTACCCTCCTTCTCTATGTCTCCCTCTCTCTACTCTTGATCTAGGTCTCTCCATAAATAGAAATGGCCTTGAAAAAACTCAAAAATCAAAGTCATCAGATTGAAGTGAAACCAAGACCAAATCATAGTACTCGTCGTCCTGATTCCAATGATGCGAATGACACTCAAATCTGAGCTCATAGGCTCAAGTTATAGCCGATCAAATTTATGGTCAAACTAGGCCAAGTTGCAGTCACTAACGAGACAACAATTTGGCAAAGAGATGGTGCACGGAATCCAACAGTCAAAAAGTGTGAAGTTATTACCTCTTTAAAATTGTCGGTGATCTCCAATTTTCGGTCGATGTTTTTTGTCCGATATCGCGTAATATATAAAAATAATAATAAAAAATATATTTTTCACAGGGTTGCCATCACTTCGCTAACCCCCATATATATACATATATATATATATATATATTAAAAATAGGTTGGCGAGTGGTCAATCCCCACTAACCCGCCACTAAAAATCATATTAAAATAGGGGTGTGTGCACAAACCTCAGCTACTCATGTCTGTTTCCATTCGATCATATAACAAAACCTTTGCAGTGACTATAAGGGTCGACTGATCAAGGGTCGGGCTCGCTCAATCGTGTACAACATTGCCACATGGAGGGAGGCTGACGAGGGTCGAACCCGCCGAGCCCTGGTGGGTCGGCCCACCAACGGGTGACCTCATAAATGTGACCACCATAACAAATAACCATGAAAGTTTAAAAAACCCGCCAACAAATGAATATTTGGGGGACGTCGTGCAGTTGGAACCCAAGCTTTCCCCCTCTGAACTTATCCACTTGCCAATAGACCTCGATTGACGACTTTGTAATTTTCGCCCACTCTCATATATATAAATCCAAACTTTCTGTTCGACCAGGGAGTGGAGGAGCGGAGTGGGGTCCAAAGTGGAACCAAGAGTGGTCCAGGTGGGTGGAACCCTGAAGAGGGGGAATCTTTGGATCCTCTAGAAGATTCATTTGGGATCCAGAAGTGCCAGTGGTAGAACAGACAAAATTATAATCAGTTTTACATGATTGTTTTCCACGAATCCAACTGTGCAACCCATTTCTCTAGCCGAGGTCGCCATTTTTATGCCATCGCTAGAAATGGAGGTATAAGGTGTCAATTTGTAAATTTATTGTAATTCATTTTTTCTGCCATTTAATGAAAATAGTCCTCCCCACATTGAGCAAGGCCTGGAGACGTAGCCAACACTAGGTGAAATTTGTTATCAATTTGTATTGTGTCTTTTATATCATGTTTTCTTATGGATTTCTCTTCTTTTCATGTGTTTCATTTACTTGGTTATACACTCTTTTATATGGAATTTTGTATGCATCCATGAAGTAAAATATCTAGATCAAGTTTGGTATCAAAGTAGGCCTTCTTGATGTGAGTTGCATGAGTGAATGCTAACCATAAACAAGCTCCAAAGAGAAGAAGGAAAACTCAAATTCTTTGATCCCGAAGTGGGGTGTGCACCACGAATATGGAACATGGCAGATGAGGATGCACGAGCAGAAGAAGAGTGAAATTATCATAAAATATGCTTCACCATGGCAAAGAAAGTTGACAAGATGTTTGCAAAATACGAGAAGACAATCAAGCATGAGAAGAAACAACCTTATGATCATGCATCGATACACCATGGAGGTGGAGGAGAAGAGCCTCATCCCTCTCCATCCACTAGTGACAGTTATTCTTCCTCTTCTCATCATTCTAACATGCACCATAAAACACATCTAAGAATCCATTTTTTAAGCTAGATGTAAAGTTTGATTTTCCCACATATAATGGAGAATGTAATGCAAAGAAACTAAACAATTGGATTAGAAAAATCGAGCTTTATTTCCGGATTCATCAAATCGAGGAGGATGAGGCTTTATTTCCAGATTCATCATGCTATTCGTCCTTTTCTTTCTTTTATTTCTCTTTATTGCTTTGTTGTTATTTCTTCCTTTTAAGAAAATTTCTTCAGTCTTCAACACTTATGCCTTCTCTATCATCATCATTCGATCATTATCTTTCCTCCTCTTGTCATTTATTTGGCTCTAATTCCCTAGAATCATTATAGAAATCTTTGATATTTTCATCCCCATCTCCTTTATAATGTACATAAGACCACCCAAATCCTTCTACCTTGAAATTTACGGAAGCAACACCTTTTGGATCATACTTCCAAAATCTCAAATTAACAAAATAGAAACCTTTCAGTTCCTCAGCCTTTTCTTCAACTTATTTGAAATTTTCAAGGGTATATGCTCCAATTGTTTGATGGAACACATGACATGGTCCCTTCTTCCCCCTTTCTAATTTCTTAGATAAACCAGTGGTCAACTGGAATCATACTTCTTGCAGAAGCACCCTATCTGTCATTGTTGTTGAGAGAGCCTGATGCTTATAAGCACCAAAAACTCATACGTATGTTGCTTCTATAATTGGGAACAAGTCTACAACTTCAATAAGGGTAGTTCAGGCTCTTTCTTGATACAAAGGAGTGATGAAATATTCTGTAGTTGTTTCATATGAACCTCTTATAGTATGGGTTCCATAAGCTTTTATAATAAATATGCACAGGATCTTGTACCTTTGGAGTCCATTTCAAGCTCCACCCTTTAAATTCACATTTTGTGCACATTGCATTGAGAAGATAAGAGGCCATATAAAAATCTGATGGTTGGCCCTTCTCTGGATTCTTTGGTGCATTAATATTTTTTTAAGCGTCGACGCTAGAATGATTACCCAATTCAATATTGTCCCTTTAGTGGCTATTGTGTACATCAGAGTGACCCATGTGCCTAAGAAAGTTTCAATATCTACTCTACCATATAGTTTATTCATCATGGCTTCCATTAATTGATACACTTTCATGAGGCCTTCGATCTTGTAGATTTGGTCTGCCTTAACCTGAATTTTTTTGTCTCTCGCCACCATGACTTTAGTATGTATTTGGTAGACCCATTGAAATGTGATAAATATATAGTGTTAAATGTCTCTTCCCACTCTAGTAACTTGTAATAAGTTATATTGTCAGCAATTTTGAATGATGCCAATATTTCCCCATAATGTCTTTTGATGGCCCAATGATCCTTGTCTACATGTTGCAATAATGGTCATGGCACAAGGGAACACTAGTGGGTGTGAAACTACTTTGTGCAACCAAGATCTTTGAAGGTTGATATATACTTTTAAATATTCTTTATCTTGAGGGGTGTCTTGGTTGGAAAACTCTAAGTAAATTTTTCACCAAGTAAAATATGTATCCTTGTTGATATTGCAAGAAATGTCTCCATAAATTGGCAAAGTCAAGGGGATATACACAACCCCTTCGATATTTATTTCCACTATGGCAGAACACCTACCCAAACATTTGCGAGAAACTTTGACCAGCGATGGTGCCATCTCTCTGGAGAAGGATGAATTGTTGATACAATACAGATCGATGTCACCTAGAATTTCAAAAATGTGATCCCAAGATGAAGATGTTAACATGAATAAAAATAAATCGTACTAAAAATAAAATTATTAATTTGGTTCCCAAGTACAAAGTCCAATGATTGTCACTAGGTCATACTTTTACTCAATAAGACAAGTCACAAATTTTCAATATAGGAGGTCACAATGTCATGGAAGGGCACAAAGGAGAGAAAGTCACAAGAGAGACTGACTCTTATGAATGCGCAATTGAAACTATGTGACTTAGTGGTTGTCTAAGTGAATAAGAAAATAGAGGAAGTCACAACTTGTAGGGGTAAGTGTGCCGCATTTAGAGCTAACATTATTTAATGTGACCCTATGACTATGAAACCAAGGCCGAGGGAGTATGATTTGCATGGTCGCGCAATTAAACAGGTTGCATGATTGTTGGAATTATAAATAGATACATTGAAACATAACGATAATGAACTATATGAATCTAATCATAGGTTACAAGGGAGAAGGGTATTCCTATGTGGGAGTTCGCGATCTGGTATGGGTTGTGACTTGAGACCATGACCACATTATGACTTTGGCTATGAGCAATGTAATGTTTGATTAGTTTGGATCCAAGGCTTGGGTTAGCTTACAAAGCTTTTCCAAATCGCTTCCACTCAAACCCTAAACCATGAGCAAACCAAACAAAAGAGACCACACGAACCCATAGGAGCCGGTGGTTCAATTTGCATTGGATGTTGGTTTGAAATTTTGACAAAGGGAAAAGTGATTAGGGGAGAACCATTCAAGGGAGTTGTCGTTATGATAGAATGGATACATAGAGGTTAGGATGAAGGGAGAACACATGAGCTAGAAGTTTTGGGCCAAGAGGGCCAGACATGGGTTGAGAAGAAGGGATTTGTCAATGGATGGTCGTGCGATGAGAGGAGTAAGTTTCTTTTTTTTTCCTTCAAGGTAATTTGAGGGAACGAGAGGTTCTTAGGAGGAATTAGTAGAGATAGGGCATCACAAAAGGGGTCAAATGTCAAATTGAAGAGCATAATGATTACAAGGAAGATGGAGAGCTACTTACTTGTGGGGGTTGCAAGTTGTCATCAGTCGGTGGAGAGGGTTTTTGTGCTCAACTACAACATAATAATGAAATGTAGAAAGGGGCAATGGGTTTATATATAAAAACCCTCGCACGTGTGATGGGAATCACAAAATACAAGTATGTTAAGACTTGGTCACATGTGATTGGTCATGGAGATCGCAAGATGAGTTTGTACAAGAGAAATGGTGGCATGCACCCATCTTGAGGGAAGTCACATGGTGAAGGTGTGAGGGAGCTAATTCGCATGTGACTAGCTCGAGGATTTTGCAAGGTAGGATTACACAAAGTGAGGGTCACATGCAACTCACCAAGGGGAGGTCACAAGGTGGACATGCATGAAGAAAGAAGTCATGTGTGACAAGCACACTAGGAGATCACACTGTCACGAGATATAGGATGATTGCATAAAGTGTGGATAGTTGAGATGCTAATTTGTGATATCAATGTTCGTTGATGCTCAGTTTTGAATGCCAAGGTCGTGTGTGACTGAAAGAAGAGAGTTCATAGGTCACAATGACAATTAGCATATGAAATCACAATTAGGCCACAAAATGCGACTTAGAGACTTGAGAAGTAGAGGTATAAGGAAAGGTCGGAAGTCACAATTTTAGGGCTTAATCTTGAATTTTAGGAATGCGATTAGTGACCGGGAAGAAAACTTAGGATCGGGCCTTTTAGTGTAGGATTTTCTAATTTTCAAGAGACCCTAAATGTGAAAAGAGAGTGTGGATCCCTAAGAGACCAGAGGAAGAGGATGATAGACAATCTAGTATAGTGGGGCTCCAAATTTTTTGAAATGGGCCACATTTGGGGTTCTTGTGGCTGCTACAACATGGAGGTAACAATGTTGTGAATAGGCACGACTAATAAAACTCATGATGGTTCCTTGTGTGTCTTTGCTCTTCAATCAAATTTCTTAATTGATTTAGATCTTTTGTAATCTATCTTTGTGGTTTGAGGTTTTCCTTTGAGTTACTATTTTCTAGTGACTTTGTTGTGAGATTGATTGATTTGGTTTTACATTTTCAACTATAGTAATTATATATAATAAATCTACTTGGTTACAAAATAACCTCTGAAATTTTGAATTTTTTCTTTCCTTAAAAAAAATATGATCATGTACATGAGCTATCACTAACTAATGAACCTTTCAAGCCTTTGGGCTAGGAACCTTTACCAAGAGCGTTCACACATTCGATTCATGTCGTCAACTATTTTGTGGATGGATGGGTTTTATAATTGTTATGGAGCGAATTGTGAGACATAAAGGCCTTGTTTTCAGAGACACGCATTTCATGCTATTGAAAAAAGTAAGAAATCTTGTAGTACCAGCGTTTGAATCATGTTTTTGGTGGTGGAAATGGATTCAACACCATCAAAAACCTCTAGGGCAACCAAAATATTGAATTTTGATAGCTATAATCTGGATTTACAAAATTCTCTGCCGAATTAAAATATTGCCGAAATTTCCATGATTTTCAGGACAAAAAAGCAAGCTAATTAGACTACGGCAAAAGTAAGTGTGCAATTTTTGGTCATGCCAAAAATCCAATGTGGTGGTGCTACAATGGAAAAAGCTTAAGAGAAAGGAACACACTCACGTTTTCACATTTTGTTTTTAACACATGCATGTTGCTAAAGATTTTCACAAAATGCTCCTTTTGGAAAAGGCTTAGTCTAAAAAACCCGCAAAATAATCTAGAAATTTCCGCAAGATTATAAAAAATTATGGCAGAAATTTTTGAAAATCTGGGTTACATGTGTCAAACTTGTCCCATGGGTTTTTGATGGTGTTGAATCCATTTCCACCATAAAAAAAAATGATTCAAACACTCCAACTACTTTATTTTTGAAATATTTTTTACATGATTGAGGCAAAAAAAAATGCAATCTGGCTATTTTGTAGTGTCAACTCCCTTGCAAAAGATGTGTGTGAGGGCATTATACTAAACATTAATTAGAAAACCAATTAAAAGTTAATTGATTGATTATCACAATTTCTATAGTCTTGACTTTTGAAAATTATGATTGAGATAAATGAAATGGGTAAATAATATTAAAAAATGTATTAATATAAAATAAAAATATTTATAATTTTAATTTTAGAAAAAAAAATTACAAACATAAAAATAATAATTAAATAAATTTAATTATTCTCTAAGATATATTAAACAAAATTTAATGATATAAAATAAGTAGGAAATATCATATTGAGTTAATTTTTACTAAATCATTGTATGTTTATCACAGTTAGTTTATACTATAGTAGTATTTATATATAGTAATATTTGTTCATAATATTAATATATGATAAAATTTATTGTATTGAATTTTTTTTTTCAATTTAGTATGATAGAGATGTTGTAATGTTTAACATTTTGATTTAGTCAAACAAAACAAAATTAAAATTAAAATAATAAAAAATAAAAAATAAAATAAAATAAAAATACAATTCTCTATCCTAAAATGGAGAGATATTATAATATTAAACATTTTGAATATATATATATATATATATATATATATATATATATATATATATATATATATATATATATATATATTAAAATCCAAAAAATAAAATAAAATATCTTTAATGTAGCTTATTTAAAGACTAATCTATATTTATTCATTTCAAGATTTTGAACTAATGCATCTATGCTGGTTAAATGACTTCACCATTAAGCTCTGACTAGAGAAAGCAAAGAAACTAACCGATCAAAACCTCCATAATAAAAGTAAAAAATATTTATCAAAATAACTATTATTAGAATCTTGGGTTTTCAAATAAATCGATAATACTTAATTTGTTTACAATTCAATTATAATGTAAAATTGTACTCAATTAATTAAAAACTTATCTTATTCCCACGTAAAAGTAAAGAAAGAATGTAATTACTGGAAACCAAAAGATATCTAGAAGAATGGACGAAGCAACCAAATTTTGTTATTTTGTCAGTGTCTGTTGCATAAGATACTCTGAGGTATTGTTGAATTTTTCCTACTTGGGCCCAAGAAAAATTAAAAATCAAGATGCAACTTGTCTCACGAGGCTAGGGACTTTTCAGTCAACTGCACCCGAGTCGCTGGGGAAGTTTTCTCGCCCCAACACGCTCCAATTCCATCGCTTTCCTTCTCGTCCGCCTCCTCTCTTTTATACATTTCATATTGAACAGAATAGCAGAGTATGAGAATGCGTGTTATTCTTCTTCCCAATTCAATGCCTCTAACAGTTCAGCCATTGTTTGCTGTTGCATGTGCCCTTCTCCTCTTCTGCTCGGCACCATGTGTCGGCAGTCATTACGAGGATTGTCTTCACAACAAAAATATGTGTGAGGGCATTGAAGTGGGATATCCTTTCGGGATAGATGGTAGTGCCTGCGGTGACCCTGAGTTTCAGCTATACTCATGTGATTCTGACGACCATCCTCTGATTAATATCAGTGGAAGCAAATATCACATAATGGGGTCCTCTTTCTTGGCAAATTCCAGCAAATTTAACATATTAAGAATTGTTAACGACAATCTGTGGGGAGGAAAATGCAATTTTTCAGGTAATTACTCTCCATTCTGGCGGTCCGACTCTCTTTTTCAGATCAACGATACATACACTAATCTCACGCTTTGGAAGCACTGTGATCAAATTTCTCAAAACTTGAGTTTATGTGGAGATAATTGGTACTACAGTTTGATTCCAGAACTAAACTTAGAGGGGTCAACCTCCTGTCACGCATTTCACGTACCAATTGATAAGAGCATCTCTCCACAGTCCATTAACAGCTCTTTACTCGGGAAGGGTTTTGAGCTAACATGGCGGGTTGACCCAAATAGATCTCGAAGCTGTGAAGTTTGTTTAGAAAGCAACGGGAGTTGTGGTTATAATATTTCAGACCCGACTTCATCATTTCTTTGCTATTGTCCCGATGGCACCTCGCATCCACTCAAATGCTTCGGCAAAGGTAGTTTTCCCACTGCCTTCTACAAATTTGAATACGAAGTTCGCTCCTTGAATCCTTTGAATGTGTAATGATAGATTAAATCTTTCATTTTAGATGTACCCTCGAATCCTCTTATGTATATATATTTCGCTATCTGTTAAGTATGCAAATTCTTACCTCTGGATTCTTGCAGGTAACGAGGATGCAGGAGGTCGAAACATGTCAGAGATTGTAATAGGTAAATAAGATCATTTCTTTCTATTCAGTAGCTCCGATTTAACGCCAAGGCGAATTTTCATATCTTTTCGATTAATTTGCTTGAAGATCTCATTGATATCAGTCTGCTCATTCGTATGTAGGTTGTTCGGTCGTAGGAGTACTTGTTCTGTCAGCAATAGCATTAATACTGTTCTTTAGATTCCATGCCAAGAGGAAAAGATCTAGGCTTGGTATGTCTACTTCAAAAGTGGAGAAATTTCTGAAGGAATATGCTAATGGAATGCCAACCAGATATTCACACTCTCGCCTCAAGAAGATCACGAACAACTTTGCAGAAAAGTTGGGAGAAGGTGGTTATGGTGTGGTGTATAAAGGAAAACTCCCGAACGGCACTCTAGTTGCTGTTAAGCTTCTTGATCGGCATAGGCACAGCGAGACTCAATTCATAAATGAAGTGGCCACAATTGGACTGGTACATCATGTCAATTTGGTTCGGCTATTAGGATATTGTTTTGAAAACCCTACAAGCGCATTAGTATATGAGTACATGGTTAATGGATCTCTGGACAAATTTATATTTGGCGGAAAAGAAAAGGGGTCCATGTTAAGGTGGGATCAATTATATTCAATTGCTCTGGGTGCAGCTCATGGAATTGCATATCTACACCAAGATTGCGAGAAGCGCATCATACACTTCGATATCAAACCACATAATATATTGCTAGACGCCGATTTCACCCCCAAGGTTTCTGATTTTGGTCTGGCAAAGCTTTGTGGGAAGGAAGAGGATCATATATCAATGACGGCTGGGAGGGGGACGCCGGGATATGTTGCACCGGAGTTGTGCGACGGAGACATGGGCCCTGTTACAGAGAAATCAGATATCTATAGCTATGGCATGCTTTTACTAGAGATGGTTGGGGGACGGAAGAACATCGATCCGAAGGTAAGCCGTTCCAGCCAATATTTTTTTCCCGATTGGGCTTTCAGGCTTGTTGAGAGTGGGGAATTAGGAATGAGATTGAGAGGAGGAGAAATAGAGGCAGAAGATGAGGAAAAGGCAAAAAGACTCATAAAAGTTGGATTGTGGTGCACTCAATACCATCCGGGAGATCGTCCTTGTATGAACAGGGTTGTTCAGATGTTACAAGGAAATGGAGACGATGTGCCGAATCCTCCCCCATGTTTCAGCTGCGCAGGCACACCTGAAAAACCTCTACTGTTTTCCGTGGAGAGATCTCGTTCAATTTAGATTGAATTTCTGTGACTTGTGTTCTCATGCCCCTTCATTATTTAGCCAGTGTCACTGAAATGTTACATTTCAAATGAATTCAGAATAGGAATCCGGCTGTGTGAGTGATCTCCTTTCAAACCAGACTCTGCTTCTTGAAGCAGGTTTATGTTTTTTTTTTTTTAATGAATCTGGTCATAATGTTTTAAATTCAGTATCTATGGTAAAACGTTTTTAAGTTTGTAGCAGTTGTTTCTTATACCGATAATGGGCATTCCTCGGGGCCTGTAATGCTTTGTGTCCGTACCCATATTTATTTTCTCACTTTCTTTCAGACTTGTCTGCCGTTCATAGGCACTCTTTTTAGGCATGAGGACGAAAAGTATAACTAAATTATACCTTTTGTTCTCATGAAAAAACATGTTGTTGTAAATTATACTTTAATACTAAATTATATTTTTCAGTGGAAAAAAGTAAAATATCTTTCGTTGCGATGACGAAAAGTATAACTAAATTATAACTTTTGTTCTCATGAATAAAAAATGTGGTTGTGAATTATACTTTAATACTAAATTATATTTTTCAGTGGAAAAAAATAAAATACCTCTCGTTGTGATGCCATTGTGTTATGTCAGAGCAAGACATAATTTTTATTTTTTAATGCACTTACCACTTCTTAATCCAATATGGTGATAAAAAATTATATGACCTTTAAATAACTTCATTTATTTGCGCCAACTTGCAACTATTTCCGGCCAGAAATAGAATCCGCCTCTTTCGCGCTGGTAATCATGAACACTAATTAGTTTATATCCTTCCTGTCCATCACTATACTTTAATACTAAATTATATTTTTCAGTGGAAAAAAATAAAATATCTCTCGTTGCGATGCCATTGTGTTATGTCAGAGCAAGACATAATTTTTATTTTTTAATGCACTTACCACTTCTTAATCCAATATGGTGATAACAAAATTATATGACCTTTAAATAACGTCATTTATTTGCGCCAAACTTGCAACTATTTCCGGCCAGAAATAGAATCCGCCTCTTTCGCGCTGGTAATCATGAACAATAATTAGTTTATATCCTTCCTGTGCATCACAATTTGTTTTGTTTTATCCATTTCCATCAAAATTTGTTTTGTTTTATCTGAATGTAGTTACCTAATATAGATTCTTCACTTCTTTGAATGGATTGCAAAGTATATTATTCACGCAGTTTTTACAAATTTTTACACGTTGGTTAAAATATATGGGCTATTAATTAAGTAGATAGGCCTTTAATGAGCTCTTAATTAAGTATTTTTTTGTTTGCTAATTAATTATTTTGATCATATAGTTTTAATTGAATGATGCAGTGTATTTCTAAATATTAAATCAACTAATCAAAATTTAATTATTAACTTTTTTATATATCTAATTATGTGTGATTTGGAATTCGGGCCCAAAAAAATTAAGAAATCTTACAGTAATAGTGTTTGAATCATGATTTTGATGGTGGAAATGGATTCAGCACCATCAAAAACCTTTAGAGCACCCAAAATATTAAAGTTTGATAGTTATAACCCAAAATATTAAAGTTTGATAGTTATAACGTGGATTTACAAAAATCCCTCCCAGATTTTCTGAAAACCTTAATTTCCATAATTTTCAGAGCAAAAAAACAATCTAATTAAACTACAGTGGTTTAAAATATTTACTAAAAAAATTGAAAACAAAATTTATAATACTTTGAAATCTTAAAAATATGGCTTATTGAAAACAAAATTTATAATACTTTGAAATCTTAGAAATATGGCTTTCACATTTTAAAACGTACAACTCCATTAACCATTTAGTCATCGCCGGATCAAATCTGTGTAATGTTCTCGATGGCCTGCTAACCTACTCTACTACAAATTGTATTCGTGGCCGCATAAAATCTTTGTAACCTTCTCGAGAGCTGGCCCACCTACTCAACGACAAAGATTGTCCCAATTCATGTTCAACATGCACATGTTGCAGGCCTATAGACTATGTGACTTAGCATAGCCCTCAACTGCTCGACAAGCTTTGAAAGATGATTGACTTGCGCATCGAGGAACTAAAGATTTTAGTAGCCCATATCGCAGCACATGCCAAACCTGTTCCACACTTGTCTCGACTTGTAAAATTATATTGGACGCTAATGGGCATTTAAACTTGTAAACAGTGCCCAATATTGGGCATTTAAGGTTGTAAAATTATAATATCTATTTAAATTAACTGTAATTTAAATATTATAAAAAATAAGAAAATGTTTATTTTATATATAATATTAAATAATTAAAAAAAAATTATCAAAATAATTAGGGAAAGAAAATTAAAAAATTATTATTATAATTTTGGGCTTTGGATAATATTTTATATGAGATTAAATGATATTATTTTTTTTACAATTCAATTATAACATAAAATTGTACTAAATTAACTAGAATTTAACGTAAATTAATGTAGATCCATCTTAATCCCACATCTATCAAGGGTTATCTTTTGCGGTGTAAGTATTTTTTCTTAGTGCAAAACTTGAGAAAAGGTTTGCACCTCGAGAGATTTCATCGCTCTTGGCACTTGATAATCGGGTGTTAAGATCAATCTAGACTGGTTATGTAATACTATATACTATCTATATTTGTATCTATGTCTCTCTTTCGTATTCCTTCTCTCTATCTCACCTCCCAAACATACACACTCTCTCTCCATATATATCCCAATCTCTCTCTCTCCCCCATGCTTCTTCCTATCCTTGTCTCTCTCTTCCCCTTCTCTTCTCTCTCTCTCATCTTCTGCTCTCCTCTATCCCTGACTGTCTCTCCATCTCTCCCTTGTCACTCCATCTCTCTCTCCACCTTTCTCCCTCTATGTCTTTCTTCTTGCCTCCCTCTCTCTGCCCCTCCAACTCCATCTCTCTCTTGAGTCCTCTCTCTCTTCATTCCTCTTTATGTGATTCTTTGCCACCTCCCTCTGTCTCTCCCCCCATCTCTTTCTCTCCCTCTCTCTCTTCCCTCTAACTATGTCACTATCTCCCTCCTTCTCTCCTTCTCTCTCTCTCCTCCTTTTATGTGTCTCCCTCTCTCTCTTCTCTCTAACTATGTCACTATCTCCCTCCCTCTCTCCTTCTCTCTCTCTCCTCCTTCTATGTGTCTCCCTCTCTCTCTTCTCCTTCTCTCCCCCCCTCTCTCTCCTTTTGATCTAAGTGGCTTCACAAATAGAAATGGCATTGAAAAAAAAATCAAAAAGCGAAGTCATCGAATTGAAGGGAAACCAAGACCATATCGTAGTGCTTGTTGTCATAATTCCATCAATGCAAATGACACTAAAATACTAGCTCGTATGCTCAAGTTATAGCCATTTAAAGTTCTGGTCAAACTAGGCCAAGTGACCATCCATTAGGGGAATTTTGAGGTTCAAAATGGCCCTCTTATGGAAATAATAAAATAATAGCTAAACCAATAAAATAATATTTATGGATTTGCAATTCACTTTTTGCACCAAAATCCATGTAACCATGGTTAAATTCAATTCAAAAGTTGTACTAAAATAAAATTAATAAAAAAATTGTATTGATGTGACTATAAATAAGAATGAGATTTTCAAGAAAAAATAATTATCATTGCACAACTAATGCATTTGTCCTTTGTACTTAAATAACTTAAAATAAATTATAAATATAAATTCATAAATTCCTAATTATAGAATATACTATTAATTGAAATTTATATTATTTAAATTATATAATAACATGTAATTAATATACTATATAAAAATAATATAATATAATATAAGATATTGTTTTATGTATGAATTTTATATTACATATTGAATTGATTTTATTTATAAATAAATATTTGAAAATATACAAATATAATATTTATTAAAAAGTGTGTAAATACATGATGATTGTGTAGAGATATGCATTGTTTGTTTCAAAAAATATGAAATGACAATGCTAATATTTTATTCAAAAAGTATGAAATGACGTTTATTATGAGTACTTTACGTTATGACTTTAAAAGTACTTAGAGCACTAACATGGTTAACCATGATTTTGTATCCACTGTTGATAATATGACAAGTAAGTACCTTTACTTCAAACAATGCCACCTCAACCATTAGGGATGATGTCATCCCCTAAAATGTGATTGGTTCTCATAAAGTGAATTTTGATTGTACATTTTCCTTAGGAGGCCCATTTTAGACCTCAAAATTCCCCTAATGACTGATGAGGTAACAATTTGGAAAAGGGTCGACGCATAAAATTTCGCAGTCAAAAAGGGCGAATTTGTTGCTTCTTTAAAATTATCGATGACCCCCAATTTTCGGTGGGTGCTTTTCTCTAATATCTCCTAATATATAAAAAAATAAAAAATATATATATATCTCGGTTGGCAAGCTACCACCCCTACCAACCACCATATATATATATATATATATATATATATATATATATATGTGTGTGTGTGTGTTGTCGGGTGATCAGGCCCCGTCAAACGACCACCAACAATCATATTAAAATAGGAGTGGCAAGTGGTCAAACCCCGCTAGCTCGTTCCATTGTATTCGCAACTGTTACACCATTTTTTGGTCATCTAACCTATTATCATTAGATGGACCCAAGTACACCATGTAAGACCAATTTTACCCTAAGTAAAATTGCTTTCACTATGTAAAATAACTTAATAAACCACATTTATTGGGTTGTTTATGGTCTAAACAGGAAACCCCAAAAGGAAATATTAAACAAACCTATTTTGTTTAATTTTCCTCATGGAATAATTAATTAAACCATAATTTAATTATTATTCATAGTCATGTTTAACCCAAAAACAAAGAAATTAATTAGATAAACCTTTATTTATCTTATTATTTTCTAGGAATAATTATTTAAATCTTATTTAGATAATATTCCTTGTTAAATATGACAAAATCACCCACAAATAATTAAATAAATCATTATTTATTTGATTATCTTCTAACCGCTTCCTTAAAAAGATAAATAAATCATTTATTTATTTATTTTTGACAAATAAAGGGATTTGACCCAAGTCAAATACTTTTCCCCTCCAACAAATATAATAAAATATTCCATAAAAGGTGGATCTAGATTTGGTTAACATTATTTTAATCATGCACCAAGATCTAGAATGACCCAATATTTTGTTATAAATAGGAGGGTTTTTCCTTCCATTCTTCACCTTTTGTTGCATATTAGATCACTCTGGATCTATACACTTGGTCACATTTTTCTACATTATTTGCTGTGTGAGCTCCCTTTGAGTTCTATCTTTGTCTGGGTTTTCTACACTAACAAGAGAGAGAGATTCTAGATCTGAAGTGCTGAGGACTTCCAAGAACCCATCCCATTGATGAGAATTGGAAACATCTTCTTGTTTTCCTCCCAGGTGCCCTTAATACAAAAAATTCTTTCAAAAATTGTTCTTGTCTTGTCTATTGGATATATGGAGCAAACCCTTCTTTTTACTGCTATTAGTCTTTCTATGCATAGATCTAGTTTTTTTCAGCTCTTGTCTTGATCAACTAACTGCGGATCTGAAGATATTGGTAGCCACTTTTGATGTTAGGGCTATTAGTTATGCGTAGCTAAAGTGGTCTTTTTTCGTACACTTCGACAAAGGATTCATACTAACAATTGGTGACTCCACACGGGTTTTAAATTACGACCGCTGTCATTTTTCATATTCCTGCATATCCAGCTACTTCAGACCCTAGGGTTTCTTTTCAGCTTTTATTTTTCCTATTTTTATGTTGTTTTTCTCACATAAAACCCTAAAACATTAAAATTTCTAACTTCCGTGTGTTTCTGGCCCTATTGCGCAGGTGACCGACATCAGCCGCAACTGAGACGACAACTTTTCTGAAAATCTGCCGCCGAGACACCCGGAGCTTCCGGTCGCACTTTTCAGCCCATAAATTGTGACCTGGACCTCCAGGTCGCAATTTTCAGCCCTTTTTCTGCGACATGCACTGAAAACAGGTCAGAACCTGCGACTTGCCAAATTTTCAGCTGTTTTTTTGCAATTTTTCTGGGTTTTGCTGAAGCTTCTGTCAGGGTTTTCCAGCCTCTGTCTCCACCCGTTTAGACATGTTTCTGATCTGTTTTGCTCATCTAAGTGGGAACCTAGCCCCCTAGGGCTCCAGTACCCTCCACTGTTTGTGGAAGAGTTTTTAGCTGTTTTAGCTGTCTGTTTTTTTTCAGAGTTTTAGCCTTCCCTTTTTCAGATCTGATACCTCATTCTCAGATCCCTTTAAATCAGCTCTTCTTCCTTTGAAATCACCTCTTGTAGTTTTGTTTGGACCTCCCTTTAGGACCTCCTCCCTGTCCTTTCCGCTTTTTGCTGATTTCCTCCTTTTTTCCATCCACCTTGCCTCTGCCTCTTGGCTGTGATCTGCACCTCCTTTCAGCAGCTTTCTCCTTTAGATCCCTGTCCCTTTCGACCCTAGATCTATTGGCCTTTTTTAGTGTGTTTTGACTAGATTTTTTCCCTCTTTTAGATTAGTTTTGAGAGACCCGCCTTTTTGGGTTGAATTGATGCAATAGTAGCTGTTAATTTTCTGTTATTTCAGCATTATATATCGTTCTCTGCAGATTTATTTTCAGTTACGCAGCACACTTTTTCTCTTGCTCTCAAAATGAAAAGGGTTTAAAATTTAAAATTAACGCACGCCACACACTCACCCTAAGCGAAGAAGAGCCTGGTTTACACCGCCAGGCAAAGACTTTAAAATCAATTGACTCTGCACCTATCTGCCCTTGTTTCGACATTGTAATCACTTGATTCTGCACCTCCTTACCCTTGTGGTAATTCTTCTTCCCCTTGTGTCGTGTTTGTGTTCTCATCATTGCGCCCCCAAGGCGCACTTCTCGGAGACTTCTTGGCCTTCACCCTCAGTTTCCGGTCGATCGACCTGCTCTGTCCCGCCGTCGTCGAGCCAGTCCTCCTCCGAGTCCACACTCCGACTCCTCTTCTGATTCATTGGGTTCTCCTTTTACTTCTGGTTCTCCCCCTGTCACCTTCACTATGTTTGGTCCAGGGCCTAACGCTAGCGGAGCTCTCAGCCCTAATTCCGGAACTACTACTAGCAGAACCGCTATAGGAACTACCTCGGCCACACCTTTTCTACCATACATCGTAGGCCTCAGCCTCCCCGATTTCAATCAGTTGATCAATGACCCTATCCGCCACGATGTTGGTTGGCCTGCTATGCCAACCAAGCTCCCCTCCGACATCCCTAAGTTCGAAGGCCTTGCTGGAGAAGATCCAACCAACCATGTCCGATCTTTCCACATGTGGTGTTCCTCCAACTCCATTACCGATGATTCCATCCGTCTTCGATTGTTCCAATGCATGCTTACCGAAGAAGCTTCTAAATGGTATGTTGACCAAGCCACCTCTTCCCATACCACCTTTGTGACCATTGCCCAAGCCTTTTTATCTTACTTCCAGCTCCCTCTCCGATACGATACTGGTACGGAGCTTTTGACCTCTTTCAAGCAAACCTCTTCGACCTGCCTTTCCACTCATGTCCAGGAATGGCGACGAAGACGAAGCTTATGTCGAGCTCCCCCCTTCGAAGATCGGGTCTATATGGACTAGTTCCTTCGCTCTCTCTTAGCTCCCATTGGCAAAGATGTCGCCTCCCATTTCCCTCAAACCGAAGAAGCCGCCCTCCAAATAGCCTTGAAATATGACCTGATCTATGCTCAGTCTGGTTATGTTTATACTGTCCTCCCTGACCTCCCCAGGCCCGGTGGCGCTAACGACCCGGGGGCATCTCATTCCGCCGACGGTATCGTTGGAGCCCTTTCTCATCCGTATGCTCAACCTCCTATGGGCTATGGTCTCCCTCAGAGAGGGGCCAGCACCTCTAGCACTCTTCCCCCTCCCGGTAGCATGTATCTAGGATACGGCATGCCTCCTCCTTTTGCCCAACCTCCTGCTTACCTCAATGTTTCCCAACCTAACCATTACCTTTATCCGCAGCCTGGTGTGCCAGCTCCTCCAGCATATGCGCTTCCATCTCCCTTGCCTCCTCCAAACCCGCAACAACACCTACAACCCCCTCAAGGGCAAGTATTTGCACAGTAGGGCGCGACTAATCCCCCTTCTTCTCAAAGAAGGCAGAGAGGCAATCCAAACCAGTCTGCACCTGGTACTCGGGGACCCAATCCTCAAGGTATTGACCCTAACACTGCTAACCAACAACAGGGCACTCAGCCCAAGCCGGACAGGCCTCTTCGCACAAATAAGCCTTGTTGGTGTTGCAGTGTTTATGGGCATTACACCCATGATTTTCCCCTCTTACCACAGATGCAGCAGATGTGGGAGTCTCAAGCCGCATTGCGCGGACAACATGCCTCCCCTCATGCTCCCCCTAATGTGGCCACTACTCAACTAGCTGTGTTTACTGATCCTTTCCCTCAGCAAGGATTCGTGGCTACCCAACCGCTTGACAGCCAAGTTGCCACTCAACCTTCCCCTTCTGGTTCCTCCGATTACCAGATCCTTATGATGAAATCTGATCCTTCCCCAACCGTCGACCTTCACCTTCAAACTCGGTCTCGCCAGTACCCCAAGCCTTCCACTCAGTGTGCCCCCGAGTCCCCTTCTTCAGGTTCTACAGAGCCTCTTTCGACATCCAATGGCCCCTTACATATCCCTCAACCCAAATTTGAGGTTCATACCAAGATTCCTAAGGGACCATTATGTCGAAATGCTACTTCTGGTCAAGCTGCTCATTCGTATAGCATAGTAGATGATTTGGCGCAATCTCCTGCTGCCATTTCCACATTGGAACTCCTCTGGTCGTGCCCTTCCCAAAAGAAGGCTCTGCTATCTGCCATGGGCGCTGTAGATCCTGCTGATGACCAAATGATTGTTTTCGACGCCCATCAAGCTAAACATCCTCCTCTCCCTGCTTCCGTCGCCTTCCAAATCCCAGTCAAAATCCGGCATGCCAACGTTTCTTGGTGTATAATTGATGAGGGGGCATCCACCTGTGTGATGTCCGCTTCGGTTTGGAAGCAACTCGGATCTCCTGACTTGGCCCCTTCCACGATCACCCTTCGAGCGTGGGACGGCCATGCCTCCCAGCCCATCAGCCTTTTCCGTAATTGTCCTATCACCCTTGCCGGTAAGACTGTTTGTGTTGACGTCGAAGTCATCGACGCCCCTCTAGTTTACAACATTCTATTGGGGCGAAGCTACACCTATGCCATGTCTGCTGTCCCCTTTGCGATTTTTCACAAGATGTCTTTTCCTCACAATGGAAAGATAGTCACCATCGACAAGTTGACTTATCATGATCCAAAGTCTCAGACCTCCCCTGAGACGACCATCTCTTCTGTAGCCAATAAGCAAACCGTCGATTCTTTGACCAGTGTCTCCCCCGGCGTCTACAAATATTCCTTCCTGCTTGGAACTTTTCCTGGTCTCCCCCCTCCTCACATCTCTGATCCCAGCTTATCTAATGTTTGCATGATGCAAGCATCTCGGGCTACCCTTAAGCGACCCGCTTCGGCTAGCCAGCAACCTCAGACTCAACCTCGCCCACCGCAACCTGCTCCTAGCCCTTCATCTCCGCCATCCGGACCTCCTCCTTCTGGCCCTTCTCCTACAGCTGGTATCCCTGAACCCCTTTATCCCCCTGGATCAGTTCCCCCAGGCCTTAACCATCTCGGAGCCGTCCCTCCTGGTCAGATACCGTTCCTAGCTCCCCCTCCCGGAGTCTATTCGGTCCCCGTCATGGCCACCCTCTCTCTCCCTAACTTGACCCTGGGTATACCCGTCTGGTACCTTGACCCTCCAGTCGCTACCCCTCCTGGTCACCCCAAACCCTATCTTGCTTTGACACCAGTTCAACTGGTCCCCCTCGCTTCCTCTGTTGCTACCATGCCCCTTGCACCTCCCTAGGACCATACCCCTGTGGTGACAGCTCCAGGAAAGAAAGGCAAAGCTCGCAAAGGGGCATCCAAATACAAGGCCACCCTGACCGACCCTGCTCCTCCCCCGCCTGCAAAGCCTTGTGCCTTGTGTGATGTCGTCAGTCACACCACCCATACTTGTCCTGAGTTGCCCCGCATTCAACCCATGGTTAAAGTCGCGTTCCCTGAGTCTACGGTCTCCGACCCTTCTCTTCCGTCCTTGTCCGTAACCAAGAACCCAAAAAATATTCGCACTAGAAAACCCTGCGCTTTGTGTGGTATCCATGGCCATTACTCCCACCATTGTCCTCACCTGACGCATTACCGCGCCTCTTTAGAAGTAGTCCGAGAGTATGAGGTTGAACAAAATCAATCCGCCTCTCCCATACTCGCGCAGTATGCTTTGGGAAAGCTTGAGGATCCCCCCGCTCCCATCGACATTCCCCCCCTGATGTTCAGATGATGGAGTCTACTACGACCATTCTTTACTTATCCTCCTTTGTGAGACCTTTGGAGCCCATTCCCCTTGCATCCTCCCCTATTGTTTCGCCTGACCCCCCTTCAGCGACCACCCTTGACCCCCTCTTTTCTACCCATACACGCGATCACTCCACCCGTATCTCTGTTGACCTTCGCAGCCTGAGTCCCCGCCATACCTCCTATAGCCCTCATATACCACCCTCTAGTTTGTATATGAGTCATAGCCATCTTGCTCATTTCACTCCCTCCCGCAGTTGCTGCTCGATGTCTTCTGTACACTCACGCTGCCGTCATTGTATCTCGTCCCCCCATTTGTTGTCTTGTAACACCATTCCGCAGGACCTCCCATCCCCACCCTTTATCAGTTACGCCGATGGTGCAAGTCGTTACTCCCGGAATCTAGCCTCGGCAGGTTGGGCCATTTTCACCCCCTTGCATGCCCTTGTTCTCTCAAACGGGGTCTGCATTGATACTTCCACCAACAATCAGGCCGAATATGATGCAGTGCGTGGTCTCTTAGCCGATGCCCTCTTTCATCGCATCCTCCATCTGCATGTTCGTTTGGATTCCCTACTTCTTGTCATGCAACTAAATGGTGTTTATCGTGTGCATAACCCTGTGCTGTTTAGACGATATTTACGAGTGAAACTCTTGATACATGAATTTCAAACCATAACTTTCAACCATGTACCTCGAGAACATAATCACTATGTAGATAGTATTGCAAACCATGTTCTAGATTAGCATTTATCACACGCATTTCATACAAGACAATAACATTCATAATCATTAAAAACGATGCATATCCATAATATGTGTCGCAAAACATGTGTTTAGAGTCCATCTATTCTGATACATATGACATGCCCATAGCATGTTACAAAAACTCAAAACTGGGGGCACCACCTGCCCCTACATACACACTAGGGGGCACCACATGCCCCACACCTACTCACTATCTGGCGGATTCCGAGCCAATGGCTCTACCCCTGCAGCCCGTAGATCACATATGCCTTGACCGGCCATCGGCATGCGCCACATGACACCTCACCATTCCGAGGGTAGACCAACACATGGCTCCACGTACTAGTCGTCTAGGTCTTGCCACCCTCGCTTTGAAACTCCGGTCAGCAACCTCTCGCATCTACGGCGGATGTCCTCCAGAAGGGCGGCCGCATCCTCATTGCGCGCTACTCTCGACCCACTCGACCCTGCAGCTCCAGAGGCTGCCGGGCGTCCCATATATCCAGCCAGTTTTACCGGAGCTATATCTGCATACCAACAATACATGAATCAGTACCATATCTACTATTCAATAACTTTAACATGCCCAGACAAGAATAGTAATATGTCACTTACCATCGGGCCCCCATACTCGACCAGGCGGAAGTGGCAGGTCTGGATCTCCACAATAACTCAATGTATAACGGCATCTGATCTCAATGGGAAAAGAACTCAGGTCGAAACACTCGTCCGACCGCCCCTCCTCCTCTGCACAGTAGCCGCCCCCACCGGCACATCCTGGGCTCTCTCGGGCCCCCATCTGGGAGCTGTATACGAGGCCATAAGGTCGGGATCTTCTCAAAGAAGAAGGCACACAATAAAGTCCCATACGAGCAATCGTGGTTCACTTGCCGCTTGCAGAGCGAAAACTGTCATTTTAGCGACACCAGCATCATTTGGGCCCACCCATAGTAGGTCCCACTCAACACACTCTCCACAATCATCATCTACCCCCGAGTGATGTGATGGAGCACTTGGTTTCCCAGGATACGTAGCACCGCTGCGGCCACTACACGGGTCTCTAATCTCTCTAGATCCCCGATCGGTATCCGAGTCCCCTTGACTTGGAGACCCGGTCGACAATGTCGCTCCACAAACTCCATGATATGCCGCCCTCGCGGTAATACTGGCAGCATGTTTCCCACCATCCCCAGTGGCAGGAGACCCGTCAGGAAATACACATCCTGGACTATGAGTTTGATCCTGTGCCCCTGCACTACAAAGACCTTATGCTCTAGATCCCAGTAACTGATAATCCGGGCCAACAAATGCTCTCTCGCTCTCATCAAAGGGTTCTCCAAAAACTTTAGAACCCCAAATCTGGCCAACACATGACAGACACCCTGATCTGCCTGGATCTCCGCCCGTAATGTACCCAGGTCTCTCTCTCTCCATTTAACCCGTATATCTGCCATATCTGCACAAAAACATCATCTTTGTCATCATACAGATAGGGAATACCATAACCAAACACAAAAACCCAACTCTCAACCATAAAACAGCACTAAAACCCCCTCATCTTCCAGGTCACACTTTTCTGCCCAATTCTGGGACAGGTCGCAGTTTTTTCCCTGAAATCTGCTTCCCAGGTCACACTTTTTGGCCCAAAAAGTGCGACCCGGCCATAGAGATGAAGGAGGGTCTGTTACTGAGATTTGGGGCCCTAAACTAAACTTTCAATCCATCAAAATGAAAGAGTAAGGTTAGGCCTCTTACCTGCAACTGACGGATCTCGATTCAAACGGTCGGTTTGTCTGCTACGCTCGCCGCAAGATTTAGGGCCTTCTCTCCTCTCTACATTCACCACAGCAACACTAGCAAGTGAGTGGATTTGGAGGGAAAACTGCCTTATTAAAAGAGAACCCTTGTTTCTTCTTTCGCCTGCTGCGACCATACCGTAGCTCTGTTTGACAAATCGTATGCACCGTTGGAAAGCTCTCGCCGAGCCCTCAAATGGGTATCTGTTAGTTTTTTGTGATTTGATACTTCACCAGGACACATTTTTCCCAAGATGGGTCACTTCACCTCTCCTTAAAATCACATTTCTTCACTTACAACACTTTTACTTGGGGCACCAATTTGCCTCCTTACTTGTCTTTGTTCGTGTTGATTTTCGTCGTGAGTTACCATCTTGTACTCATGTTTTCATGGTTCCCCATTAGACCTTTACTATGTGGCAGCACCATCAAGTCGCCCTTGTTTAGAGCATCCAAGTGGAGTCATCATCGCATTCATGGAGTCTATCCTGAGTCCGTTTGTACCCCGCTATAGACCTCCATCCCTCATTGCTTGGTTTCTCTCTTGTGTCGCACGTTATGGCCTTCAGTCCCACTGTCCCTTATCCCTGATGATATTGTGTCAGTCGCTGCCATGTCATTCATGCCCTTTATGCTCTAGCAAGGGAAGTCGTCCATTCGCTACTCAGTCCCCTCCATTCCACCATCATCATTGGTATTAGTCTATCCATTGCTCTACTATTTCCTCTCGTGCCTTAGTCAAGGATCTCTCATTGCCTCACCTATGGCAGACCTCCTTCTGTCGACATCAGCTCCTTCATTCCGGAAGACAGGTCTAGAGGGCGGTGTACCTTGGTTCCAGCTTTCACTCTTGTTCGGTGCCTCGGATCAGGCAAAGGGATCTCTCATTTCCATTTGACTTGATTGTTTCTCCACTCCATCTCCTTTCAGCATGATCGAGATCCGTATACTTGATGGTTCAGTGATGCAGCAGCAGCTCTTGGTGATTCCCGGGTGTGTGTGAGATGTCTCAGCCCTCATGAGGGGGTGGCCCTGCAGGTAGCCCCCCACATGCCCGGATGACCTCTTCATTTCAGCCTTCGATGCAACTCCACATATTTGATGATGTTGGCCTCAGCCGCTTGCAGCGCCTCTTTGATTTGCATGTATCAGTCAGATTTTGTGATCCCTTCCCCGCTTATAGGGGGCATTTAGGTTGTATTTGTATCTCATGTACTCAGATATTATTGTATAAGTCCTGGTTGTTATCCTAGGCACATCATGTATGTGGGATTCCTCATTGTATTCTTATCTGGCTCATGTTTATGCCGGTTGTACTTTATGGTTCGGTCCCTTGTTTACTGGACACACTATTATTTTGTACTTTGTCTCGGTGGGCATAGGCGTGCCTCCCCCGCCGCCTTTAGCACAGGTACCCTCTCATAAAAAGAGACTTGTTGCACCTGCGAGTCTCGTCTCCTCAGGGTCTAGTTCTTCAGCACACTAGTCTACCTTACATTTATCTTTCTGAATTCCCTTCTGATGTCTGGTGATTGAGTTCTCGCAACATACTTCGGTCATACGATTTTCTCCTAACACTCGCATGCTGGGGGGCAATCTATTACACCATTTTTTGGTCATCTAACCTATTATCATTAGATGGACCCAAGTACACCATGTAAGACCAATTTTACCCTAAGTAAAATTGCTTTCACTATGTCAAATAACTTAATAAAACACATTTATTAGGTTGTTTATGGTCTAAACAGGAAACCCCAAAAGGAAATATTAAACAAACCTATATTTGTTTGATTTTCCTCATGGAATAATTAATTAAACCATAATTTAATTATTATTCCTAGTCATGTTTAACCTGAAACAAAGAAATTAATTAGATAAACCTTTATTTATCTTATTATTTTCTAGGAATAATTATTTAAATCTTATTTAGATAATATTCCTTGTTAAATATGACCAAATCATCCACAAATAATTAAATAAATCATTATTTATTTGATTATCCTTCAACCACTTCCTTAAAAGATAAATAAATCATTTATTTATTTATTATTGACAAATAAAGGGATTTGACCCAAGTCAAATACTTTTTCCCTCCAACAAATATAATAAAATATTCCATAAAAGGTGGATCTAGATTTGGTTAACATTATTTTAATCATGCACCAAGATCTAGAATGACCCAATATTTTGTTATAAATAGGAGGGTTTTCCTACCATTCTTCACCTTTTGTTGCCTATTAGATCACTCTGGATCTAAACTCTTGGTCTGACTTTGAGCCATTATCATTGTCATATTTTCCATTATTTGCTGTGTGAGCTCCCTTTGAGTTCTATCTTTATCTGGGTTTTCTACACCAACAGGAGAGAGAAATGCTAGATCTGAAGTGCTGAGGACTTCCAAGAACCCATCCCATTGAGGAGAATTGGAAACATCTTCTTGTTTTCCTCCCAGGTGCCCTTAATACAAAAAATTCTTTAAAAAATTGTTCTTGTCTTGTCTATTGGATATATGGAGAAAACCCTTCTTTTTACTGCTTAATGTCTTTCTATGCATAGATCTGGTTTTTTGCAGCTCTTGTCTTGATCAAATAACTGCAGATCTGAAGATATTGGCAACCACTTTTGATGTTAGGGCTATTAGTTATGCGTAGCTAAAGTGGTCTTTTTTCGTACACTTCGACAAAGGATTCATACTAACAGCAACCATATAGTAAAACAAATGTATAAGGACTGGGCCGTCGGAGAATCGGGGCCAACCCAACCATGTACAACTTCGCCACATGGAGGGAGGATGGTGGGGGTTGAACCCGCTCGGCCCAAGTGGGCCGGACTACCAATGAGCGACCTCATAAATGTGACTTCCATAAAAAGAATCAACAACCGACTATTTGGGGGAGGTCATGGGGTTGGAACCCGAGCCTGCCTTCTCCGAACTTATCCACTTGCCAACAGACCCCAAGCGATGATTTTGTAATTTTCGTCCTCTCTCATATATGTAAACTGAAACTGGCCATTCGACTAGGGAGTGGAGGTGCAGAGTGGGGTCTAGGGTGAAACCAAGAGTTGTCGATGAGGGCGGAGCCCTGAGGAGGGGAAAATTTGGATCCTCTAGAAGATTCCTTTGGGGTTCAGAAGTTCCAGTGTTAGAACGGGAAAATTTATAGTCATTTTTATAGGATTTTTTACTAGGAATCAAACCATGCTGCATGTTTCTCCAACTGAGGTCCCCATTTTTAAGCCATTTCCAGAAGTGGAGGTATAAGGTGTCAATTTGTAAATTGTTTGTAATTTATTTTTACTGCAATTTAATGAATGGGTGCCTCCCCACATTGAGCAGGGCCCAGAAGTGTAGCCCACATTGGGTGAACTCCGTAATGAAATCGCCTTGTGTCTTTTATCTCATGTTTTCTTATGATTTTTTCTTCATGTGTTTAAGTTACATGGTTATACACTCTTTTATATGCAATTTTGTATGCATCCATGAAGTAAAATATTTGGATCAAGTTTGGTATCAGAGCGAGCCTTCTTAATGCGAGTTGCATGAGTGAATGCTAACTAGGAACCAGCTCCAAAGAGGAGAAGAAAAACTCAAATCCTTTATTCTTGAAGTGGGGTATGCACCACGAATATGGAACATGGAAGATGAGGATGGATGAGCGGAAGAAGAGCGAAATTATCGCAAGACATTCTTCACCATGGCAGAGAAATTTGACAAGATGTTTGTAGGATATGAGAAGACAATCAATAATGAGAATAAATAGTTTGATTATGATACATGTGTACACCACTGAGGTGGAGGAGAAGAGTCTCCTCCCTCTCCATCCACGAGTGACAATTATTCTTCTTCCTCTTCTCATTATTCTAACAGGCACCATAAAAATACATCTAAGAAGCCATTTTTTAATCTAGACGTGAAATTTGATATTCCCACATATAATGTTGAATGTAATGCAGAGAAACAAAACAATTGTATTAGAAATATCAAGGTTTATTTCTGAATTCAACAGATCGACAAGGATGAGGCGAAGATCCAATTAGCATCCCTTTGGGTGAGTGGCACAGGTCTTGTTTGGTGGAAGAGAAATTTGCAGAAAGGCAACAAATACTTGGGCAATCTTCTTTATTCTTGGTCCAATTTTTTTTTGCATTAAAGGTTTAGTTTTATCCTTTGGGTTATGACAAGGAAAGGGTCAAAATGTACAAATCTTCACAGAATAGTTTAGGAAGCAAGATTTGAATTTAAAAATTCCATTTGATTGACCTGAAATTGTAACAAAGCATGTTGGTGCTTTACATAGTTACATCATGAATTATTTGTTGTTATTTTAGCCTACTACCATTGATGTGTCCAGTGTGAATACCATTTACCTTGAAAGTAGGGGCAAGAATTACAAATAAGAGCAACCAAGTAAATCATCTTTCAAACCTAATAATGGAAAGTTCAAAGGAAAAGGCAAGGGTAAGGACAAGAAGGTACTTCCAACCAAGAAGAAGGAAGGAGCAAAGCCATCTTGAACACATTGCTAGAAGGAAGGCAATGATGATGAAAACCGTTGGAAGTTGCATTCAGAGTTGAAGCCAAAGAGATTTGGTAGGAAGAACAAGAAAAAGACAATGGAAACTCTGCACCAAGACCTTTGATCTGATTCTAGCGACGATACATAGATCATAGTAGTGGGAATAAAATATAACCTTTCTCTTCATGCTAATTAAAATTATGAATTTCATGCAAGTACAAGTTCTTCAAATGAGTATTTTCTTAAACGAAAGAGGACTAAATTGTTCCACATTAGAGTCGTAATGGAACACACTAAAGTGGAAACCTTGTTTGATCTGGTCTCACAAGTAAACTTGTCAGAATCCTTGGTTAAGAAATTAGGATTGGAAACCAAGCCTCATTTGAAACCTTACCCTCTTGGTTGGGTGTCTGATAAAGCCAAATCATGTGTAACCAAACAGTGTATGGATATATTTGTGATTGCATCTAAACTAGTAGATGATATTGATTGTAGTGTCCCTTCTTGGTGAGATAGCTTTGATGACACTTAGAGAAGGTGATTTTGATATAATGATATAATTTTATGCATGACAGACTTATGTACATGCTTATATGCTATAGACCTGGTTTGGGTCACTTTGTTTTTGTGTGCTTATGATAATATCTATGGTTGTGTGTATAGTATTTGATTTTTGGTTAAGAGCATATTAGCGATTTTTTCTCTTTTGCTATCCTATTTTGGACATAGGTGTATGACATGGATGGTGATCTAGGATTGAGACATAGATCCATGTATGATCATGGTTATGTGGAATATATGTTTGATTATGATTTATAGATGATACATGATTTGTATGATTATATGTGTGTAATATCATACTAAGCATGATGTGGCAGGGGACTTGGTCATTGCCAACAAGGATGCTCGAGTTATAAATGACTGTGGAAGTCATTTCTCCAAAACCAAAATGACTATGGAAGTCATGCACAATATTTGCTAAAATTTGAATAAGTTAATTATGAAATTCATTTGATTTCTTTAATCTAGGAGATTGTGATGTGTGTAGGTTTTGGAAGAAGACCTTACCAATCAGATGGGTATGAGCTCACAATTAGTACCTTAAGGTGAAGTGTGGAGTTTCAAAGCAGAGTAGATGAGAAGCCAAATTAGGGTGCAGAGTCCTAAGTCCATGAAATATAAATACTTTGAGTCTTGTATATATAATGAAAGGATTAGGCCGTGGATTCCCAAATCCATGAAATATAAAGACATGGAGTCTTGAATATATAATAAAATGATTAGGGTGTGAAGTCCTAAATCCATGAAATATAAAGACATCGAGTCTTGGATCTATAATGAAATGTTTAGGGCATGGAGTCTTGAATATTTAAAAATATCAAGGTGTGGAATCTTGGATATTTAGAGTATATCAGGGCGTGGACTCCTCAATCTACTAAGGCATGGAGATGCATGCAATAGGGGTGCAGAATCCCTATTCTCCAGAATAAAAAGACCACTCACGGGTAGCTCAGGGATGAATTTCCTTGATAAAATCTCATTCCTAAGAATTTTTGAGTGACTTTCTAAATAGAAAGTCATGTCTAGCATCTCAAGTATGACTTTCCAAAAATAGTAAATCACCTCCAATCAATGGGTAATAAAGTATACTTAAAGGAAAATCACTTAACTTATCATTGATCAATCTTAATAGTTCAATGTCGACTTAATCCTCCATATTATTAATATTATTATTATCTTTTATGAGATTATTTTATTATTATTAAAATGGAATTATACCTCCTCAATCGCTTGACAACTCTCCTTAATGATTCTCATGGCTCTATGTAACTCTCCCTCTCTCTCTTTTAATTATACATTACACTATATTTTATGCACTCATCAAAGAATGACATATTCCTCTTACACTCATTAAATACATGTTATAAAATATTCCTCTTACACTCTCTTTAATGAATATGTTACACTCTCCTTAACTAAGGTATGCATACCTCTCCTTAATGGCATGAGTTACACTCCTATAAAAGGAATACAATGCATGCAAATTAATTTTCTTTTATGACAAGAATTTGTTGCT
Organism: Pinus albicaulis; assembly: GCA_034641835.2. NCBI lineage: Eukaryota > Viridiplantae > Streptophyta > Pinopsida > Pinales > Pinaceae > Pinus > Pinus albicaulis. Next base: position 313,670,406 of record CM076571.1, read on the forward strand.
CCTCCTATATATTTTCCTCATGTATTTTCACTTGAAGTAGGTGCATTGTGACACTAATATTGGAGAGATTTGAAAAATATTATGAGAGGGAGAGACTTGGAGAGTAGCCAATTTCTTTCGAAATGAATTTGAAATTCCTAAACTAAATTACCAAGCAACTCTACATGGTGGAGCTAACCATGAGTGGTATTGGGAGGAAGTGAAACTTATTTTCCTCAGATTGTCTTGGATATCTCTCTATTACTATATTTTGGTACTGTTTGTGAGCTCTTACAGCTCGGGGTTTCGAAGGGGAGAAGTTCTCCCTGAATAGGGTTGGGTGTGTTGTTATATCATTCAACCCCCTATTCCTAAGAAAGATTATAAGGGCGGATCACCCGAAAACATTAAGAGATGAATAGTTTAAAGGGGGTGAGATAGAAAAGTATGAAAAGAAATCCATACAGGAAAAGGGGATAAGGAAATATAAATATATAAGGCCGATTCGCGGAAAATTTATGAAACGAAGCGAAAAAGGTAAAGGTGCAAGACAATGGTACGGGGTTGGGCCTGCCCGTAGTCCACACGTTCACAAGAGAGGGACACGTAAATAATTCCAAGGGGGTCAAGGATGGTAAGGGGAAGGCGGAAGTGCCCCCTCCCCCGGAATCCTGATGATGTGGAAGAAAAAGAGACTCGAAGTTAAATACTATCCGGGGAAAACGGCCGAAGGTCTGCAGCTGTTATAGAACTCCTTTGGCGTTCCTAGTGGGACTGATCCTGATGCACACCTGTCACCACGATTCAATGGTAAGGTAAGTCCTAAGACGCCAGGTACATGACTAGTACCGGCATTTAACCTGACGTGTGGTATGCACCTAACCGAAATCCAATTAGCAAATGAACAAATGCCACGCGTCTCAGTGTCGGCGTCCTTAGGACATCAGCCTTACTAGCATCACCCTAATCTCATTTTATGGGCTGTTTAAGTTGTATAACCTTTTTGCATGATTTACTGTGGTAAAATATTTTCCTTTTACGGGTTACTATATAAACAAAAGTGTGAACATCCAGTTCCAGTGCTACCAAGTCGTTTTCAACCTCCCTGCATCGTTTTCCCCAAGCACTGTCCTTATTACGCAGTTATTCCATCACTTTTCAATATTTGGTTTCCTTTTGCTTTTCATTGTTTATAATGGTCATGGGTAAAGTCGCAGTCAAGAATTCAGAGCCCGAAACCCCTCAAGATCGCGAGTCCAGGGCTGCCCCTAGACCAGAACCTTTCACGGATTTGCAAGCCCACATCCGAGACCCATAATACCCATTTTTCATTAGTAGTGTCAAGCCTGAACTGTTCAAGAAGCATGTGGAAAATAGGGACAGGTTTTGAGTAGTTTTGTCTGGACTATATCACCATATTACTCCCCATGTATACCCAGTGGTCAAATTCATTTTTTGGCTTAGGGATGCTTACGATGAATGCCGGGACATGTTCCTATCCTCTCAGGGGAACAAAATATTCACTATATCCCCCCAAATCATCAAAAAATCTCTTTATTACCCTACTAGTTCGAATTACATCAGTTTTAATGAATGATGCTATCTCGTCAGTTTTCTAAGTTACCATGGAGACAACAGAGTGATTTCATCGCAGCTACTGTCGACTCTCTCCTTACAGCCTTCTCGTCTGCAGATTTAGTGCCCTTGAGTACATTCAAGGAGGACCTTCAGCCCACCCTCGCTCTTATTGCAAGACTACTAGGCGTAGAAGGGGTTGAGCAAGTCTCGAAAGAATGCATAGCCTTTTTATGGTTAATGTCGCAGCCCGATGTTGTATTGGACATCCCTGGTTTCTTGGCCTCTACCATCCAAACTCAAATCCAAGACCTCTCAGATACCGGTCATTTTCATTTATGTTCTATGGTCTTTTATGTTTTCCTTTTCCAGCATGCTGATAAGTTTGAGGTTTTGGGTCTAGAAAAAGTCTATAGGATAAATTCTCAACGAAGACCTTTTTTTTACTGGAATCCTGCAACACATCAGTTGGAAAATGGGGTGTGCTACTCAAGTTTCTTGAACAATTTTATGCCCATAGCCTATACCATTGTCCATGATAATCCTCCACCTAGGATTCTTCCTGAGTAGAAGAAATGGCTGCAATGCAGTGAGGCTGAAAGCACGAGAGACTGGTACCTATTTGATGACTACAGTGAAATCAGGGTTTATGGTGCAGAATTTCCCCCCTACAGATTACCAATTTTTCCCTCCCTACAGATTTATGCCTTGGAATACCTCCGATAGACCTTGAAGACTGACCAACTCCACTTCCTCCCTGTGAAAAAGGGGTTCATTCTCAAGCTTCCTACTACCATCGGCCCCTTCATTGTTAACTCAAGGCATGCCCTCCCCATAGTGGAAGACCTGCTCAAGGGCATGGATTTAAGGCAAGGGAAAGCTTGGCCCTATGATCCGAAAGGCATCATCTCAAACAAAAGGAAGAATATTAAATCAACTCCTTATGCTCATGAAACTAGACCCTTCATCGAGTGGCGAGCTAATATTGAAACCCAACCTTTGCTTTCATAGATGGAGACCGATTCATCTATGACAGGGGAAAAGGGGGATACTACTTTGACAAAATAAGCAGGGCAGAAATAGGTGGAGGAGGTCAATGCTTCTGGAGAAGGTTCCCCGCCTCCTAAAAGGCAAAGAACTAGAACCCATGAAGAAGAAAGTATCGAAGAAGAGTAATTGCTGCAAAAAGAAACACTTTATGGTCAACCAGACAAGGGCAAAGCAGGTATTGTGGTAATACGTGATGGCACATCATCTTCTGACTTCTCAAAAGTTTCACAAGCCATCACTTCTACCAGCTCCACGGGGGAAAGCGAAAGGAAGGTGAGCAACAGAGCTGTTAGAGAAAAACACTTGTCTGAATTACAGGGATATGTTGACAAGTATCAGACTAGGTTTTCGGCTGCAATCGATTTGGACAAAGAACAATTGATAATGGCCATGACTAAAGAGATATTAGACCCAGAGGCTGGCACCACCAGCTATAGAGCTCTGGAAATAACGGTAACCATGTCGCAAGTCCCACCAATTGAAAAGTGTAATCTATTCCAATGTTTTGGTGATATGCTAAAAGACGAAATGGTGAAGCTCTCCCTCACTTTTAGGAAGTTACAAACCAAGCATAACCAAGTGCTCGATAACCTCAGAATGGAGAAGATCAACTCCCGTGCACTCTCAAACGATTTACGCAGTCTCCAATAAGTGGTGAAAGGAAAGGAGAGCAGCAAATCAGACCCTCAAAGTCATCTCATCTCAGAGTTGCAAAAGCAGATTTCAGCCTTGAAGCATAAGGTGAACATACCTGGCTCCCAGCATGTACAAACTGCTGAATTAGCCTAGGTGGAAAAGGATAAGGCCAACCTGGAAGACTCCCTAGCCAAGGAAAGGGAAGAAAATATTATAATTTCCGGTGAGATGACGCCCTCCAGGTAAATATGGATGAGCTGCAGAGAACCTGGGATACCCATGTATGTTCTACACCACCTCCTGAAGGGACCAGCTCACTCTTGGAGCAGTTGACCACGACACTGGTTGAACTTCAACTGGCGGAGAAGCAGGTCCTAATGGCACAGTAGAAGATCAGTGAGCTCGAGGCCCTCCTCAAAGAAAATTCCAAGAAGGTTGCTGCTCTGCAGAAGGAGATAGAGGAGGGAAAACAGGAGAAGGCACAGTAAGAGAAGACTATTCGAGATCTCACAAATCGGATAAAGGGAAATATTACTCTTTTAGATGCTCGACGCTTGATTTGGACCAATATTATTATGGAAGTGAAGAAGCATTGGGTTTTCTTAACTATCATTGAAGAAAGTAGGGCCGCAGTGCGCCTATTCAGAAGAACACTTCACAAAGGGAGTAATGATGCCTCAACTAGGGTCAAAAACGCCAAGAGGTATATTTCTCTCTTAAACGATTTAAGTTCAGAAGATTTGGTTAAGCGAGGAATTAAGAGCAGGTTCAAAGAAGCATCAGAATGTCAGAAAGCAATTGAAAAGGAATCTGCACGTAGCTTTGCATTCAATAGTTTGGAAAAGGTGGTGACCAGTTTAGAGAAGTTCGAAACATATTGGATAGAGCTAACACTCACTAGCCTCCCATCATGCTGGGAGCCTTCAAATGCAGTTCTACAACCATTACCAGTAAATGAATGACGGCTAAAAGAAGAAATGAATCAAACTGACCTACCTTCTAAGAAGTCTGCTCGACTTAAGGCTGAGACTATAATTTGAGTACTCAGCAAAGAGTTCTCGCTTCTTCATCAGGTAAAATACAGGATACCCACTTAGGTGAGCTATGTTGAACTAATTGAAGTTTACATTCGGGCTGAAGCTTTCACTGCAATACCTGAGCCTATGGTCGACACTTGGCTAAGATGTACAAGTCATGCAAGTTTGTTAGCCAACTCTTCTACAACCATAGTACTGCTTGTTTCAGCCACTGCCTCGACTCTTTCCCACCACTAAAACTTGTCAACTCATGATTGGGCCCACGTGGGCTCTTGTTTTATTTTTAATTTTTACTTTCAATATTCGAGTGAGATTCATATTTCACCCTTGCAAATTTTACTTCCTGTTAGACAGTTGTGATGTTTTCTTTAGAAATGGCCATGAGCCCGAATTGTAAAATGATGGGAAGTGTTTTTACCTCATCATAAATTTTCATGTTTTGATCAGGACTGGAAACTACATACTAGCACACAGAAAATATATTCTCCCAAAATATCTTTTCGCGTATGTTCAGTTTGAAAAGGCTATAAAAGCAGTAAGCAGGGACAAAACAGGGGTTCTAGATTTTTCAAAGAACTCACTAGAAAGGACTCTGTACGTATTTTGTTTGAGTTTTGATATTAATGTTGAAGATCCTGTTGGGATTCAGTGATAAGGATTTTTGTTGACATTGGGGATTCTAATCAGAATGATCCACATTTTGTAGCTCTTCCTTATGTTTTGCAATACAAATGTTCATTTAATCTATCTCCATATTTCTCATATCTATGTTTTGGAATGTGAGTGCTCATATGTTTAAATGTCGATTTATCGTTATAGATACTCAAATTTACTAATGTCTAGTACATTAAATATGGCTCAGGCAGGATATTCTGTTTCACTCTTCACCTCTTCCATCGTTCCTCTGATGTTAGCTATAATAGATCTTTATCTTTAAAATTGTTCTCATATATGGATTCTTATCATCACATAGGCCTAGTATATGTGGATTTTGCCTCTAGATAAGCCACTGTTATAGTTAATATTCACTACATTTTCTTACACAACCATCACCTAATTTTAATTGATATCTGTGAGTCATTTCAGAATTCAGCCCCCTTTACAGCGTTCTGTCTTAGAGTTGTCGGATAGATTTATATATTGAAGTTTGTACTCTATTACTACAGTCTCATGGTTGTTGTGTTTTACTTTGGGGTCTTGGTTCCATTTTTATCAAATCATCCATCCAAGTGATTATAGCATGAGAGCCTTGTCATGTCAACTCCTATCAGTTGAATCTTATGCTCCTTGCAGTTAAGATGTCCTAGGCACTGGTATTTATACAACTCAAGACTGTCTCTAGGAGCGATAACATATTTTTGGCGCCGTTGCTGGGGAAACGAATTTGAGAGAAGCTAAATCCCTGTGCCTTGATAAACTTTTCAATCACCCTTCAAAATAGGTGAGCAAGAAGGGTTGAGAGTTGTAGATCCCTCACCTTGGAGACTCCATTGTCATTCAAAAGATAAATCTATTTGTAGTCCTGGCTTCCTAAAATCCACATATGAGGTCAGATACATCCCAGTTGAGAACACCTTCGGTGTATGACCCATAAAATATTTTACACAAGAGAGGTTGGAGAGAAAGAAAGTCAGCCCACACACATATTCCTAGGTTTTCTTTGGAAGACTCTCCATCCTCCTCCCAAATAGCTCAAGATCAAGGTCCTGATTCCACAGTGAGAACCCTTGATTATTCTTCAGATATCCCCTCTCTGGAAAACATTCAAGTCAAAGATGAAGCCGAATCTGTAGATACCACCAGTTTCTTTCTCCATCCCATGCTTGAAGTTGAAGAAGTTAAAGAAGTCACAGAAATTTCTGCTGTTAACATTCCAACATTTCCATCAGCTCCTCAAGCCTCCATTCAATATATACCAATTGTCATACATACTTCTCTTCCACCACCTCCTCTTACTCATCATATTCTCCTGCCACCCCCACAACCTTCGATGGCCATCCCGGGCTTCTTGTTAAAAAAATATGCCCCCTGGCATTGCCTCAGGTCTTAAATGATATGCCTCAAGATTATTTGAAAATCCTGCCTCATTTCAATGGGGAAAATGATACTGAAGCTCAGAAACACCTGGAAGTTTTTTGTGCCTTTGCATAAAACTTCAATGTCAAACATTTGGATGTAGTGTTGAGACTGTTTGTCCAGTCCTAAGATGGAGAGGCCAGAAAATGGTTCAAAACTTTGGGATATCGCTCCATTACTAACTGGGAGGATATGGAACATTCCTTTATCAGAAAATGGGGAGAAAAGAAAGACCATGGATACTATCTTACAGATTTCAATGCACTCATAAAAAGACATAATCAGGGTGTGCCCTAATTCATTAAAAGGTTCAACAAACTATACACAAGCCTCCCAGCTGAAATGAAACATCACCAGACTGCTGATAAAGTGGTGTTTGTAGCAGCACTTGATTCAGAATTTAGATTCTTTTTAAGAGAAAGGAAGTCTGCTACCCTGGATGAGGCCCAAAATGATGCACTGGAGGTGGAGGCTAATTTTTCCTCTATAGGTAAATCAAAGGGGATGTCAGATCATGATGCTATACGGAGAGAAAAAGAAGAGGTATCCACATCCAGTCAAGATAGAGAGGTAGCTGAAAATAAAATCAAGGAGATGAATAAAATGATCAAGAACCTTTCAAGCAAGGTGGTGAAGCTTGAACTTGAGGCTAAGAACTCATCCTCCAAGTCATTCCAAAATTCTCCAAATAGGGGTTATAACCCACAATACAGAAAGCCACCTCTACAAATACTACAAAGAGATTGGAAGGAGCAACAAGACCATGTACTGCCCCCGCTGTATCTAGAAGGACAAATGGATGGCCCTACCGAAGACATTCCTGATGGGAAAGATTATCAATATCTTTCTTATTCAAATAGTGACGAAGTTGAATCTTCTTTGCAAGAAGGTGATGGAGTGGGGCTTCCATTGCAAGAAGAAGAAGAAAAAGCTAGAGCCACAGAGGATTCAGAGATCGATGATTACTACAAGCAGTTCATAGAATTCATGCAAGCACAGTTTCATAGAAAATATGATCTCCAATCTTCTAGAAAAAGAACCTGTACACAAGAACAAGAAGAAGAGATGCCTCAAAAAGAAACAACTGTACAGAAGGAGACAACAGTGCAGAAGGTCAGAGATAAAGGTAAGAGACCTATAACTGAGCCTTTACATTCTAATGATCATACTCCTTCCTCTTCTAAGTTGGCCCTCACTCCAAATTCCAAACCTTTATTGAAAGAAGAGAAACCTCTAGCCAAGAATAGAGAGCCAAAATAAAATACCATAGAGAAGCCTCCCTCTATCTTTAATATACAAAAGGAACTTGAGAAAGTTAAAATCTCGGTCCCCTTGACCGAACTGCTGAAATAGCCAATCTACTAGTCTCAGGTCTCTTCTTTCATGCTTCCCCAAGAATCAACCCCAATATAGATATTTTTAACCTCTAGGAAGAAAGGCCCATGGTGGTGTTCAGTTCTCATGTTGAATAATTAGATGCTTCAACCCCTCCTTTCTATGATTCATTAGTAATCCATGATTTGTTATTACATAATTGTATGCTAGATTCTGGAGCGTCTCATAATTTCTTGCCCCTGTCAGTGATAGAATAATTGGGGCTGCAAATCACTCACCCATATAAAGACCTCTACTCTTTTGATTCCAAAAGATTCAAATGTTTGGGGATGATCAAGGACTTGGTGGTAAACCTAGCCCAAATCTCGGCCAAGAGCATGGTGATGGACATAGTAGTGGCAGATATCCTAGCTCGATTTGGGATGTTGTTATCAAGATCTTGGGGAACAAAAATTGGAGGATCTATAAAGCTGGACCTAACCTATGCTACTATACCTATGTTTGGGGGACAAGAAAGGAGGTTATACCGGGAAACAAGGTTTGTGAAAAATGGTCACTAAAGCTGATAATTCAGTGAATTATTCGGTATACAACAAATAGGGTGATTTTTCTTGTTTGATGCTTGAAGAAGACCCTGATTACGTGAAGGAGCCGTCTTTCTATCAGATAAAGACAGAGTAGTCCTCTAGAAATGAGGAAGGTTGGGTTTGGACATTGCACTTTAATGGAGCCAACTCAAGAGAAGGAAATGGAGCTGGAGTTCTCCTGATCTCCCCTACTTGACAGTTGGTTCTGTTATCCTTTAAATTGGAGTATGAAGCCATGAAAAATGTGGCTGAATATGAAGCATTTATCTTGGATCTACAAACAGCAAGGAGTATGAATATTCAGAGCTTGAAAGTACTGGGAGATTCAGAATTGGTGGTGAGACAGGGCAGAAATCAGTGTCAAGCTAAGCACCCACGGCTGAGGGCCTATAGAAATGAAGTATGGGACCTGGTAGATAAATTTTTCTTAGCATTAAATATTCAATTCATTCCAAGAGATCAGAAAAGAATGGCAAATTCTCTTGCCATGGCTACTAATACCTTTCGACCGCCTCAGAATCCTCTTTTAAGATATGAGATAGAAGTCCGCTACCATCCTTCTATCCCTGACAATATCAAACACTGGCAGGTGTTTTAAGATGAGGAGAAAGTGAGGAGATTCATGGAGACTTTTGGAGAGTTCTCCAACATGGAGATAGACGTCTATGAAGAAGAGATTGAAAACCTTCCTCAAAACAAATGGCAAGGAACCATGGCTGGTCATAAGGTGCTACAACTCAAAGGAAATGTGATACCTAGAGGACTAGTCCCTTTGGATAGGTTGTTCGATAAAAATGACGTCCCATTACAGCCGAGTAAGGCGGTTGAAGAAAATCGGGTGGATGACCTGAACCTCGGCACTGAGTCTAATCCAAAGATTGTAAAGTTGTCTAAAAATGTCCCCGAAGAATATAAAGAGAAATATCAGAAATTATTTCAAACATACAAAGATGTTTTTGCATGGTCCTATCAAGATTTGAAGACTTTTGATATCAGCATCATTCAGCATAAGATCCCATTAAAAGGAGATGCAAAGCCACACAGACAGAAGCTAAGACAAATAAACCCTTTGCTCCTTCCCTCCATAGAGAAGGAAATCAAGAAGCTGTTAAAGGCCAAGATCATTGTACCATTAAGATATTCTGAATGGGTAGCCAACTTGGTCCCAGTTCGAAAAAAGAATGGAGAGATACGACTATGTGTTGACTTTTGGAACTTAAACAGAGCATCTCTAAAGGAAAATTACCCACTGCTAAAGATGGACCACTGTTATAGCATAATTCTTCACCTTCATATGATTCATGATTGTTTTTATGGCTTTGGGCACCCATTCCTACGTAATTGAACAAAATTCACTTAAAAAAAGTGTTAAAATTCCCATACGCGGTTATGCCCAGACTTTTCTGCGTGTATACGCGGTTATGCCCAGACTTTTCTGCGTGTATACGCGAGTCCACATGTAATTTTCCGCGTATTCCATTAAAATCATTAAAAAATATATAAAAAATCCCTATTTTCGAGCTGGGTTGATGGTTACTCTGGTAGTTCAACCACCCTAGCACGTGGCCAACTATTTCCAACTGATTGAAACTACTTTGAGGAAGTATAAAAGCCCCTCATGTGCATGGCCTAAGGGAGAGAGAAATTTTATAGACATGATACTCTGTTGGAATTCCAGTTCAAGTATGATTCCCCGTGCCTCCTTCACTTTCCCAGATTTATATAGGAAACCCTTGTTTCCTGGAGATGTTCATCCATTTATATGCCATCTTGAGTGCACAAGTCTTGGAAGAATCTTAGCGAGGCAAGGGCGGGACGAATCCGAACAACGGTCTGCTTGAAGATCGTGGAAGGATTCAGGTGATCTCTCCACTCTTTATTTCTGTACATGCTATTCATAATAATGAAGAACCATCTTGTTCCTCAACTCGTGTGTTAATGTTTATTTATATGTGTGAAAAGATTATCATTTAAGAATTTATTATGGTTTATATAATATTTCACATGGATTACACTAACGTTTAGGAGAAGTATATGCTGTACAACTAGGTTTCCGTGCACGTTCTTTCTTGTTTCCAGGTTGAAGGAGGAAGAAGGGTTGCTAGGGGTTTGGACCCCGGTGGATCTACATCGAACATAGGACATCGGGTGAGTTCTGCTATCGTTGTTAACTAGTTTTTTGCATTCAAGTATGGTTGTGTGTGAGTCCTTCTGAATAGCATACCCTGCTCTGTGGAGGTTTAGACCCAACAAACATCTAGGGTGATTTTCCCCAAAACAGAATTGGTGACTCCGCTGGGGACCAGATTCTTGTGATTCCCCTGTTGGGTGGTTTCAGTTGTTTGATAGGTTTCCAACAGTTTTAACTTTTATTTCCAGTCCAGTTAACTCTTTCTCAGTCAGACTGAAGTCCTGGTTTCTTATATAGGCTTGATATTTTTTAATTTTCATTATTTACCTTTTCATACGCGGGTTAGTTTTTACACAGACGCGTATACATGCAGTTTTTGTTAAAGGTAGTCGTGTATACGCGGGTTTCCTTTAGCACAGTCGCGTATGCATGCTTGTTACTAAACTGTCAAGTCGCGTATACCTGGGTCAATTTTGAAATTTTAGGTTTTTAGGATTTTTAGCCCTGTTTGCCTGTGGAGACCTATTTCTGCAGTGTCTTTGTATCCTCTGGATTGTGTAGAAAGTGGTCTTTGGTCTTTTCTCTCTCTGGTCTGGTTGAAAACTAGCTTTTTTGGCAAATCTTGTTTCTTGTGCTGGCATTTCTGGTTTGAGTACCAAGATATCTTCCTGGGGATTCTTGGCTGTTCTGCTTCATCAGAACAGAGAGCTTTTGCTCATTTACTCTTTCCTACCTTTGTGTCTTGCTTTTCGCTTCGATTTTTGCCCATTTCTTGGTTGGTTTTCTTGAGTTCAGTTGACTAGGTCTTGTTGCAATTTTTGAAGAGTCTTTCTTGGTTCTTTGAAGTTTTTTTGTTTGCTGCAAGGTTGTACTATTCTTCTAGGCTGAGTGATTGAGTTTATTGTCTTCTTTTGCTCATATAGATCTTGCTACTAGCTAGCCCTGTAAGGTTTGGAGCATTTTTGAAGTTTTTTCTTGAAATTTAGAGTTGTTTGGTTTGGAATTTGATCATTTTTCTTGGTATTTTCGAGCTCTTCCTTTTTATAAAACTCAAAAGCTCAAAAAAAAAAACATTTTGTTTTATCATTTGCTTTTGTTATATCTGTTGAATCTTTGTTGAGGTTTCTTGCCTTTGATTTTTGACTTGGTTTTGGAAAGGAATTGTCATTGGTTTCTTCCTCTTGTTTCAAGCGTTTTTGGTGTCTTTATATTAAGAGTTTCTGATTTTGGTAACTAGCTTTCTGGACAACCAAAAAGAGATAAAACTGAAGGATCTTTGGGAAATTTCTCTCTGCTTTAGTAGATTTTGCATCTTAGAATTTGCATGCTCTTAGTGATTTTCATCCGGTGCACTTAAGCATTTAGTCATTTTCATAGTTTTTGTGAGTGTGGAGTTTGTTATCTGAAAATAAAAATAAATTTTTTTAATCTCATAGAACCTGTGTAGAAGTTGCTTTTCATCAAAAGATAATAACTGCATTTGCATGTAGTTTGGTTTTTATTAATTTCTTTTCTGCGTCAAAACACCACAACTTTCATTTCCGTATCCCTTTGACTTAACAAACTACTGAATTAGCCTAGGTGGAAAAGGATAAGGCCAACCTGGAAGACTCCCTAGCCAAGGAAAGGGAAGAAAATATTATATTTTCTGGTGAGATGATGCCCTCCAGGTAAAGATGGATGAGCTGCAGAGAACCTGGGATACCCATGTATGTTCTACACCACCTCCTGAAGGGACCAGCTCACTCTGAGAGAAATTGACCATGACACTGGTTGAACTTCAACTGGCGGAGAAGCAGGTCCTAATGGCACGGTAGAAGATCAGTGAGCTTGAGGCCCTCCTCAAAGAAAATTCCAAGAATGTTGCTTCTCTGCAGAAGGAGATAGAGGAGGGAAAACAGGAGAAGGCACAGTAAGAGAAGACTATTCGAGATCTCACAAATCGAATAAAGGGAAATATTACTCTCCTAGATGCTCGACGCTTGATTTGGACTGATATTATTATGGAAGTGAAGAAGCATTGGGTTTTCTTAACTATCATTGAAGAAAATAGGGCCGCAGTGCGCCTATTCAGAAGAACACTTCACAAAGGGAGTAATGATGCCTCAACTAGGGTCAAAAATGCCAAAAGGTATATTTCTCTCTTAAATGATTTAAGTTCAGAAGATTTAGTTAAGCGAGGAATTAAGAGCAGGTTCAAAGAAGCGTCAGAATGTCAGAAAGCGATTGAAAAGGAATCTGCACGTAGCTTTGCATTGAATAGTTTGGAAAAGGTGGTGACCAGTTTAGAGAAGTTCGAAACATATTGGATAGAGCTAACACTCACTAGCCTCCCATCATGCTGGGAGCCTTCAAATGCAGTTCTACAACCATTACCAGTAAATGAATGCCGGCTAAAAGAAGAAATGAATCAAACTGACCTACCTTCTAAGAAGTCTGCTTGACTTAAGGCTGAGACTATAATTTGAGTACTCAGCAAAGATTTCTCGCTTCTTCATCAGGTAAAATACAGGATACCCACTCAGGTGAGCTATGTTGAACTAATTGAAGTTTACATTCGGGCTGAAGCTTTCACTGCAATACCTGAGCCTGTAGTCGACACTTGGTTGAGATGTACAAGTCATGCAAGTTTGTTAGCCAGCTCTTATACAACCATAGTACTGCCTGTTTCAGCCACTGCCTCGACTCTTTCCCACCACTAAAAGTTGTCAACTCATGATTGGGCCCACGTGGCCTCTTGTTTTATTTTTAATTTTTAATTTCAATATTCGAGTGAGATTCATATTTCACCCTTGCAAATTTTACTTCCTGTTAGACAATTGTGATGTTTTCTTTAGAAACGTCCATGAGCCCAAATTGTAAAATGATGGGAAGTGTTTTTACCTCATCATCAATTTTGATGTTTTGATCAGGACTTGAAACTACATACTAGCACACAGAAAAGATATTCTCCCAAAATATCTTTCCGCGTATGTTCATTTTGAAAAGGCTATAAAAGCAGTAAGCAGGGACAAAACAGGGGTTCTAGATTTCTCAAAAAACTCACTAGAAAGGACTCTGTACGTATTTTGTTTGAGTTTTGATATTAATGTTGAAGATCCTATTGGGATTCAATGATAAGGATTTTTGTTGACATTGGGGATTCTAATCAGAATGATCCACAGTTTGTAGCTCTTCCTTATGTTTTGCAATACAAATGTTCATTTAATCTATCTCCATATTTCTCATATCTATGTTTTGGAATGTGAGTGCTCATATGTTTAAATGTGGATTTATTGTTATAGATACTCATATTTACTAATTTCTAGTACATTAAATATGGCTCAGGCAGGATATTCTGTTTCACTCTTCACCTCTTCCATCGTTCCTCTGATGTTAGCTATAATAGATCTTTATCTTTAAAATTGTTCTCATATATGGATTCTTATCATCACATAGGCCTAGTATATGTGGATTTTTCCTCTAGATAAGCCACTGTTATAGTTAATATTCACCAAATTTTCTTACACAACCATCACCTAATTTTAATTGATATCTGTGAGTCATTTCAGAATTCAGCCCCCTTTACAGCGTTCTGTCTTAGAGTTGTCGGATAGATTTATATATTGAAGTTTGTACTCTATTACTACAGTCTCATGGTTGTTGTGTTTTACTTTGGGGTCTTGGTTCCATTTTTATCAAATCATCCATCCAAGTGATTATAGCATGAGAGCCTTGTCATGTCAACTCCTATCAGTTGAATCTTATGCTCCTTGCAGTTAAGATGTCCTAGGCACTGGTATTTATACAACTCAAGACTGTCTCTAGGAGCGATAACATATTTTTGGCGCCGTTGCTGGGGAAACGAATTTGAGAGAAGCTAAATCCCTGTGCCTTGATAAACTTTTCAATCACCCTTCAAAATAGGTGAGCAAGAAGGGTTGAGAGTTGTAGATCCCTCACCTTGGAGACTCCATTGTCATTCAAAAGATAAATCTATTTGTAGTCCTGGCTTCCTAAAATCCACATATGAGGTCAGATACATCCCAGTTGAGAACACCTTCGGTGTATGACCCATAAAATATTTTACACAAGAGAGGTTGGAGAGAAAGAAAGTCAGCCCACACACATATTCCTAGGTTTTCTTTGGAAGACTCTCCATCCTCCTCCCAAATAGCTCAAGATCAAGGTCCTGATTCCACAGTGAGAACCCTTGATTGATAAACGGATATCATTTTGTCTCACAAAACATTGGTCTGAGATGAAGTGGATATGATCTACACAGTTCTCTCATCCATGCTTGAGGTTGAAGGGTCAAAGAAGTCTGAAATTTATTTATTAGCATTTTCTTGGCTTGTTCCATGTCCTCAGCCTCCGTTCAATACTGTACCAGGTGCTCTGTCCTTCTCTTTCTACCTCCTCTTATCATCATATTCTCACCGCCCATGCCACAACTGCCAGTGGCGTAAGATTTGTTGTTGCATCCTGCTGGCATTTCCTCAGGGTAAATGTCAGTATAAGATTCATTTGAAAATCTTTGTATAGTTTGATGGGAAATTAAATCTGCAAGCTAGAAACACTTGGAAGTTTTTTGTGCATGCATAAACAATGTCAAAAATCGATGTAATTGACAGGCTACATTTTGTCCAGTCCTAAGATGGAGAGGCCAGAAAATGGTTCAAAACTTTGGGAGACCGCTCCATTACTAACTGGGAGGATATGGAAAATTCCTTTATCAGAAAATGGGGAGAAAAGAAAGACCATGGATACTATCTTACAAATTTCAATGCACTCATAAAAAGACATAATGAGGGTGTGCCCTAATTCATTAAAAGGTTCAACAAACTATACACAAGCCTCCCAGCTGAAATGAAACATCACCAGACTGCTGCTAAAGTGGTGTTTGTAGCAGCACTTGATTCATAATTTAGATTCTTTTTAAGAGAAAGGAAGTCTACTACCCTGGATGAGGCCCAAAACGACGCACTAGAGGTGGAGGCTAATTTGTCCTCTATAGGTAAATCAAAGGGGATGTCAGATCACGATGCTATACGGAGAGAAAAAGAAGAGGTATCCACATCCAGTCAAGATAGAGAGGTAACTGAAAATAAAATTGAGGAGATGAATAAAATGATCAAGAACCTTTCAAGCAAGGTGGTGAAGCTTGAACTTGAGGCTAAGAAATCATCCTCCAAGTCAATTCAAAATGCTCCAAATAGGGGTTGTAACCCACAATACAGAAAGCCACCTCTACAAATACTAGAA
This sequence comes from Pinus albicaulis, assembly GCA_034641835.2. NCBI lineage: Eukaryota > Viridiplantae > Streptophyta > Pinopsida > Pinales > Pinaceae > Pinus > Pinus albicaulis. The sequence continues at coordinate 313,686,056 of CM076571.1, forward strand.
AGAGATTGGAAGGAGCAACAAGACCATGTACTGCCCCCGCTGTATCTAGAAGGACAAATGGATGGCCCTACCGAAGACATTCCTGATGGGCAAGATTATCAATATGTTTCTTATTCAAATAGTGACGAAGTTGAATCTTCTTTGCAAGAAGGTGATGGAGTGGGGCTTCCATTGCAAGAAGAAGAAGAAAAAGCTAGAACCACAGAGGATCCAGAGATCGATGATTACTGCAAGCAGTTCATAGACTTCATGCAAGCACAGTTTCATAGAAAATATGATCTCCAATATTCTAGAAAAAGAACCTGTACACAAGAACAAGAAGAAGAGATGCCTAAAAAAGAAACAACTGTACAGAAGGAGACAACGGTGCAGAAGGTCAGAGATAAAGGTAAGAGACCTATAACTCAGCCTTTACGTTCTAATGATCATACTCCTTCCTCTTCTAAGTTGGCCCTCACTCAAAATTCCAAACCTTTATTGAAATAAGAGAAACCTCTAGCCGAGAATAGAGAGCCAATATAAAATACCATAGAGAAGCCTCACTCTATCCTTAATATACAAAAGGAACTTGAGAAAGTTAAAATCCCGGTCCCCTTGACCAAACTGCTGAAATAGCCAATCTACTAGTCTCAGGTCTCTTCTTTCATGCTTCCCCAAGAATCAATCCCAATCCTATATATTTTTAACCTCTAGGAAGAAAGGCCCATGGTGGTGTTCAGTTCTCATGTTGAAGAATTAGATGCTTCGACCCCTCCTTTCTATGTTTCATTAGTAATCCATGATTTTTTATTACATAATTGTATGCTATATTCTGGAGCGTCTCATAATTTCTTGCCCCTGTCGGTGATAGAATAATTGGGGCTGCAAATCACTCACCCATATAAAGACCTCTACTCTTTTGATTCCAAAAGAGTCAAACGGTTGGGGATGATCAAGGACTTGGTGGTAAACGTAGCCCAAATCTCGGCGAAGAGCGTGGTGGTGGACATAGTAGTGGCAGATATCCCAGCTCGATTTGGAATGTTGTTATCAAGATCTTGGGGAACAAAAATTGGAGGATCTATAAAGCTGGACCTAACCTATGCTACCATCCCTATGTTCGAGGGACAAGAAAGGAGGTTATATCGGGAAACAAGGTTTGTGAAAATGGTCACTAAAGCTGATAATTCAGTGAATTATTCGGTATACAAAAAATAGGGTGATTTTTCTTGTTTGATGCTTGAAGAAGACCCTGATTACGTGCAGGAGCCGTCTTTCTGTCAGACAAAGACAGAGTAGTCCTCGAGAAATGAGGAAGGTGGGGTTTGGACATTGCACTTTGATGGAGCCAACTCAAGAGAAGGAAATGGAGCTGGAGTTCTCCTGATCTCCCCTACTGGACAGTTGGTTCTGTTATCCTTTAAATTGGAGTATGAAGCCATGAAAAATGTGGCTGAATATGAAGCATTTATCTTGGATCTACAAACAACAAGGAGTATGAATATTCAGAGCTTGAAAGTACTGGGAGATTCAGAATTGGTGGTGAGACAGGGCAGAAATAAATGTCAAGCTAAGCACCCACGGCTGAGGGCCTATAGAAATGAAGTATGGGACCTGGTAGATAACTTTTTCTTAGCATTAAATATTCAATTCATGCCAAGAGATTAGAAAAGAATGGCAGATTCTCTTGCCGTGGCTACTAGTACCTTTCGACTGCCTCAGAATCCTCTTTTAAGATATGAGATAGAAGTCCGCTACCATCCTTCTATCCCTGACAATATCAAACACTGGCAGGTGTTTTAAGATGAGGAGCAAGTGAGGAGATTCATGGAGAATTTTGGAGAGTTCTCCAACATGGAGATAAACGTCTATGAAGAAGAGACTGAAAACCTTCCTCAGAACAAATGGCAAGGAACCATGGCTGGTCATAAGGTGCTACAACTCAAAGGAAATGTGATACCTAGAGGACTAGTCCCTTTGGATAGGTTGTTCGATAAAAATGACGTCCCATTACAGCCAAGTAAGGCAGTTGAAGAAAATCAGGTGGATGACCTGAACCTCGGCACTGAGTCTGATCCAAAGATTGTAAAGTTGTCTAAAAATGTCCCTGAAGAATATAAAGAGCAATATCAGAAATTATTTCAAACAAACAAAGATGTTTTTACATGGTCCTATCAATATTTTAAGACTTTTGATATCAGCATCATTCAGCATAAGATCCCATTAAAAGGAGATGCAAAGCCACAAAAACAGAAGCTAAGACAAATAAACCCTTTGCTCCTTCCCTCCATAGAGAAGGAAATCAAGAAGCTGTTAAAGGCCAAGATCGTTGTACCATTAAGATACTCTGAATGGGTAGCCAACTTGGTCCCAGTTCGAAAAAAGACTGAGAGATACGACTATGTGTTGACTTTTGGAACTTAAACAGAGCATCTCTAAAGGACAATTACCCACTGCTAAAGATGGACCATTGTTATAGAATCATTCTTCACCTTCATATGATTCATGATTGTTTTTATGGCTTTGGGCACCCATTCCTACAGAATTGAACAAAATTCACTAAAAAAAAGTGTTAAAATTCCCATACGCGAGTCCACATGTAATTTTCCGCGTATTCCATTAAAATCATTAAAAGATATATAAAAAATCCCTATTTTCGGGCTGGGTTGATGGCTACTCTAGTAGTTCAACCACCCCAGCACGTGGCCAACTGTTTCCAACTGATTGAAACTACTTTGAGGAAGTATAAAAGCCCCTCATGTGCATGGCCTAAGGGAGAGAGAAATTTTATAGACATTATACTCTGTTGGAATCCCAGTTCAAGTCTGATTCCTCATGCCTCCTGCACTTTCCCAGATTTATACAGGAAACCCTTGTTTTCTGGAGATGTTCATCCATTTTTATGCCATCTCAAGTGCACAAGTCTTGGAAGAATCTTAGCGAGGCAAGGGCGGGATGAATCCGAACGACGGTCTGCTCGAAGATCGTGGAAGGATTTAGGTGATCTCTCCACTCTTTATTTTTGTACATGCTGTTCGTAATAATGAAGAACCATCTTGTTCCTGAACTCGTGTGTTAATGTTTATTTATATGTGTGAAAATATTATCATTTAAGCATTTATTATGGTTTATATAATATTTCACATGGATTACACTAACGTTTAGGAGAAGTATATGCTGTACAACTAGGTTTCCGTGCACATTTTTTCTTGTTTCCAGGTTGAAGGAGGAAGAAGGGTTGCTGGGGGTTTGGACACCGCGGGATCTACATTGAACATAGGACTTCGGGTGAGTTCTGCTATCGTTGTTAACTATTTTTTTGCATTCAAGTATGGTTGTGTGTGAGTCCTTCTGAATAGCATGCCCTGCTTTGTGGAGGTTTAGACCCAACAAACCTCTAGGGTGATTTTCCCCAAAATAGAACTGGTGACTCCGCTGGGGACCAGATTCTTGTGATTCCCCTGTTGGGTGGTTTCAGCTGTTTGATAGGTTTCCAACAGTTTTAACTTTTATTTCCAGTCCAGTTAACTCTTTCTCAATCAGACTGAAGTATTGGTTTCTTATCCAGGCTTGATCTTTTTTAATTTTCATTATTTACCTTTGCATACGCGGGTTAGTCTGTACACAAACGCGTATACACGCAGTTTTTGTTAAAGGTAGTCGCGTATACGCGGGTTTCCTTTAGCACAGTCGCGTATGCATGCTTGTTACTCTACTGTCAAGTCGCGTATACCTGGGTCAATTTTGAAATTTTAGGTTTTTAGGATTTTTAGCCCTGTCTGCCTATGGAGATCTGTTTCTGCAGTGTCTTTGTATCCTCTGGATTGTGTAGAAAGTGGTATTTGGTCTTTTCTTTCTCTGGTCTGGTTGAAAACTAGCTTTTTTGGCAAATCTTGTTTCTTGTGCTGGCATTTCTGGTTTGAGTACCAAGATATCTTCCTGGGGATTCTTGGCTGTTCTGCTTCATCAGAACAGAGAGATTTTTCTCATTTACTCTTTCCTACCTTTGTGTCTTGCTTTGCGCTTCGATTTTTTCCCATTTCTTGGTTGGTTTTCTTGAGTTCAGTTGACTAGGTCTTGTTGCAATTTTTGAAGAGTCTTTCTTGGTTCTTTGAAGTTTTTTTGTTTGCTGCAAGGTTGTATTATTCTTCTAGGCTGAGTGATTTAGTTTCTTGTCTTCTTTTGCTCATATAGATCTTGCTACTAGCTAGCCCTATAAGGTTTGGAGCATTTTTGAAGTTTTTTCTTGAAATTCAGAGTAGTTTGGCTTGGAATTTGATAGTTTTTCTTGGTATTTTCGAGCTCTTCCTTTTTATAAAACTCAAAAGCTCAAAAAAAAACATTTTGTTTTGTCATTTGCTTTTGTTTTACATTTTTGTTTTCGTTTTGTTATATCTGTTGAAGCTTTGTTGAGGTTTCTTGCCTTTGGTTTTTGACTTGGTTTTGGAAAGGAATTGTCATTGGTTTCTTCCTCTTGTTTCAAGCGTTTTTGGTGTCTTTATATTAAGAGTTTCTGATTTTGGGAACTAGCTTTCTGGACAACCAAAAAGAGATAAACTGAAGGATCTTTAGGAAATTTCTCTCTACTTTAGTAGATTCTGCATCTTATAATTTGCATGCTCTTAGTGATTTGCATCAAGTGCACTTAAGCATTTAGTCATTTTCATAGTTTTTGTGAGTGTGGAGTTTGTTTTTTTTTTTTTGTAAATTCGGTAGGACCTGCTATTTTCGATTTATAAATAGAGGACAGGCTAAAAAATATAGTGTTTTTTCTATGGCCTCAACCTGCCCGGAGGAAACGAGGTATGTTGGCTATCTAAGTGCATGAAAAGCTTGCCAAAAACGAAATTGTCTCTTTCTTCTATATGCTGCGTGAACTAGTTGTCCTACTATGACATTATAATCAAGACTAAAATAGAAACTAAATACAGAAAATATCCAAAAATACATATAACAACTTCCTAAACCAACTATCCATCAGAGGAAGAAACTGGGGCTGGGTCCTTCACAGTGGATCTAGGCATATCTACTTGCTGCATTTACTGGAGCAGCTTCTCAATGCGTCCAATCTTGTCATCTATTCTCTGAATTCTATCAGTTGCTTGATATTGCTATAGCTGACATTGAATATCTTCCAGTAGTTCTTTGACCTGAGGTTCACTCTTAAGCTGTCCTACTTTGTCCTGTGTGGGCTGAAAACTTTGCATTGCCTTTGCAAGAAGGCATTTCAGAAGCCAGTAAGTATGGATGGTCTGGTTTAATAAAGTAAGTCTACCCCGGGTGTTTCCAGGATCATGGATGAAATCCAAAATCTCTGCTTCAGCCTCATTGTCCTCTGGTTCAATCTGCAGGTCTCTTTCCCAACCTCGAATTTGTTGGCGCACTGGTGAAGAATTGCCGATGATATAACTGACAAATAGGTTCTCCAAATGTTCCTGATTAGTTTTTCTACCTCTTTTCTTTGAAACTTGCTCTAGCTGCACCTTCTATTTGTCGTGAGTGTGGAGTTTGTTATCTGAAAAGAAAAATAAAATATTTTAATCTCATAGAACCTGTGTAGAAGTTGCTTTTCATCGAAAGACAATAACTGCATTTGCATGTAGTTTGGTTTTTATTAATTTCTTTTCTGCATCAAAACATCACAAGTTTCATTTTCGTATCCCTTTGACTTAACATAACGGCCAATTAAAATAAGCGATATAATTTAAAAGCAACTAGCAAGTTTTTTAAGTGTCATACACCAACTAGCTAGGTTGTAGGGCCTTGGATTAGGTGAGTGGAGAGTTAACTCTCCAAGGCCGCTCAAACAAAACATAGAAGTTGATTAATTGAGCGAAATCCAACTTCGTTAGGTGGACCAGGAAAGCTCTCCTCTAGAGAGTCAAGCGCGAGGGGAAGTGAAGGCTGAGAAGAGAGATACCCCCTCTCTGATTTGCTGAATATGACCTCAAGACCGTTTCGCCCGGCTTCTGACACGGATTGGTGCCCATAGTTTCCACTCCTAGGTTCCACATAGGTGACAGCGGGGGGGGGAATACCCGTGGTACCTGAGGCATACGTCGTATCACTTTCAGCAGTACTTCTGGGGGGTGCCCTTGCGAAGCTTGGGTACTTGTGCCGACAAATGTTGTCATTAGGAGGTCGGCGTAACTGTTTCTGTTACCTTCTCTTGTAGGCCTGGGCCATAATTATCCCAGACTACTTTCGGGAGGTCCTATATTTCGCTTTCTTGTATTTTGGTGTCCGGTCCTAATCACCCGGAGTGGAAATACCTGAAGGCTGTTTGCTTGATTGTATCTAAGGGATTTTTTTTTTTAGTGAGTGCTCTTTGCTCCTAGCTTGCCTAGCTTTATATTTTTTGAGTCTAATTAAAATTTGTTAAAGTGGCTGATCAAGCGCCTCATCGATCGAGGAGAATCCAGGGGTTATATCCCAAGAGTTCAGAGCCTTCTTCAAGAAGGCGTATGAGTAGTTTAGCAGGTGAGTAACACCCTGTGACGTCTGACACAATGGAGAGAGATCCTCCACAAGGGTCTGAAGGTTTCATAGCTGATTCTGGTGTTGGTTCCGAGAGGAGTGCTCCGCTCACCTCGCAGTTTTTATTTCCGCAAGAAGAAGAAGTTCAAATAGAGGAAGTACCTGAACCCTCTGTGTCACTTCCATCTCCTCTTCCTCCTGATTATCCATTTGTTGTTGAATACATCGGACCTGAGTCAGAGAGACCGGAAGATCCTCCGTATTATACATACCTTTCGATGGCCACGACTCGGAATGCGGCTTCTGCTGTGAGTGCTGCAGGCATTTAGAATCCTCCTTCTGTTGAAGGAGGGGGCACTATTGCTATATCTTCGATTGCTTCTAGTGCTGCTATGTTTGGCTCTAGTTTCACCCAAGCACATGCTTCTCAATCTGGTCCCTTTAGTTTTGGAATACCCACTAGTGGGATTCCTTCTTTTTCCTTTTCCGCTGTTGCAGCTCGATCTACACCCATGTCTTCCATGGCTAGTGGATCAGCTTCTTTTCAAGGGTTCCCCTTTGGAACTGGGCACATTCCTAGTTCCAATCCTTCTTTAGGGTCCTTTCTGTTTACTTCTCAGACCCAAAGTTTCAACCCTTGGTCTGGAGGTCAGAATTCAACTACTTTTACAGGTTGGAACCCTGTATTCACAACAGCGGGGGCAGGGAATCAGTTTTACGCTGGTCACCAAGGGAATGCTTCTTTCCCTTCGTGGAGTGCTTATCAGACCTTTTCCCCTTTTTCTAATGCCTGGAACCCCTATCAGGGGCTTTCCTCTTCATTTCATACTTCAGTGGGGGGAACTGGTCTGGGCTTTGGTAACTCTGCGTTGGGAGGAGGTTCTTCTCCTTTTTCTATGAGTTCTTTCTGGAAACCTGGTGCCTCATCAAATCCAGGGTATTCTTTTCAGAATGTCGGGAATTCATCCTATCAAGGATGGAATCCTCAGGCTCTGTCTCTTTACCTTTTCTGGCAACGTTAAACTTTCCAGATCTGTCGAAATTTACTAATGATCCAATCTGTTATAGTCCGGGGTGGCCTCCGGTTCCCATCAAATTTCCTTCAGACATTCCAAAGTTTGAAGGCAAGAATGGCGAGGATCCAGCTAATCACATCACCACCTTCCATTTATGGTGTTCTTCGAACTCCCTGATCGATGATTCGATTAGGTTGAGCTCGTTTCAACGCACCCTAACTGGAAACGCTGCCAAATGGTATATTGAGCTAACTGGGGGCAGTTTTGCTACATTTGGAGAATTGGCTGTTACATTTCTAAACCATTTCCAGTTGCGAGTCCGCTATGATGTCGGGACTGAACTCCTAGCTAATTTTGAACAGGACGACGCAACCCACATTTCTGACCATATTCAGGAATGGCAGAGAAGGAAGAGGCTTATTAAAGATCATATTCCAGGAGAATTCGTGTTGGAATGGTTTCTGAAATCTCTACAGTCAGATATTTCGAAAGATGTATCCCTCTCTGGGGTATTTTCTGAGGAGCAGGCCATTTTTAGGGCCCAGCAGTTGGAACTGATATATTCTCAGTCTAGGGTCCTCCATAAATATCTGCACAATGATCCTCGCTCCAAATTAGATTTATCCAAAACTAAGCCTGGTCCTCATGGTGACGGACTGATTGGATCGATCAATAGTGGTGCAGCCAGCCTGCTTACTCAATTGCAGCAGTTGTCTTTGCAATATGCTCCTTCTGGCCAGGCTGTGCCTGCTGAGTCATCGCCTTCCCAATCGTTGTCCATAAATGTTGTCCAAGCTTCTGATCCCAAAGGAAATCAAGAATCCGAAGGGAAGAAGAAGGGACGAAATAATAAGAAAAAGGGCAAGAATGGGAAGGGTAATGCGAATAAAACGAACGAGCATGTTGGTCAGGGTCAAAAGGATAAAAAGAAAGTGAATTTTCCATGCAAGCTATGTGCTGGAGACCATCTCACACACCTTTTCCCTAAAATTCAGGATGCGCAGCGCCTGTTAGCTCAGCAGGGTTCTTCTAGTTCCCAGGCTGTGTTAACAAACCCTTTTCCCCAAGGGCAACAACTAGTTGTTGGCATGAATCAAAATCTTAGGGCTTCCTCTGGGGGCACCCAAGAAGGGGAAATTCCATCGAACATATTCATGATGAGTGCTCACGTGGATGTCGCTACGAGATCCGGTGATTATGGCGGAGAAGAGTCTTCGAAAGCTAAGGATGCTCCTGATGTTATTGAGCCGCTTCACATTACAAGGCCTACTGTTGAGCCTATACCTCGGATGCCCAAAGCATATACCAAGCGGTCGATGATTAATCCAAATGCTAGGGCTGCCCAGAACTACTCTATTGTGGAAGATCTGGCGCAGAGTCATTCTGCCATGTCGGCTTTAGAGGTGCTCCAGTCTTGTCTGGCTCAGCGTAGTGCTTTGCTCATTGCCATTGGGGCTATTGATCCAAAAAATTCTCTTCTGATTACATTTGATATGACTAATTTTAAGAAGAGACTCCCCCATCATATGGCTTTTCATATTAAATCATCGTACCGGAAGTGCAATATCTTTCGAACGATTGTTGATGAGGGTGCTTCCAAGTGCGTGATGTCTCTCACATGTTGGAAGACGATTGGATCTCCCAAAGTTGTTCCATCTACCACTCTTCTGACTGCGTTTGATGGTCATTCTCACAGACCACATGGTATTGTCCCAGCTTTGCCTATCTGTGTTGGGGGAAAAACTGTGAATATAGAGGTTGAGGTAGTTGATGCAAGCTTGGACTACAACCTTCTGTTTGGGAGAAACTGGATTTATGAGATGGATGCTATTGCATCCTCATTATTTTGAATTATTTGTTTCCCTCGCGAAGGGAGGATTGTTATAGTGGACCAACTGGACTGTCCTCCTGTGGACCCGAATGTGTCTACTGACTCATCTGTTCCAAAGTTGGATAACACTAAGGCGCCTATTGAGAATTTAGGAGTTGAAATGTATTCTTCCTTGATGGGTACTTTCGATATTCCTCCTCCTATGGTTCATATCAATGCAATTTCATCCTCCAAGGCTCCTCTTCGAAGAGAGTTCTTCAGAACTCATTATTTTTCGGACCCTTGGACCTTACCTTCCCCTACTGCCACATTAGCAGAAGGTCAAGTGGGTGGAATGGAATTTCCAATGTCTGCAGCTGAGATTTCTTATCAGTCTATTGTTGACTCTGCAGAATCCATCCTAGCCCCTCTCTCATCGGAAGATTTGGATGGAGATGTGGCTCCGGCTTGGGCACTTAGTTCTTCTTCTGCCCAGGATTTCCTTGATACCACTCTTCCATCTGAAGAGGCCATCCTGGAAGCTATGACTGGTATAGATAGACCGTGGGATGATTTGCATCATCGGTCTTACTTTTTACCTGATTTGAGCGAAGTTGAAACGAGTTTTCCAAGTCCTCCGTCTCCTGGTCCTGTTCACCCAGTCCTGAACCCTTTAGCACCAACACAGGTTTATGCTGAAGGGAACATGGCTATGATTTCTCCTACTATCCCGGTGAACATTTCCAGGGATCCCAATATTATTGAGAATGTCTTCATTGGAGCTGAATGTTCCCGTGAAGAGGTTCAAATTTACACCGAGCTCTTTAAAGAGTATAGGGATGTATTCGCTTGGTCTTATGAGGAAATGCCTGGCATAGACCCATCTATTGTCTAGCATGAGATCAAGACGTATGAAAACGCTAAGCCGGTGAGGCAAAAACTTCGTCCGGTCAATCCTAGGAAGGCAGCAGCTATCAAAGCTGAAGTTGAGAAGCTGCTTAAGGCGGGATTCATTTTCCCTGTTCCTTTGACTGAATGGGTTTCAAATCCCATTCCTGTAGATAAAAAGCAAGGAACGATTCGAGTTTGCATCGATTTCAGAGACCTAAATAAAGCATGTCCTAAAGATAATTACCCCACACCATTTATTGATCAGATCATTGACGAGTGTGCCGGTGATGAGATTTTCTCCTTCATGGATGGTTTCTCCGGATATAATCAGATTACTATCCGTCCTGAAGATCAACATAAGACTGCCTTTATTTGTCCCTGGGGTACTTTTGCATACAAGAAGATGCCTTTTGGTCTTAAAAATGCTGGGGCTACGTTTCAGCGGGCCATGTCATATGCCTTCCATGACATCAAAAATATTATCGAGGCATATTTGGATGATTTAGCTGCTCATTCTCGAAAGAGGATGGATCATCCTACTCACCTCCGTCAAATATTTGAATGGTTTCGTTTCTATAAGATTAGGTTGAATCCGAACAAGTGCATTTTCGCGGTTACATCCGGTCGGTCATTGGGATTCATTGTGTCTAGGGAAGGGATTAGGGTAGATCCCTTCAAGTTTGAGGCAATACTTCGGTTGCCTCCCCTATCCTCTATCCGTCAACTTCAAAGTCTACAAGGAAAGTCTAATTTTCTTCGGAGATTTATCGTAAATTATGTTGAAGTTACCAAGGGATTTATGAGATTGTTGAAGAAGGGAGTTCCATTTCTTTGGGATGACTTCGCTCAACGCTCATTCGATGCTTTGAAAAAAGCATTGACCTCTACTCCTTTATTGAGTCCACCTGATTATAGCAGGGATTTCCTTTTGTATTTGGCAGCAATAGAATCTACTATTGGTATGGTTCTGGTTCAGGAGGATGATGCTCTTGCAGAGCATGTTATTTACTATCTTAGTCTAGGTTTGGTAGGACCTAAACTTTGGTATACTCTGATAGAAAATTTAGCTTTGGAAGCTGTTCATGCTGTGCAGCGACTCCGACATTACATTATTCTACGAAAAACTTATGTTTTGGCAGCAGCCAATCCATTTCAGTTTGTCCTCAGTAGGCAAGTGATTGGGGGCAAATACAATAGATGGATTGTGATTTTGCAGGATTTTGATCTTGAGTTTATGTCTGCCAAGTCCAAGAAATCATTGGTTTTCGCAGAATTGATCTCCGAGTTGCCCTGTGGGGATGAGATTGTCTATGATGAATCCTTCGCAGATGAAAATTTGTTTCTTATCTCTCCACAGGATCCTTGGTATGGAGATATCATTGTGTATCTCCAGACTCTGAAGTTTCCCTCTACTTTTTTGAAAGATGAGCGTCGTAAGTTGCGTCACTTGGCTAAGAATTACTTGATTATTGGTGATGCTTTATACCATCGAGGGGTTGATTCAATCCTGAGACGTTGCTTAACTCTCGAAGAAGCTGAGGTTGTGCTGAATGATTGCCACAGTGGAGCTTGTGGTGGTCATTTATCTGGGCTTGCTACAGCCCAAAAGATCTTGCGTGCTGGGTACTTTTGGCCTTCGATTTTCAAAGATTGTATGGAGTCGGTCAAAAAGTGTCATCCGTGTCAAGTTTATACTCGAAAATGCGCGCTCATCCAGCTCCGCTTTTTCCAGTCATTACTGTTGGTCCCTTTACAAAGTGGGGTATTGATTATACTACTTGTAACCCGCCTTCGGCTAAAGGTCACAAGTACATTATTGTAGCAGTAGATTACTTTACGAAGTGGGTCGAGGCTATGCCTACTTTTGGGAATGATGGTGAGACTGCAGCTCTTTTTCTTTTCAACCAAGTTATTGCTCGTTTTGGTATTCCTAGAGAGATTGTCACTGATCATGGCAGTCATTTTCAGAATAGCATGATGGCTGAGTTGGCTCTAAAATTGGGTTTCCGGCAGGAGCATTCATCTCCATATTATCCTCAAGCCAATGGGCAAGTGGAAGCCATGAATAAATCCTTGAAGACAATTCTTCAAAGGAAAATTGATAAAGCTCGATCCAACTGGCATATTATGCTATATCCTACACTTTGGGCATACAGGACGTTAGTGAAAACTGCAACTGGCTTTACTCCGTTTCAGCTAGTGCACGGGTTGGAATCCGTATTTCCCATTGAATATGAGATTCCTTCTCTTAAATTAGCTGTTGAACTTCTTCCTGACACTTCTAGTCTTGAAGAACGGCTCCTTCATCTGGAACATCTCGATGAGTAGCGTCGGCATGCCGCCACGATGAATGAGGCGCATAAAAACCGAGTTAAAGTTCAGTATGATAAGGCGGTCAAGCCTAGGGTTTTTTCGGAAGGTGACCTTGTTTTGGTCTATGCCCACGAAAAAGATGCCCTGGGGGCAGGAAAGTTTAAGTCTATGTGGTATGCCCCCTTTATCATCAGAAAAGTCCTTAAGAAAGGAGCATATACCTTGGTTGACTTTGAAGGGAACGAGTTGCCGGAGCCTAGAAATGGGCTCTATTTCAAAAAGTATTATGCCTAGGCTTCGACCTGACATGTTGCTTTTGCATATAGTAGTTTTTCTTTGTACATATCTGGTTGTTTTTTCGATTTTTGATGGGATGGTGATGTTTTTGATCTACTTTGGCAGGTTGTGTCGGATGTCATGAGTCATTTTGGTTTTGCCGATGGTGCTAGTAGACACACCCGGAACTTAGCTTCCGCGACTTGGGTGCTCCATTATCCATCCGGTCAGCTATTAGTATCAAGAGGGGTCTGCATTGGTCCTACTTCCAATAATATAGTAGAATACACTACAGTTGTTTATCTACTCTCAGAGGCAATATCTTTGGGTGTTGATTCCTTGGTAGTTTTCTTGGACTCTCAGCTGGTGGTGTCGCAGTTGAACAATACTTATCGGGTTCGAGATCCGTTTTTGCTCCGGTTGTTCTTGAGGGTACGCTTGTTACAAATATAATTTCAATTTTTAACTTTCATTCATATTCCTCGAGCTAACAATTGGTTAGCAAACTCATTAGCTAATCAAGCAATTGATTGGCACATTAATCATTCCATACAATAAAACTTAATAAAAAACATCATACATTTTGATGCATTTGTCACATCACATCAAATATCGCTGTATATATATCATCAGAGTGTTCAAAACTATACAAAAAATTGGATCCATAGGTCATACAAAAACTTGGGCTTATGCCCGATCATGTTCAGTCTCAAAAAATATACAGTCATCTGATACATCATATCTATCTACTACTAAGGTCCCTGCCCAGAATTTGTGTTCCTATAGAACACAATTGCAGTGGCAACACGGCAGAATAACCGTACCCAGTCGCGGAGTACTCCTACCACCTGTCTCTGGATGGCTTCAGGCAGATCTTCCACTGTAGCCATAGGTACTTGGCGGGTTAATCCCTCCAAGTTCCTCTGTACAGCCTGGAGGGTTCTGTCTGGATCTAATGTATCTGCTTCGCCTTTGTGACGCTTATGTCGTGGGTATCCCTCAGGTCGAACTGGTCCAATATCTGTTTCATGATAATTTTACATTGTAAGACATTTTGAATCCAATCAAAAACATGTTTGTTTTTCACATTTTTTCATACATATTGAAAAAATCCAAAAAAATTATATAAGTAAAAAAAAATTGTAAACTTACCGACTGTACCCCATGCTGCACCTGGTGGCAGGACAATATCTGAATCATCACGAAAGTCCATCCCAGCATAGGGATAGTCGTCCACAGTGATGATTTGTTCTCTCCACCATTCGAAGAACTCATCATCCCAAGTGGTCCGGGGAACTTCACTCCCCCCCAATCTCTTCATCATATCTGCCAAGTGGACAATTCTTGGGTCTCTTGGGCTGCTGATGGTAGAGATCACTCTGGGTCTTAGTACTGGAATCTTCTCAAAGAAGAATGTCATCAAAATTGTACCATATCCAAAGTGTTTTGTCTTTGCTCGACGAATAGAGGTCAATTGTTGCTTCATGTTCAGCAATAGGGCTGTGCACCATTCATATACATGAGTTAAGCATTCCACTGCTATGCTTATTTGCATCCTAGACGCTTGGTGTAGGGAGGCAGATCCTGCCACTTTGCCAATGGTGAAAAGGAGGATTTTCATGTGCAAATCCCTTAAATCTTTCATTGCAATTTGAGTTCCAAATTTCTTGGAACCCTGTACGCAGTACACATGGACGTAATCTTCCACAGTGAGCCCTCCCAAAGGCTTACCGTGCAAGTCTACTAGCTCCCCCCTCCGGGAGAGTCCAGTAATAAAATATATGTCTTCCACTTCAATGCGTACAGGCATTTGATCTATCATAAAGCAGTCCTCTTCTGGTTCCCAATAGTTCACAAGCATTTCGAGCAACCAGACATTGCTCTTCATATTTGGCATTTTAAAAAACTTGAGTAATCCACAATTCCGAAGAATATTTAGTGATGCTTGGTTCTGCATGACTTCATTGTCTATTACACTGTGTTCGTGCTCTCTCCATGATATGGTCATCCTGTCAAATTTCAATAATTCATTTATTAGCTACGCATTTTTCATATTGGGTTGCGCATACGCGACTTTATTTGTGCACAGTCGCGTGTATACGCGACTTGGTCATTACCAACCCGCATATGCGCAAACCCGTGATTTTTAGCAAGAGATTCTATGGTGAAAATTCCTAAATTTTAATTTATGAATGGACAAAATGAATAGCAAGGATGAATTAAGAGCTAACCTGAGAAATTCGGTGGAATTCGACGGTCGGTTGCTCCTATTTTGGCGAAAAAATCTTTTTTCTCCAGAGTACTTTTTTCCAAATCAGCAATGTAATAATGAACCAAATATGAGGTAATTTGTCTATTTATGCCCAAAAAGTTGAAAATTTTCGTAAAAATTTGTTATGCTTATGTTTTCAATCTGTCTTAAGCTGCATAATCCAGATGCTTGGAAGTGCCCAGTTTGGTATGTTTTCAGGTACATTTTGACGATTTTTGAGGTTTTTTCCAGATTTTGATCCATGACTGCTGACCCGTCATGGAAGGTATATGATCTTCACTGGCATATAGGTTAGGGAGTTCACTTTTCATTGCATTTTGCATACTAGCCTCCATTCTGATCACTTGCCATAGGGTCGATCCCATCAGGTCATGATTATTACACCCATTTCACTCGCCGATTATTTAATCATGACTTGGTGGTAGAGCCTTTCTTTACATGGGCTTCCTAGTTAGTTCCTCGCTATCACTTGTTGCCCATGCTGCTTTTTATGTAGGCTCGGGAGTCCTCTTTAGTCCTGCCATGACTTATGTGTTGAAGCTTCATTCTTCTTCTTCCTCACTATCATTTTTCTGGCTATTACCCTAGAGGCTCCATGGTGTTGTTGAGTTGTATTACTGCATTGCATATTGGCTACTTGTTTATCCTGGCCTTTAGCCGGCTTCATTTGGACTCAATGTTTAAGCCAAATTTTGACCTTGTCTATTTGTACAAGTTAAACCATTGCATGCACTTAGCTATCGCAACTTGACACCCTTTTACCCATGGATGGAACATTCCTCTGAGTATCGCTTACCAGTTTTTGCCACCTTGCATTGAGCATAGGATCGTTCCAATCCCAGGAACTAGTGCGTCTGTTTCTTGATACTCGTTCTATCCATTGTACCATAGCATTCTTTTATTCCTTTTTAGGCTTATTATATGAAAAAGACAAAAAAATCAAATATAACAAAAAGAGAGGGAACGGGATGTAACTTCGTGATTTGATGGCAGTACAGTGTCAAGTTTGTCGCCCTTGAACAAAGCATATACACTTATATATCTTTCCTCCATTTGGGATGGTTTTAGTTTTGACCTAGGTTCAGCCTTTACCTTGTTTCACTTGTCAGTTCTCCCCCGGTTGGTTATCTCTTCCAATCATATGGAGAGTTTGTTCTGCCTCCTGCATAACAGACTTATACAGTGTCACTTTTACTTCCATGGTCATCACGAGTCATGCTTTTGTTCAAGGGAATTCTAACCAGAGTCTGCCATTCTATGGTGTCTCTTGACTCATTATTCAGTTGGCCTTCCCGGTCTTGTCAGTATCTTGTTCTATCACATCAGATTTTTTGGTCCTTTGCTCGTGCTAGTTTGAGAAGATCTTCATTGACTTCTTGCTGGCGGGTTTGTCTCTTATCGACTATGACACATTGCTCTGAGAGAAAACCTAGAGCTGCACCCTGGCCCTATTTCCAGCATTGATAGGTGACCTTGTGCTCAGCATTTGATCATCATTATGGGTCTTTGACTGATTGTTTTCCCCTGTGTTCGACGTCAGCATACATTATCACACTTGGGATTTGTGCAGTACCTTGATTTCCATTTGACCCTATCGGTGGATTTATCGCCTCTGTGTCAGCTTTCATTATTGGTTGGTTCAGAGGGTTTCTTCCGTGCGCTAGCTTCATCTTATGCATGTCGGAAACGTACTTCGGTTTGGTTCCGGCACTCTACTTCATCCGATTCCTTCCAAATCTTGGCCTGCGGGTTACACTCGCGTTGGAATGATGTGGGATGCCTTAATGCCTTCCTTCTAGCAAATATTTTCCCATCGAATCCAACTCATTGCTCTGGGAATAAGGTCTAGAGTATTTTTGTCAGTAACTTAGGGTTTGCAGTCATCAGTGGCAGACTCTTCGCTATCGACAGTGGGGATTCATCATTGCCTCCTGATTGGTAGATTCTTTCAAGTGTTCGACTTCAACTCATTCATTCGCACTTGTTAGATTGTACTAGGGCACCTTGACGCTCATTTTCATTATCGGTGGGTTGTCTCACGTTGGTTAACGGTATACATTATTGACCGGTAATCCAACGATTTCTCACATGGTTGACTTCAGCTCATTTATTCCCATTGTGTATAATTGTGCCATAGTGATCGGTGAAGACCTCGGGTTGCATCAGCATTTCTCGGTTCACTTTTGACAGTCCATTCAGTTTCTGCCAGTGATGTCGTCCACCCTTATATGTTGCAGTTCAGTACAGCAGCATCTTATATGTTGGCTCCCGAGTTGCGTGATTGTACCATGAGATCTACCCTTTATGATTTGGTACTTGGAGATTCAGTTACTTATATGATCAGACATCCAGTTGCAGCATCCTTGATCAACTTTCTATATGTGATACTTGGACATTGATTCAGACTTATATTTCCGGGCCATGCTCAGATGATTCATTGTGTACTTTCAGTTCAGCTATACTTTTATACATGTTGGATCTATTCAGTACTTTCCATATGATGTATTTTTGACTGAGCATGGGTATGCCCGCCTCAGCATGAGTTGACTCTCTGTTTTCTTTCATTGGTTTTTGGCAGGCTCAAATCTGGTGAAGTCCTCTCTTGTCCTTGCAAAGTTCTTTCTACGTGCATAATACATTTCGGCCATCATGTACCCCTTCTGACCTCATATATTAAGGGGCATCTGTTATAGCATCATTCTTCACCTTCATATGATTCATGATTGTTTTTATGGCTTTGGGCACCCATTCCTACAGACTTGAACAAAATTCACTAAAAAACAGTGTTAAAATTCCCATACATGGTTATGCCCATACTTTTCCGCGTGTATACGCGAGTCTACATGTACTTTTCCACGTATTCCATTAAAATCATTAAAAAATATATAAAAAAATCCCTATTTTCGGGCTGGGTTGATGGTTACTCTCGTATTTCAACCACCCCAGCACGTGGCCAACTATTTCCAACTGATTGAAACTACTTTGAGGAAGTATAAAATCCCCTCATGTGAATGGCCTAAGGGAGGGAGAAATTTTATAGACATTATACTCTGTTGGAATCCCAGTTCAAGTCTGACTCCCCGTGCCTCCTGCACTTTCCCAGATTTATACAGGAAACCCTTGTTTCCCGGAGATGTTCATCCATTTATATGCCATCTCGAGTGCACAAGTCTTGGAAGAATCTTAGCGAGGCATGGGTGGGAAAAATCCGGACGACGGTCTACTCGAAGATCGTGGAAGGATTCAGGTGATATCTCCACTCTTTATTTCTGTACATGCTGTTCGTAATAATGAAGAACCATCTTGTTCCTGAACTTGTGTGTTAATGTTTATTTATATGTGTGAAAATATTATCATTTAAGCATTTATTATGGTTTATATAATATTTCACATGGATTACACTAACGTTTAGGAGAAGTATATGCTGTACAACTAGGTTTCCATGCACGTTCTTTCTTGTTTCCAGGTTGAAGGAGGAAGAAGGGTTGCTGGGTGTTTGGACCCCGCGGGATCTACATCGAACATAGGACTTCGGGTGAGTTCTGCTATCATTGTTAACTAGTTTTTTGCATTCAAGTATGGTTGTGTGTGAGTCCTTCTGAATAGCATGCCCTGCTCTATGGAGGTTTATACCCAACAAACCTCTAGGGTGATTTTCCCCAAAACAACCACATATTGCAGAAGGGAGTGGGAGCTTCATGAATGTCCTTGATGGATGGATTTTCTGGATACAATCAGGTGGCAGTGCTTCTGGAGGATCAAAAGAAGACCGCATTCACCATCCCCTGGGGGATGTTTATGTATGCTTGAATGCCATTTTGATTGATCAATGCAGGGGCTACATTTCAAAGGGCTATGGATATTGCTTTCGTGGGGGAACAGGATAAATTCTTGGTGGTCTACCTGGATGACATCACTGTATTTTCGAGGGATGATGCAGAACATATTGAACACCTGCGCAGAACCTTTGAGAAGTGCTGAAGGTATGGACTCTCTCTAAGCCCTCAGAAATCACTGTTTTCTTTAGAAGAAGGTAAATTTTTGGGGCATATTGTGACAAAGGCTGGGGTGAAAATTGACCTGAAAAGGGTAGAAGTTATAAATGGTATATCCTTTCCTAGAAACAAGAAAGAGGTTCAAGTGTTCCTTGGATGTATCAATTTCCTGAGAAGATTCATCCCAAACTATGCGGAGATAGTTCAGCACATAACTGAGATGCTGAAGAAAAATAATGAATTAAAGTGGTCTCCTGAGTCATGTGAGGCTTTTAACAAGATTAAAACGTAGAAGCTCCAGTGTTGGCTAGACCAGATTATGCTAATCCCTTCATGATATTCTCATTTTCATCCCCTCACACTATTGCAGCAGTATTATTACAAAAGAATGAGGATGGGTACGAGCAACCTATCGCCTTCTTCAGTCAGGTGCTCCGCGATGCTGAGTTAAAATACAACATCTTGGAGAAACAAGCTTATGCCTTGGTCAAATCCGTTAAGGCGTTTCGGATGTATGTCTTGCAGTCTTCCATTACTGCATTTGTACCCACGGTAGCTGTGAAAGACATCCTGATCCAGGGAGATAGCAAGGGGAAAAGAGGAAAATGGATTACAAAGATACAAGAATATGAGTTGGAGATACATCCCACCAAGCTAATAAAGGGACAGGGATTAACTAAAATCTCGTCAGAATCAAAATGTCAGGCTTTGAGGATAAATCTATCTATGGTAGCAAATTAGGAGTCTGAAAAAATAGATGAATGGTGTGGAATAGAAATATCTACACAGATAACTCATATGAAGTACCTCCTCAGTCCGTGGTACAAAGAAATTGTAGAATATCTCTTGACCCTTAGATGTCCCCCAGGCTGTGACAAAAAAAAATATAGAACGCTGAGGCTGAAATCTCAGAAATTCATTATAGGAAATGGTCGTTTGTACTGGAAAGACCCATCAGGCATACTGCTCCTATGCCTCACCAAAAATGAAGTGGAAGAAATAATGGCAGAGTTTCATGAGGGCATCTGTGGTGTCACTATAGCTAGAGAGCCACTGCACATAAGATTTTGAAAGATGGCTTTTTCTGGCCCAAGCTCTTCAGAGATGTTTTTTCCGAGGTAAGAGCCTGCAAAAAATGTCAAAAATTTGCTGAAAGACAAAAGTTTTCACCCTTACGCATGATCCCAGTACACATAGAAGAACCTTTCCAATAGTGGGGAATTGATTTTACAAGTGGGCAACATAAATGGATATTAATAGCCACCGAATACTTCACTAAATGGGTGGAGGCCATGCCAGCAAGGAATGCAATGGAAACAATAGTGATAAAATTTCTGGAAGATAACATCATCTAAAGATTTGGTTGTCCTACTAAGATTATCACAGACAATGCTCAGGATTTTAAGTCTGCTAAATTCATCAGTTTTTTTCAACAATATAATATTTTATTGGGGCACTCTATTGCATACTACCTACAGGGGAATGGTTTAGCAGAATCTTCAAATAAAACCTTGGTGAGGGCATTGAAGAAAGCCATTAATGAGAATCAGAAGAACTGGGATTCCCAAGTCAAATTCGTGCTATGGGCGAATAGAATCACTAGTAAGAGGTCAACGGGAAAATCACCATACGAGCTAGTGTACGGAAGAGAAACAATTTTCCCCATACAATTGGCCTTACCAGTGGCTAGATTCATGCAGGGTTGTCAGGAGGAACTGAACGACATTACCAGGAGGATGAACCAGTTGGTAGAGCTGGAGGAGACTCGAAATAATTTGAATCAGAGATTAACTGAATATCAAGAGAAAATGAAGGACCTATTTGATTAGCATGCCAAAGATAAAAAGATGTAAGTCAGAGACTTGGTACTAAGTGGGACATACGAAGACCTGAAAAAGGAAAGCATGGAAAATTTGATCCTTTATGGTTTGGTCCCTTAAAAATTGTTGAACAAGGAGGAAACAACACCTTCAAGCTGGAAAATTTACAGGGTGATCTACTGGACGCCCCTGTGAATGGGAAATTTCTAAAACCCTTCTTCCAATATTGATTCTGGCTGAAAATCTTGATGTATTATATTTTACATTATTGATTCACTTTTACTTTAATTTTGCTTGTTTTGAAGTGTCATGAAAAATAAGAAAAGGCACTGAGGACCTGTGTTCACACATAAGGGAGTAACAGATGGTCTGCAAAGTTCTCAACATGTTTGAGGACAAACTTGTCGTCCCCCAATGGAGCCAATGTTGTTATATCATTCAACCCCCTATTCCTAAGAAAGCTTATAAGGGCGGATTACCTGACAACATTAAGAGATAAATAGTTTAAAGGGGGTGAGATAGAAAAATATGAAAAGCGATCCATAGAGGAAAAGAGGATAAGGAAATATATATATATATATATATATATAAGGCGGAATCATGGAAAAATTCTGAAAAGAAGCAAAAAAGGTAAAGGTGCAAGATAGTGGTATGGGGCTAGGCCCGCCCGTGTTCCGCACGTTCACAAGAGAGGGATGCATGAATAATTCCGGGGGGGTCAAGGATGGTAAGGGGAAGGCAGAAGCACCCCCCCAGAATCCTGATGATGTGGCAAAAAAAGAGACCCAAAGTTAAATACTATGCAAGGAGAATGGCTGCAGGTCTGAAGCTGTTACAGAACTCCTTTGGCGTTCCTAGTGGGCCCAATCCCGATGCACACTTGTCACCACGATCCAATGTTAAGGTAAGTCCTGGGACACCAGGTACACGACCAGTACTGGCATTTAACCCGACGTGTGGTATGATCCTAACTAAAATCCAATTAACGAATGAACATATGCCACGGGTCTCAGTGTCAGCGTCCTTAGGACGTCGCCCTACTAGCATCACCCTAATCTCGTTTTCTAGGCTGTTTATGTTGTATAACCCTATTCCGTGATTTACTATGGTAAAATATTTTCCTTTTATGGGTTACTGTATAAACAAAAGTGCAAACATCCAATTTCCGTGCCACCAAGTTGTTTTCAACCTCCCTGCATCGTTTTCCCCAAGCACTATCCTTATTATGCCAGTATTCCATCCCTTTTCAATATCTGGTTTCCTTTCTCTTTTCATTGTTTATAATGGTCATGGGTAAATTCGCATTCAAGAAGTCAGAGCCCGAAACCCCTCAAGCTTGCGAGTCCAGGGCTGCCCCTGGACCAGAACCTTTCACGGATTTGCAAGCCCACATCCGAGACACACAATACTTGTTTTTCATTAGTAGTGTCAAGCCTGAACTGTTCAAGAAGCATGTGGAAAATAGGGACAGGTTTCGAGTCGTTTTGTCTGGACTATATCACCATATTACTCCCCTTGTATACCCAGTGGTCGAATTCATTTTTTGGCTTAGGGATTCTTACGGTGAATGCCGAGACATGTTCCTATCTTCTCAGGGGAACAAAATATTTAGTATATCCCCCCAAATCATCATAAAAGATCTCTGTTACCCTACCAATTCAAATTACATCAGTTTCAATGAATGATGCTATCTCGTCAATTTTCTAAGTTACCATGGAGACAAAAGAGTGATTTCATCGCAGCTATTGTCGGCTCTCTCCTTACAGCCTTCCCGTCTGCAGATTTAGTGCCCTTGAGTACATTCAAGGAGGAACTTCAGCCCACCCTCGCTCTTATTGCAAGACTACTAGGTGTAGAAGGGGTCAAGCAAGTCTTGAAAGAATGCATAGCCTTTTTATGGTTAATGTCGCAGCCCGATGTTGTATTGGACATCCCTGGTTTCTTGGCCTCTACCATCCAAACTCAAATCCAAGACCTCTTAGATACCGGTCATTTTCATTTATGTTCTATGGTCTTCTACATTTTCCTCTTCCAGCATGCTGATAAGTTTGAGGGTTTGGGTCTAGAAAAAGTCTATAGGATAAATTCTCAGCCAAGACCTGTTTTTGACTGGAATCCCGCAACACATTAGTTGGAAAATGGGGTGCGCTACTCAAGTTTCTTGAAAATTTTTATGCCCATAGCCTATACCATTATCCATGATAATCCTCCGCCTAGGATTTTTCCTGAGCAAAAGAAATGGCTGCAATGCAGTGAGGCTGAAAGCACGAGAGACTGGTACCTATTTGATGAGTACACTGAAATCAGGGTTTATGCTGCAGAAGTTTCCCCCTACAAATTACCAATTTTTCCTGCCCTGTAGATTTATGCCTTGGAATACCTCCGACAGACCTTGAATACTGACCAACTCCACTTCCTCCCTGTGAAAAGGGGTTCATTCTCAAGCTTCCTACAACCATCGGCCCCTTCATTGTTAACTCAAGGCATGCCCTCCCCATAGTGGAAGACCTACTCAAGGGCATGGATTTAAGGCAAGGGAAAGCTTGGCCCTACGATATGAAAGGCATCATCTCAAACAAAAGGAAGAAGATTAAATCGACTCCTTATGCTCATGAAACTAGACCCTTCATCGAGTAGCAAGCTAATCTTGAAACCTCGCCTTTGCTTTCACAGATGGAGATCGATTCATCTGCGACAAGGGGAAAAGGGGGATACTGCTTCGACAAAAGAAGCAGAGCAGAAACACGTGGAAGAGGTCAGTGCTTCAGGAGAAGGTTCCCTTCCTCCTAAAAGGAAAAGAACCAAAACACATGAAGAGGAAAGTATCGGAGAAGAGCAACTACTGCGAAAAGAAACACTTTATGGTCAACTGGACAAGGGTAAAGTAGGTATTGTGGTAATATGTGATGGCACATCATCTTCTGAATTCTCATAAGTTTCACAAGCCATCACTGCTACTAGCTCTAGGGGGGAAAGCGAAAGGAAGGTGAGGAACAGAGCGGTCAGAAAAAAACACTTGTCTGAATTAGAGGGATATGTGTTAGAAAATTAAATATTATAGAGCAATGAAACACATAACATATGTGGAAAATAAAAGCACACAAAACACATAAAACTAGAGAGACATAGATATATGTGGTTCACCCAGTTTGGGCTACGTCCACCCCGAACAGCCAATCCTTCCTTTCTATTATCTAGCAAAAATGAAGAGACAAAACTTATAGCAGATCCACTGTAATATCCTCTATTCTCTCTCACACTCTCCCTCTCTGTTTCTTGCTCCGAGAATACACATACAATGCACAGCCGCAATACAATTCCCTCATAAAAGCGAGGGGTTGCCTTCTAGGGAAAAAAACCCTAATCTAAACATAACTTCTATCGTTAGATCATTTTCCTAATGAACGGCCCAGATTGACTAGAAATTACTATACTTTTACAAGGAAAATTTACATCTGTTTTTAGCTTCAGGGGCGCTGCCCCCGAAAACCCCCGCTAGGGGGGGTCTCCGAAAAGCGCTGCCGCCCCCCCTGGACCCCCCATGACAGCGATTAATTACGGGCGGAATTGCTGCCCCTTTTAAGGTACAGGGGTCCAATGCTGTGATACAAAGTAAACAAGATAATCAGGCTGCACACCCAACAATATGTTGACAAGTATCAGACTAGGTTTTCGGCCGCAATCAATCTGGAGAAAGAACAATTGATAATGGCCATGACTGAAGTGATGTTAGACCTAGAGGCTCAAACCACCAACTATAGAGCTCTGGAAATAACAGTAACCATGTCGCAAGTCCCACCAATTGACAAGTGCAATCTGTTCCAAAGTTTTGGTGATATGCTAAAAGACGAAGTGGTGAAGCTCTCCCTCACTTTGAGGAAGTTAAAAACCAAGCATAACCAAGTGCTCGATAACTTCAGAATGGAGGAATTCAACTCTTGTGCACTCTCAAATGATTTACGCAGTCTTCAAGAAGTGGTGAAAGGAAAGGAGAGCGGCAAAGCAGACCCTCAAATTCATCTCATATCAGAGTTGCAAAAGAAGATTTCAGCCTTGAAGCATAAGGTGAACATACCTGGATCCCAGCACGTAAAAACTGTTGAATTAGCCTAGGTGGAAAAGGATAAGGCCAACCTGGCAGAATCCTTGGCCAAGGAAAGGGAAGAAAAGATTAGAATTTCTAGTGAGATCACTGCCTTCAAGGTAAAAATGGATGAGCTGTAGAGAACCTGGGATACCCATGTATGTTCTACACCACCTCCTGAAGGGACCAGCTCACTCTCGGAGCAGTTGACCATGACATTGGCTGAAATTCAACCAGTAGAGAAGCAGGTCCTAATCGCATGATAGAATATCAGTGAGCTCGAGGCCCTCCTCATGGAAAATTCCAAGAAGGTTGCTGCTCTGCAGAAGGAGATAGAGGAGGGAAAACAGGAGAAGGCACAACAAGGGAAGACTATTCAAGATCTCACAAATCAGATAAAGGGAAATATTACTCTTCTGGATGCTCGGTGCTTTATTTGGACTGATATTATTATGGAAGTGAAGAAGCGTTAGGTTTTCTTAACTATCATTGAAGAAAAGAGGGCCGCAGTTCGCCTATTCAGAAGAAAACTTCACGAAGGGAGTGCTGATGCCTTAACTAGGGTCAAAAATACCAAAAGGTATATTTCTCTCTTAAATGATTTAAGTTCAGAAGATTTGGTTAAGCGAGGAATTAAGAGCAGGTTCAAAGAAGCATCAGAATGTCAGAAAGTGATTGAAAAGGAATCTGTACATAGCTTTCCATTGAATAGTTTCCAGTTTAGAACATTTCGAAATAGATTGGATAGAGCTAACACTCGCCAACCTCCCATCATGCTAGGAGCCTTCAAATTTAGTTCTACAGCCATTACCAGTATATGAATGCCGACTGACAGAATAAATGAATCAAACTGACCTACCTTCTGAGAAGTCTGCCCGACTTAAGGCTGAGACTATAGTTTTAGTACTCAGCAAAGATTTCTCACTTCTTCATCAGGTAAAATATAGGATACCCACTCAGGCGAGCTATGCTGAACTGACTGAAGTTTACATTCGAGCTGAAGCTTTCACCACAATACCTGAGCCTGCAGTCGACACTTGGCTGAGATGTACAAGTCATGCGAGTTTGTTAGCCAACTCTTCTGCAACCATAGTATCGCCTATTTCAGCCACCGCCTCGAATATTTCCCACACTAAAATTTGTCAACTCATGATTGGGCCCGCATGGCCTCTTGTTTTATTTTTACTTTCTACTTTCAATATTCGAGTGAGATTCATATTTCACTCTTGCAAATTTTACTTTCTGTTAGACAGTTGTGATGTTTTCTTTAGAAACGGCCATGAGCCCGAATTGTAAAATGATGGGAAGTGTTTTTACCTCATCATAAATTTTGATGTTTTGATCAGGACTTGAAACTACATACTAGCACGAGGAAAAAATATTTTCCCAAAATATCTTTCTACGTATGTTCATTTTGAAAAGGCTATAAAAGCAGTAAGCAGGGACAGAACAGGGTGTCCATATTTTTCAAAGAACTCACTAGAAAGGACTCTATATGTATTCTATCTGAGTTTTGATATTAATGTTGAAGATCCCGTTCGGATTCAGCGATAAGGAGTTTTTTTGGCATTGGGGATTCTGATCAAAATGATCCATAGTTTGTTGCTCTTCCTTATGTTTTGCAATACAAATGTTCATTTCATCTATCTCCATATTTCTCATATCTATGTTCTGGAATGCTAGTGCTCATATGTTTAAATGTGGATTTATCGTTATAGATACTCATAGTTACTCATGTCTAGTACTTTAAATATGGCTCAGGCAGGATATTCTGTTTCACTCTTCACCTCTTCCATCGTTCCTATGATGTTGGCTATAATAGATATTTATCTTTAAAATTGTTCTCATATATGGATTCTTATCATCGCATAGGCCCAACATATGTGGATTTTGCATCTAGATAAGCCACTGTTATAGTTAATATTCACTACATTTTCTTACATAGCCATCACCTACTTTTAATTGATATCTGTGAGTCATTTCATAATTCAGCCCCCTTTACAACGTTCTATCTTAGAGCTGTCGGATACATTTATATATTGAAGTTTGTACTCTGTTACTACAGTCTCACGGTTGTTGTGTTTTACTTTGGGGTCTTGGTTCCATTTTTATCAAATCATCCATCCAAGTGATTATAGCATGAGAGCCTTGTCATGTCAAATCCTATCAATTGAATCTTATGCTACTTGCAGTTATGATGTCCTAGGCACTCGTCTTTATAAAACTCAAGACTGTCTCTAGGAGTGACAACAGGGTGGAAAACCATATGGTCATAATAAGTTGGTAAGGATATGCATACTCTCATTGGAGCTGGAGAATATTCCCATCCTTTTGGACTTGTATAAATACACAACTAGGTATGTTCATAAGAATTCTTGAAATTTCAATTATTATTATTTTAAAGTGTTATAAAAAATTTAATTTATTGGAATTGATACTTGTGAATGTTTATGTTAAGCCCCTATATTAATAGTGTAGTCCCTTATTATGTTAGTCTAACCCCCCTTATCATTATTGTTGTACCCCTGTAACCCCCATATTGTTATTATTGTGCCCTTACATTATTATTGTTAGGTCAGCTAGGATTAAATTGTGGCCCACTAGGATTACATTGTGGCCCCATGGACTCCTATATATAGAAATGAGGTTTTGTCATTTGTATAATCCAAGAATTGTTCATTTATGTAATGTATTGGAGGTTTCCCCCTCGAAGTGGCTTATTTCTAAGGTGTTGATATCTCCTTTCTTCTATTTGTGGATATGGTTACACAACTTTTGGTTTCAGAGCTTTGGATTATAGGGTTTCGCTGCTCTAAACAGGTCATCGTGGCATTTTCGCTATAAATTGTTTTCTACGAAGGTTCATAATCTACAATTTTTAGGATGCGAAGCTAAAATTCCGAGGAAACTTGTCAAAAAATTTTAGAGCTTGGTTCACAATATTTTCGGAGATATGATCTGTGGAAGGTAGTGCTTTTTCAAGCTCCCGAATTTCATATCAAAGAGGTGATCGTGGGAAAAGATTCATAACTCTCTCTCTGAGCATCAGATTGGAGTGCTTGCGACCAATGACCAATTTTTACGTCGACCAATTTTTACGAAACTCCAATCCGATGGATAGCTTGCGACCAATTTTTATGGAACTCGAATCCGATGGATAGCTTGCGAAAATTTTTTACGTGACAAGACAGATCTCCCAAGTGTCCTATGGATAGCTTGCGACCAAAGGAATAAATAGTGACACGTGGCAAGTCGTACAAGTTCGCTCTACTGAACCAATACATAATTAGGTCATTGTGGGAGATTGGACACAACTTTGTCTTGGAGAATCCAAATCAGGTCAGACCTATGGCATTCAAAAGAGAATTCAGAGGGCTAATTTAGTGCTGAATTTCAGATATTGAAGATCCGCAATCACAGAGATAATACAATTTCAATATCTAGCTCCTCAAAGTAAGAAAAAGGTGTGCATTGTTTTTTCCGAATTGCATAAGTCTTATTTGAAGAATCAAGTTGAATTGATTCCAAGGGCATATTGAAGAATTTTTTTCAGTAATGGGTTCTATTATGCCTCCAAAAAATAATTCCATACCCATTAAGCAATATAAGATATCAAAATGAGATATGAGATATCAAAATTACGGTACCAAGTGCAACAAATTTCGATCTTACGAAGAGCAACCGAAGATGACATAGATTGTTTAAAAGAAAAAATGGAGGCTAATTTGGATGGTTTGAATGATCAAATAAAATCTATTATGGATGATAAATTAGTGGAATATCACAATGAGCATCAACAACAAGTTCTCCAACTCTTAAAGGATAACCTAACTTTGGTGCAAAATAAAATGAAACAACCGAAAGATCAATATCACATCGAAAGAAGTTATGAAGCAGTCACAGAAACAAGAAATCGACAAGTATAATCAATTTCAAATTATCTCAGCAAGTGGAAGAACTTTCCCGTAGAAGATTCCACATGGGAGGATGAGAATTTTATACAGAAGCATCAAGAAACAATCAAGCGTTGAGTACAACACTTGTTTGAAGGAGAGGGGCATGTTAAGCCCCTATATTAATAGTGTAGTCCCTTATTATGTTAGTCTAACCCCCCTTATCATTATTTTTGTACCCCTGTAACCCCCATATTGTTATTATTGTGCCCTTACATTATTATTGTTAGGTCGGCCAGGATTACATTGTGGCCCACTAGGATTACATTGTGGCCCCATGGACTCCTATATATAGAAAGGAGGTTTTGACATTTGTATAATCCAAGAATTGTTCATTTATGTAATGTATTGGAGGTTGCCCCCTCGAAGTGGCTTATTTCTAAGGCGTTGATATCTCTTTTCTTCTATTTGTGGAGCTGGTTACACAACAGTTTATGAGATATTTACAGAGTTAATTCTAAGCTAACTGTTAAACTAAAATTTGTCGCCATGACATTTTAGTGTCTATATGGGTTCATCATTTCTCATATATTACTCCCTTAGAAGTCTACAACATCAAAGTTCCTAAAATCAAGCCTTGAAATTGAGAGAAAAGCTCATAAAAGTCTTAAAAACACTTGTACCACACTTTCTCTTACCATTTCTTGCGGTGCCGCACCTATTTGTTCTAAATCACGTGGAGCTAACACTTTTTTTCTTTATTAAAGGTGCGAACCCCTATAAAAGGTAAAATAAAGGTGGAAAGTAACATTTATAAGCCCAGCAGTCAAATCTGGAAGCTTCTAGAAGCAATTATCTGGTCAAAGGTTCGCTCCTATAATGTACATTCATTCCTCCATTATGGGAGCTTACCCCTTGGTTTATGGAGCTCAATACCTTCAAAAGAGGATTCTATCCCCTCTTATGTGGAGCTGCAACCTCTTCTCTTTTCATATAAATTGAAGCCATAGTGCAACCTAAAACGGAGTTAGACTTTGAGTATTGTTGAAGAGAAATGCTGTAAAAAATCAAACTCTCTTAACTGATCATTATGTGAGAATGATTACACACCCATGTGCATTTTATCGAAGAGAGTGCAAAGATTGTCATAGTAAAGGAAATGCCTCTTCCGAACCCTAGAAAGACCTGTACAACATCAAGGCGAACAAGGTTGTAAGGCTCTTTCTTCATCAAAGATAATACGAATGGATCATGTTTTCTCAACGAGTTCTTTAATTAAGTAGCTTGTTTATCATGTTTTATCAATGAGTTATTTAATTAATTAGCTTGTTTCTTGAATTCCTTGATCATCTTGATAGATATATGATTCTTGAATTACTTTATACTATGTGGGTGCTATTGATTTTTTCCATGTTTGTGATTGAAGATCTTTGAAGATGACTCTTTCAAGCAACTGGAAAGAAGATCATTACGAACAACGCTGGACTACAGGTAGGTATTCAAAACCTCTATTGTAGCTAATTCTGAATCAAATATTATCTAGAGAAAATAGTTTTTTTTTTGTCTGTTTGTTGCTAGCTATCCATAGGACACTTGGGAGATCTGTCTTGTCAGTAAGAACGATTTATCCGTCCAACAAAATGGCGACTCCACTGGGGACTAGATCTTGAACTTCGATTTCTTTTATTTTGACTTGTGAATTTATTTTTTCTAATTTTGATTGGTTTATACTGGCTTGGGTAGTTTATCCCTGTAGAATCCGTAACAAATGTTTTAGAGTTTTTTTATTTTTCTTTTAGTTTTCTGGTATACACACTTTTCTTTTAGAAACAATGCAGGCATCTCTGCTCTTTTCTTGTATAAACAGTGTGGGACCACACATGTTTACACTAAAACCTGCGGACCTTGTGAAAATTTTTATAAAACCTTAAAATTCTCTTTTCTGGATCAATTTGTTAGATTCTCAGTGTAAACCCAGACTTGTATTTTCTGTCATAAAGCTTTGGTTGAGAGTTTATTTTAGCATTTTTAGGTTTTGAATGATTTTCTAAAAGATCTACATGTTATAGTGATTTTTTCTTTGTCTTTATCCCACTCAAAGATTGGAAGCCTTGGTATACCTTTAGATCACTGGTATTTCCTTGATTTCTTGCTGAGTTTGACTTCATAGTAGAAATTGTTTTGTGAGATTTAGATCCCATTTTCTCATTTGCAAATATTTAAAAAATTTTGTTGATAAGTTTGGAATTTCACTTAAAAAACAATAATTGGATGTTTTTTGAATTCTTTCTGATCTATGCAAAGAATTTCTTAGTTAGATAACAAGCTAAGAAAAATATCCTCAAAATATTTAAATTTTTAATTCAGATTTAGTCTTTGGAATTTTTAGATCTCAAAATTAGTGTTTTTTAGTTTTGAGTGTTATTTCTAGAAATTGTAGTGTTCTTTTGGAGAAAATTTTGTTTGTAGTTTCGATCTTGAATGATAAAGGGATTTCTTTTGAGCAATTGATCATTTTGAGTTCTCATAAAATTATATTTCTTTTCATTTATTCTTGTTTGAAGGAAAGAATTGTTTTAAAAGATTGCATTTCTCAACACTTTCTTTTAGATAGAAGTCATTGAAAGGAAAGGAATTGTTTCTCATATTAGATGAATTTTTAGTGTGTTTTGAGTCGGGTCTCTACATATCATCAATTTCACTTTCGCACCTCTTTTCCTGAGAAACAGCCTACTAAAAGAAACGCTTAAGTTAAAATAAATCTAGTAATTTTTATATTTCTAGGACTCTTTTCCACCAACATAGCTTCGGCTAGTGTCTTGGGGTAGGGAGTAATTAACTCTCCAAGATAATTAAAACAAACAAGTAGTTGATCTTGCAGTAGGAAAAATCCAATAGTCGCTTGTATGCTCTGGGAAGCTCCTCCTAAAGGAGTCAAGCACGAGGTCATATCCGAACCAATGGGATAATCAATTCTATCTCATTGGGAACGATAGAATATGTGCGTGAATTAACAATGGTAAACCTCAGATAGACCATTGTCGAGGAGCCTGGGGTCACTTGTTGGTATACCTTGGATTATGTCAAGGAGCCTTCAAGGGGATTGAGCTTTGTTACTCTACCCTTGCGCATATGTCAGATCGTAGACTATTCTCTTAGGTATATTAGTTCCTGTTGGTAACCTTAGTGGCCATAAACTTTATGATTTTTTACTAAGGTGATGGTGGAGGAAATATCCCACTGTACCTGGAGTAGATGTCGGCTAGACTCACTTGGACTCTCTAGAGTGTTATCTTCACTCAAGATGGTTTACGTGGAGAAAATTGCACCGGTCTGTTTCATTAATCAGGTTGTCAGGGTAACTGTTCCAACCACCATTTCTACATTAAAACACTATGATGTTGGATTTCATCACCAACTAGTGTTTTTAGTGTGGGAATTTACTATTTGTGTGTGGTTTGATCCCCTAGATTTTTAGGCGTGTGATTCATTTGTTTGTTTCCTTAGAAACTTTAGAAGTTTTCATTGAAATTTTCTTTGATTGCGTGTGATTAATAATTTTTAATCGTGGCTGAATTACCAAGACAATCACGTAGACTCCAGGGGAAACACCCTGAGTATACACCAAGTCAACTTGAAGGACTGCGAGCTCTGGTACCACATAGTGTCAGCAGAATTAGATCAATAGAACCAGGAGAATCATACATAATTACTCATCCTGATTATCAATCACAAACAAAAGAATATATTCAAGAGGCAATTTCAATTTCTGAAATCACTGACGTTGTTTCTCCAACCAGTGAATTAGCTGAAGAACCTAAAATTTCTGAGCCCAAAACTGAACTTTCTGTGTTGGAACCATCTTCAGGATTTGTTACTTTGACTTCTAGTGATCCTGATTCACCTAGGGTAAGACATCACATTACTGAAAACCTTCCTTCTGATATCATATGTATTGAAGAACTTGTTGGTCCAGACGAAGACGTAGTTCTTTCCACTTTGAATCTTAGGGAGCGTGAATCAATATTCTACAGTCCTTTTATAACTGACGCTTGGTATTTATCATTGAAATTTTTTTTACAAAACGTGGGTCTTACTTATTCACCACCCCAAATTCCTTTTTACCCTACACCAAGAGGTTATCAACCTTCATTAGCTATGTCGAGTGAGTCATCTATGTTTTCTCAATCTCTAGAAACATTTTTATACGGTGGTTCGTCTGTTCCTCCGGGATACCAATCACTCTTTGGTACCTTCTCGGGAGTAGCTCCTAAACCAATTGAACAAGTGTTATCATCTGGTACAAATGGAACTAACACTGAAACGTTGAACACAAAACATATTCTTATGATGTCTAGCAATATTCCAAATCCTCAACCTCAAGGAAGTCAGTTACCGCCTGGGGGGAAACCTCAAGGAAGTCAGTTACTGCCTGGGGGGCAACCTCAAGGAAGTCAGTTACTTCCTGGTGGGAAACCTCAAGGTAGTCAATTACCACCCAAAGGGAAACTTCAAGGTAATTTTTTACCAGGTCAAAATGTAGGAAAATATTTCCTTCCTGGGGAACAACCTCAAGGACTGTACACACCTCAAGGTTAATATCAACCTTAGGGACAGTACATACCCCAAGGTCAATATCAACCCCAGAGTCAGTTTATTCCTAAGGGTCAATATCAACCCCAGAGTCAGTTTATTCCTAAGGGTCAATATCAACCCCAGAGTCAGTTTATTCCTCAGTGCCAATATCAACCCCAGATTCAGTACATGCCTTAGGGTTATCAACCTCAAGGTTAGTGCCCAACTCAAGGTTTCCAACCTCCTTCTGGTCAACCATTATTACAAGGAGCTGGAAATTTTCTAGTTAATTATCAAACTTACGTTCAACCTGGTTATGGTCCTTCATATGCACAACCTTCTATGGGTCAATACCCCAGAATTAATATGGTGTGGGATCCATATCAAATTCAACAGAATTTGCAACCCAATGCGTAATTACCTAATCAACCTGGACAACCCATAGGTTCTGGTCCAACCCAGCAACCTGTCCAGCCTACCATTCAAGTCTCTGCATTTGGTTCTATTTAGCAGCCTGGGCCTAGTACACCTAGAACTCTGCCTCAAACTTCTACTGCTGCTGCAACTTCTGTTCAAGCTACCACACCTATTTATGGAGTATCTGCAGCTCCTGTTTCTACTATCCATATATCAGTGCAAATTCCTCAAGTATCTATGCCACAGTCAGGACCTACAATTCAGGCTATGACCCAGATGCCTACAGGAAAATCTGGTACGAGTAGGTTCTCACTAGTCAACCACAATTTAATTATCAACCGTACCAAGGACAGTATCAATTTGGACAGACTACACAAAATCCAACATATTAGTATCAGTCATACCCTGGGTATACTTATCAAGTACCTCAACAACCCCAGTATGGTCCAGTTAATCCTGGTTATCCAAGAGGTTTCACGATTCCCAATGCACATCCAATTCCAGGGTATCCTGGATATCCTCCTCCTGGAACTGGTTTGATCACACAAGGTTATCAAGACCCTAGCCATCAGTTACCATTTATAGAAAATTTAGATTTCCCTGATCTATCGCGCCTTATGAATGATCCCATATTTTATCTTTTGTATTGGCCGCCGATGCCTAATAAGTTTCCCAGTGATATTCCAAAGTTTGAGGGTAAGTCAGGAGAAGATCCATCTAATCACGTTATGACTTATCACCTCTGGTGTGCATCCAATTCACTAATCAATGATTCGATTTGATTACTTATTTTTCAGAGAAATCTCATTCGTCTAGCTGCCAAATGGTAGGTTGAGTTACCACGAGGCTCATTTAATAATTTTAATGCACTAGCTACTGCTTTCTTAACCCATTTTCAGTTTCCTGTCAGATATGAAAATAGCACGGAATTGCTGACTTCATTAAAACAATCTACGTCTACGTACATATCCGATCACATTCATGAATGGAGACGTAGGAGGCATTTAGTGAAGGTCTTTATTTCGGATCAAATTTTGGATGAATGGTTTATTAAATCGTTATTGCCCAAAATTATTGAAGATGTGGCCAAAGGAGGCATCGTTATAGAAGAGCAAGTCATTGCTCAGGCTCAGTACCTTGACCTTGTATATACATAGTCAGGTACTCTGTATGAGAAAATCCCTGATTTACCAAGACCTGCAAAATTAACTACAACTCCTTCTAGCTCTCATGCCACTAATGGTGTAATTGGCTCTATTAGCACTGGTAAGAGTAAGAAGAAATCTTCCAAGACGACTTCTCCTATTATCACTTTACTCGATTAACCGAAAGGAGATTCTTTCGTTGAAACTTCTGTTGATATTCATGTTGTAGAATCATCTATAGCCAAACCTAAAACTGGTGGTAAGAATAAAGGTAACAATAAAAACAAATAATCTTCAAAAGATAAAAATGATAAAACTGAACCAACTGGCGATAAATGAAAACCTCATTATCATTGTCTGATCTGTGATGAGGATCATTTTACAAAAGAGTGCCCGCATAGAGCCGAGGTATCGAAATTCGTTAAGGGTTCGCCCATACCTGCTGTCTTGAAGGATCCCTTTCCTGCTCAATATAGTAACATGATTGGATCTTCCTCAAATATGCTAGAGAATATCTTAATGGTTGCGACGCGATCACAAGATTACGGTAGTAAAAATCCTGTTGGTGGCAAAGAAGCAGAAAGTTATAATTCAGCATCAACTACATCTCCCTCAGTTTCTGATCCACTCCAGATTGAGAAACAAAATCCTGACTTAGTAATCAAACCGCCTGCTAAAGGTGTACTTTGTAAATCAGCTTTCAATCTACATGCGAGAGCTACTCAGAATTACAATATTGTTGAAGACTTGGCAATTTCCCCTTCAGCAATGTTGGCTTTGGAAATGTTGCAATCATGTCCAGCCCAAAGAAAATTACTATTATCAGCCATAGGAGCCGTAGACCTCCAGGATTCGAACCTCATGATCTTTGATTTAGAGAATTTTACACCCCACCTACCTGATCAAATGGCTTTTCAAATTCCGGTAATAGTAAAAAACAAACGTTGCTTTTGTACTGTTGTTGATGAAGGGGATTCTACATGTATTATGTCGTAAAAATTTTGGAAATCACTTGGTTCTCTGACAATTAACCAATCACCGACTATCCTCAAAGATTTTGATGGAAGTGGTTTCCATCCATATGGTATTTTACAGGATCTACCAATAGAGGTTGAAGGAAAAACCGTTAATTTGGATGTGGAAGTGGTTGATGCCCCTCTGGATTACAACCTTCTCCTGGGTCACAGGTGGTCTTATGCTATGACTGTTGTTGTATCATCGATATTTCATCTCATCATGTTTCCTCATAAAGGAAAGAACGTTAAAATAGATCAGCTCTCATATTATTCATCCGACCCAGCCTCTACTCATAGCATCCAACATATCGGAAAATAAAATATCCCTTATAAGGATGTTGGGGTAGGGTTAATTAAAGATTCTTCCTTATTGGGAACTTTTTCCCTGCCTGCTCCCAACGTACTGCCTCCTATTTCTAACATCAATATGATTAAATCAAGTACTATTTCCTTTGATGATCCTTGGATAGTACCTTCAAAATCAAAACTGAATTCTTTCGATGGCACGATGCCTTTGAGTCATTTTGAGTTAGCATATCAGGCGGTACAGTCATTTTCTGATACTCCTTCAATTGAATCTGATCTAGTGAATGTGATCAATGAGGAGTCACTTTCAATATCGAGCTCAGCTTCGACATCAATTCCAGATCTTGGTCAACAAGTATTCAATACTGATGAAAATATTCATGAATTCTTGTCTATCGATGAATTACCATGGGAAGATCTGCATCATAGGTCTTTGTTTTTACCTGATCTCGGTCATTTTGAGAATGATTTTTCCTCCATTTTTACTACTGATTACGTCAAAGAACCTCATAGTCCTCTCTCATCTTTTGATTCTGAATTGAATTTAGAAAACATTTCTACAACGGTTCCCATTGAAATTTCAGTAAAACCCAGAATTGTTGAAAACATTCATATAGGTGCTTCTTGTATGACTGATGAAATCCAAGAATATAAAGCCCTATTTCAGGAATTCCGCGACATTTTCGCCTGGACATATAAATAAATGCCAGGAATTGATCCGTCGATTTTTTTTCATTAAATTAAGACATACATGGATGCTAAACCCATCAGATAGAGATTACGTCAGATACATCTGTGAAAAGTTGCCGCTATTAAAGCAGAAGTTGAAAAATTACTTCAGTAGGTTTTATTTATCCGATTCCGTTAACGGATTGGGTATCTAATATTGTTTCTGTCAATAAAAAATAAGGAAAAATACGAGTATGTATCGATTATAGGGATATAAATCGAGCTTGTCCAAAAGACAATTATCCAACCCCTTATATCGATCAAATTATTGAAGATTGTGCCAGAAGTGAAATTTTTTTGTTCATGGATGGATTTTCTGGCTACAACCAAATCAACATACTCACTGCAGATCAACCTAAAACAACTTTCATTTGTCAATGGGGGACTTTTTCTTATCACAAATTACCTTTTGGACTTAAGAATGTTGGTGCCACTTTTCAAAGGGAAACGTCTTATGCATTTCATGGCATTAAACACATTGTGCAACCCTACCTCGATGATTTTCCTGCTCATTCCTCGCACAGAGAAGATCATATCACTCATTTACGAGCCATTTTTATACGATGTAGGCATTATAAGATTCGTCTGAATCCTCACAAATGTGTTTTTTGTGTACAATCTGGATGATTTTTGGGATTTATTGTTTCAAAGGTAGGTAGTCATGTCAATCCATCGCAGGTTGAGGCTATCATCAATTTACCACCTCCTTCTACTCTTTGCCAACTCCAAAGTTTGCAAGGGAAAGATAAATTTTCACGTCGATTCATTCCTAACTACGCCGAGTCAACGAAAGGTTTTACCAGGTTGTTGAAAAAGAATATTCCTTTCTTTTGGGATGAGATATCTGATCGATCTTTTGATGCTCTTAAATACGTGTTGGCCCATGCACCGTTACTGCATCCTCCCAATTACAACCAAGATTACTTTTTGTACGTCGCCGCTTCCGATTCCACGATAGGAATGGTTCTATTTCAGGAAAATTAATTCCATGGTGAACATGTGATTTATTATCTTAGTCGCAACTTGCATTCGACTGAAATCAAATATTCACATGTGGAGAAATTGGCCTTGGTAGCCGTTCAAGCTGTTCAACATTTTCGTCATTACATACTTTTACACAAAAGAACAGTGATTTCTGATTGTAACCCTATGATGTATATTTTGACCAAAAAATTGCTAGGGGGAAAATACTCTAAATATATTGTTATCCTACAAGAGTTTGACTTGTAATTTGAAAAATCCAAATCAAAGAAATCATTTATATTTGTTGAACTTATGTGTGACTTCCCATGTACTGATACAGAAACTGTGGCAGAAAAACCGATCGCATACGAATCATTATTTCTTATTAGTACCATTGATCCTTGGTATGGAGATATCATCATTTATCTTCAGACCCAATATTTTTGGCCCAAACTTTCACATTCACAACGACATAAAATCCGTTTCTAGTCTCAACAATATCATATTGTTGGCGACACACTATACCATCGTGGTCCGGACTCCGTTTTTCGACATTTTCTCACCCATCAAGAAGCCGAAAAAGTTTTAAATGAATGTCACTATGGAGCATGTGGCGGTCATATGTCTGGGTATGCCACAGCCCAAAAGATATTGCGCGTTGGTTAGTTTTGGCTGTCCTTATTTAAAGATTGTATTTATGCAATCTGAAAATGTCATAATTGTCAAATCTTCGATCAAAAAATGCATGCACCACCTACTCCTCTTCACCCTATAATTGTTGTTGGTCCTTTTACAAAATGGGGCATTGACTTCATTACATGTAACCCTCACTTGGCCGAGGGGCATGGGTATATTATTCTCGCAGTAGATTATTTTACCAAGTGGGCCGAGGTGATGCCTCATTTGTGACAAATGGAAGAAATGTAGCTATTTTCGTGTTCAATCATGTGATTGCTCGTTTCGGTGTACCCCAAGTGATAATTACTAATCATGGGAGTCATTTTCGAAACATCATGATGACCGAACTGACTGATCAACTTGGCCGATGCCATGACAGTTCTACACCATATTACCCGCATGCCAATGGTCTAGTTGAAGCTATTAATAAAGTTTTAGTCATCATGATTAAACGAATCATTGGAATTCATAAATTGAATTGGGATGCCATGCTTTTTTTAGCACTTTGGGCATATTAGACCTCAGCAAAAACATCAACAAGATTTACCCCTTTTCAACTGGTTTATGGTTTAATGTTTTACCTCAGCAGTATT
The DNA here is from genome assembly GCA_034641835.2 of Pinus albicaulis. Lineage (NCBI taxonomy): Eukaryota > Viridiplantae > Streptophyta > Pinopsida > Pinales > Pinaceae > Pinus > Pinus albicaulis. The sequence continues at coordinate 313,725,304 of CM076571.1, forward strand.
ACCAATTGAATGCGAGATACCGTCACTCCAACTAGCCATAGAGTTACTACCAACTACCTCTGAGGAGGAAAAATGTTTTTTGTACTTAACTCAATTAGATGAGAATCGACGCACCACTACATTAGCTACCGAGGCCCATGCGAAACAAATGAAAGCTTAGTATGATAGAAGTGTTACACCTCATATTTTTTCAAAAGGAAACCTAGTTTTGGTATATGATCAAGCTAACGATAAGCTAGGGGTTGGGAAATTCAAACCCATGTGGCATGGTCCTTATATTATCAAGTGATAGCTTGCAAAAGGGGCATATGAATTGATTGATTTTGACGGGGTCTCTTTAGGCAAACCTAGAAATGGGCTTTAACTGAAGAGATATTACGCTTGATTCTTGTGTGAAGATCTTTCCTGTATATTAGTTATTTTCTAGCTGGTGTGCTATAGATTATAAACATGTGCCTAGTTTAAGTGTGCTTGTACTACTATTCCTACTTATCTGGATTACTCTTGATATTGCAGATGTCGATGTCTTTTCAAACACACATTGGTTTTGCTGATGGTGCTTGTTATAGTACACAGAACATTTCTTCCACAGCCTGGGTTATTTATTCACCCACTGACGAGTTAGTATCTATGCATGGGGTAAGCCTCGGTCAAACAAAAAATAATATTGAAGAATATAGCACAGTTATTGAGTTATTATCTGAATCCATTTCATTTGGAATTCAGAGTTTGATCATTAGGTTAGATTCTGAACTCGTCGTATTACAATTAAATCGAGTGTATGAAACTAAAAACCCAGTGTTGTTAAGATTATTTTTGAAAGTTCGTCTCTTGGGACGAGAATTTGATTATATTGAGTATCAACACATTCCAATAAATTTAAACACGTTAGCAGATGTAATAGCTTCTAGTGTTATAAACAGACATTTGCGATAATGAAGCAGTAAATCAAAATAACATTTGATAACATGTTGGACAGGTAACTAGAAATAGTACTATATCATAGCATAGAGTAATGTTTCAAAAACAAATAGTACATCATCCTCAATAATAGGTTCAAAACGCCTTATGATCGAGAAAAAGTGATACAAAAAATGATATGAGTCTATACAGTCGATCATCCACTATCTGTGGTAATGATCATGATAATATACTATAGCCCATGCCACCCTTCTCAAGAATCTCTTGAACTGTCCAGGAACCCCAATGACATATCTCTGAAAGCGAAGTGGAATGTCCTCTATGGTAGTCTCTAGGATGTCCATAGTCAGTCGCTCCAGATGGTGTTCCAAATCAGAAAGGATCTCTGTTGTCTGATCCTGTGGTGGTGGTGGTGCTGCAACTGCATCCCTTTGCCTCCCCTCGAAGGGCCGGAGAGTGAGTGGTTGACGTGGACCCACATCTGTATTTGAAATTTTTGTTATCAGTTGTGGATGATTTAAAAAAAAAAAATTAGCATTTAGAACATGTCAAAAATTGTTCTCACCTGAGTTATCCCACTGAGCTCCCGGAGGAAGTGACATGTCCTGATCACTACGGTAATCCATCCCAGCATAAGGGAAGTCTTCTATCACAAAGAGTTGGTTCTATAACCAATGGAAGTAGGCTAGGGAAAATCAAACAATCTCTATACCCTCGCTATGACAGGCCATCAATGCAACCCATCGAACCATCCGAGGCTCTCAGACTGTACCATGATCAATTGGAATATGTTGCGGGGATAGTAGAGGAATCCTCTCTAGAGAAAAAGTAACCACAATCGATCCATATCCAAAGTTATTCAACTTCTCGTTCTTTTATCTAGTTAGTTGGCCTTTGATATTGGTCAACACTACCTCGCACCAATTGAAGATGGTGCCTCAGAAACAGTCCACTGCAATCCGCATTTGAGATCCAGTAGCAACATGTAAAGCTACACTTCCACATAACTTGGTTACGGTTAATACAACTACTTTCAACACATGACAGATGATCATTTTGATATCAATCTGTTTGTCTTTAGGATCAGCCTCATCATTACAGAACTCTAGTTGTAGGCTAGCGATAGACTAGCCACCTGGCCTAGTCCCAAATATAGAAATTGGCTGGCCTCTTTTAGACAAACCAGTCAAAAAGTATATGTCCTCCAGCTCTATTTCGAGCCAGTGGCCTCCAATCACAAAGAATTGGTCCTGTATATCCCACTTGTTTACCAACCAAGTGAGTAACTCTATCTGGGCTCTCATGCCCTGAATGGCCCGGAAATTAAATAACCCGCATGCTCTCAAAAATTGTAATGTAGGTGGATGAATCATTGCAGCTTCATCCACCTCCTCATGTTCACGTTCCCACCAGATAATCATTGTAAATATCCTACAATGAACAAAATGAAAGATTAGAATCATTTTAAAAAGAAAATTTTGGGTAATTTAGAGAGAAAATGTGTTTTCATATTCTTCATGGCACCTCTGCACTTTTTGTTCAAAGATAGGGCATAGCTATGCATGGGCTCTGTACTAATAGTGTAGGACTATGACATTTTTCTTTGTAAGAAAATGCTAGGGTCTGCAGGTACCGTGTGTCTTACCTGCGGACCCCCTTGAGTGGAATTTTGAACCTATTTCTTCCCCAAAAATGAATTTTAAACCCTAAATTAAGGAAATGAATGGATGAAAAGCAAGGAAAGAGAATGTGGATTACCTGGAGTAGACGGTTTTTTATTTGAACGGTCGGTTTATTTGGAATATTCTCTGGAGCTTTTTTTTCCAAAAGCTCTCAAATTTTCACTCTGAACTCAAATGGTAAAAATGATTTTGGAAAACTCCTTTTTAAAAGTTTTTTCGAATAAATGAAATTTAATTTTTTCTATTTTTCACTTTAAAGAGATGGTTTTCAAAATATTTTTATTTTATTGAAAGAAGATACGTTTAATGTTTTGAGTTTTTGAGCAGAATATCGGAATTTTCAGGTGAAATGGTCATTTTTGATGAAGAGTATACTTTTATCACTTTTTCGAGCTGTTAAAAATTTACGAAAAAGAGAAACCATGGAGTCCTCTTTTTAGCCCTTTTCAGACCCTCTACATATGAAAAGAGTGCCAAGTACTTGACTATTCAAACTCGTTAAAGGAAATGAACAGTCATCCCTTTAGTATAAGTTTACCCCTTTTCTGGACTGAAATGGAATATTTACGAAAAAGGTATACGTTGACTAATCATGGTCATTAGAGTTCTCTCCCGCATTATTTTATCCTTTTTCAGGTGTGAGAGACTAAAATTACGAAAAAGTACACCCACGGAGTTTTCTTAAGTTTTTTCCTCTGACTCCCTAAAAATTAAAAACACCGAGTTTCTCCTATACTGGACTCGTTAAAATTTAACAGTAAAGGAACTGTCGATTACGAACAAGAACGGAACACTCCTTATTAGGGTTCGATTTTAAACTAAGTTGGACTCATCTGAAGGATGAGCTTATAAACAAGAAAATGTTATCCTACTCAAGCTTGTCAAAAATAAAGAGGTACTTGCCAGAAATGGTAGGGGAAAAAGAGATAAAACGAATCCATTTGTTACACTTTTATTTAAAAGCAATATACCACTCTTGAATGCAACACTTTTTGTCACACTTCTACCTGGGTTGGGAAAATCTTTTTCCTATCAGTTAATCAAACCACATTGAAGGTCTTCAGCCGGTTTCTGGGTATTAGCTTAGGGAAATTGTTACCAAACCATGTGCAGTGTCGTTATGTGTTCAAGAGGAGAGTCAAACAAACCATTCATCTGCAAACATTTGTCTCCATTCACGTTGACCATCCCTGAGTCAGTCTTTGCAAAAAATTTCTTCAAAACTTGATCTATGGTTTCATGTCGTGAGATTGCTTATGACGGATCACTTTCTATCGACGACAGCTCATCATCTAGGAAGTTGATCTAGAATCCGTTAGTACCTTGGAATCTGCATGCCTTAATGGCAGGTTTCTCGCATTTGACGACAGTTTGCATCATTGACCTTCGATCGAATGATTCCGTGAAATGTTCGACTTTAGATCACTTATTCACATTTCATGGATTGTACTGATTACTTTGAGAGCCATTTTCATTATTAGTGGTTTCTCTCACACTTGTTAACAGTTCACATCATTGACTGGTAATCAGTGGGTTATACCATGTTTGACTTTGACACATTTAATCGCATGGATAGAATCCTACTAGTTCGGGAAGTAGAAATCAAGACCCTGGATCTATTTTCCACCATCCAGGCTGCGAGGAGTTTTATTATTCATTATGTAGTAGACTATTCATTACAGATGGCTGCGTCCATGCTGTGTCTACACTATTGATGTAATATTAAACTCATTTCTGTATCAGAACAAGTTTAGTTAGTTTTTGATCTAAGTATGGGAATGCCTACCTTAGTGATGATAGATATATATGTTTTTCATTGAATGTTTTTACAGGATTCTGACTAGGGTGTTCACAGGCTAATCCTTGAAATGATAAAGCACATCACTCTTTGAATGCTCTCAGACTTCACACTTTAGGGGGCAATTAGTTACACTGAAATTTGTCGCCATGACAGTTTAGTGTCTATATGGGTTCATCATTACTCATATATTACTCTATTAGAAGTCTACAACATCAAAGTTCCTAAAATCAAGCCTTGAAATTGAGAGAAAAGCTCATAAAAGTCTTAAAAACACTTGTACTGCACTTTCTCTTAGCATTTCCGCGGTGCCACACCTATTTGTTCTAAATCATGCGGAGCTAAATGAGTTTTTTCTTCACTAAAGGTGCGGACCCCTGTAAAAGGTAAAATAAAGGCGAAAAGTAACATTTAGAAGCCCAGTAGTCAAATCTGGAAGCTTTTGGAAGCAATTATCTGGTCGAAGATTTGCTCCTATCATGTACATTCATTCCTCCATTATGGGAGCTTACCCCTTGGTTTATGGAGATCAATCCCTTCAAAAGAGGATTCTATCCCCTCTTATGTGGAGCTGCAACCTCTTCTCTTTTCCTGTAAATTGAAGCCATAGTGCAGCCTCAAAGGGAGTTAGACTTTGAGAATTTTTGAGGAGAAATGCTGTAAAAACTCAGACTCTCTTAACTGATCTTTATGTGGGAATGATTACACACCCATGTGCATTTTAGCTGAGAGAGTGCAAAGCTTGTCAAAGAAAAGGAAACGTCTGTTCTGGACCCTAGAAAGACCTGTACAACATCAAGGCGGACACGGTTGTAAGGCTCTTTCTTCATCAAAGATAATGAGAATGGATCCTATTTTCTCAACGAGTTCTTTAATTAAGTAGCTTGTTTATCATGTTTTATCAATAATTTATTTATTTAATTAGCTTTTTTCTTGAATTCCTTGATCATATTGATAGATATATGATTCTTGAATTAATTTATATTATGCTGGTGCTACTGATTTTTTCCATGTTTGTGATTGCAGATCTTTGAAGACGACTCTTTCAAGCAACTGGAAAGAATATCATTCCAAACAGCGCTGGACTACAGGTAGGTATTCAAAACCTCTGTTGTAGCTAATTCTGAATCGAATATTATCAAGAGAAAATAGTTTTTGTTTGTTTGTTTGTTGCTAGTTGTCCATAGGACACTTGGGAGATATGTCTTGTTAGCAAGAACGATTTATCTGTCCAACACTAACCAATAGTGAATGGTAGTTGTGGTTGAGCATGTACATATAGGAGGTATTAAAACAAGAATGTGTTGATAAAGTTTTTAAGTTCAATTTATAATGAAATTTTGTTCATAACATGTGTTCATGAGTTGATGAAAATATCATATCAACATAAATTTGGGTCTTCTTTCTCCATGTAAATCTGTAGTTGAAGTTTGCACACTAAGTGTTTGAAAAAATTGATAAATGAGGTAGTAGGAATTTATGTTGTTTTTGTTTTAATAAATCACATTCCTGAGAGTTTCTATTGCGATTCAACTTAACATTAGGGGGTATCCATACCCTTTTTCCTTGTAACCCCCTACTTGATTAAAAAAAAAACACGTTTCCAAACCCAGATCGTAAATCTGGGCGATTTTGCAGATTGTTGTTGCCACTGTGTGCTCCTGTTGTAAAGTTTTTGGTGATTGAATAAGATGATTTAATCTTTGATTTAATATTTTGTGATATGAAGAATTAATTTATAGATCTTATGAGCTAAATAGGTTGAGGGAGAATCCTATATTCATGTCAAATTTCCTTAAAATATTATGGCTTCCATGTGTTTGACAAAATGCCTCAATGGTTGTAGATTGCTTACATGCTTGAAAAGTGTTTGTAAAAAGGCATAAAAGGTTGTAGACTGCATGTTTACAAAGTGTTTTTCCAAAGGTTTCAATGGTTGTAGCTTATAGATTGCATTTTTGCAAAGTGTTTGTCAAAACTTCAATGGATGTCATTTTTGTGCATATAAATTGTTAGAGTAAATGTCCTACTTACCATAGCTTTTATGTCTTAGAAAATTTATGAATAAATTATTTCATGGATGTAGCTTTCTATGTCATCAAGTTTCATGAATGTGAAGATGAATCTAATAAATTGCTGAAGTGTGAATAGAGAATATGATAGTTGTTACTTTTATTATCTAAAGCTTTAATTTTAAAAAAGGGGTTGTTTTTGGAAAGAATTTTATGGTGACTAATTCTGTTGGATTTTGTGCAAGTAGGAATAATAAATTTCGTTTTTAAGTTGCATGTATTTAGGGGTGCAATATTATGTTTTAATGGCTGTAACAAACAACTAGTGTGCTCAATTTTGGTAATTCTATTGTTTTATTTGGAACTTTCAAAAGAATAACATGCTTCAGAATTGGGAAGAGTTGTTTCTCTTACTGCAACATTCATTATACAATTTTCATGATTGGAGCATTTCCTTAATAATTGGGATTGAGAAATTTTTAATTGAAGATTTTGGAATGTTGTTGGGTCAAGATATTTTGTGATTCCATTTCATAAACATATATGATTTATTAGATTTACTATTGAAGAGAGGTCTATTCTTCCCTCAGTTACCTTGTTATAGGTAGGTTAATACTCATACACTTATATGTAATTTTTGTAATAGAAGCATGATACCTTTGTGGTTATGATATCAAGAGTCAATAAGTGTAGATAATTTAGCACAATCTAGTAAATTATATAGGTTGATCTAAATTAATGTTCGAGCATAGCATTATGGTGGAATTTACTTCCAGTTTTACTTAGAGCTCATATAAAAGTATGAAAAGAGAACATGGTATCATCTTTTAAACTTGAGAGGAAATGTGTTTTGGAATTGGTTTTAAGGGAAAATTATCCCTGACTTCTTATATGATAGTCTTATAGTGAAATAGATGAACGAACATGATTACATGATAACTAAGTTAGTAATGTTACAAAAAAAAAAGATTATAGTGATTAATGTGACTTCTACTTCTCTATATTATTGATGGTTGGTAAGGTGGGACCTTACATTGATCTTGATGTTGTACCTTTGGATATCTGTGGCATGGTATTGGGGAGTCCATATTTGTATGACAGGAAAGTGGTTTTATTTTTCCATGTAAAAAAGTACCATCTCACGAAAGATGAGGTGGAATACATTCTTAGATCTCATCGTGCCAAAATCAGTGCCAGCCTTGTAAGTGCAGGTTAGATGAAGATGTTTTTGAATTCCAACAAAGGGTGCATTCTCATGGTTGTGAGAGGCAAATATCTCGAGACATTTTAAGCTTTCCAAGGTTATGATCCCACTCATAAGAAGGACTTGTACGAAATTGTTTCTATCTATAATGGGATTATTTAGGAACCAAGTGGGTTGCCTCCAATGCATGGAATCCAACATGAAATTTACTTGCACCAGGATGCTCCTTTACCCAACATTGGTATGTACATGTTTTCCTTGATTCAGATGGAGGACATAAAGAAACAGGTGTAGGAATTGTTGAACCAAGGGGTCATAAGACTAATTTATTTTCCATGTGGTCCACCTATTGTGTTGGTTTCAAAGAAGGATAACACATTGAGGATGTGTGTGTACTACAAAGCACTCAAAAAATAACATTGAAGAATCAATACCCTCTCCCTCACATTGATTATTTGTTAGATCAATTAAAAATTCTTGTCTATTTCACAAAATTAGACTTGCAAAGTGGCTACCATCAGGTTAGCATTGCAAAACAAGATATATGGAAGATGTAACGTACACCTCTCCTCATATCTAGCCAAGTAACCAGCCATCTGGGGTAAACATGAGCTGAGGGAAGTTAAGAGAGGGCTCAACATCCTTTTTGACTCTAAGGAAGTGGAATCGACGCAAAAAACCATAACACAGACTCGTTGCACCTGCTAAATGATCCCCATAAGCTATCTCAATCCTAAAGCTAACTTATCCCTGGTCCCCACTTACTTTTAGGCCTCTAAACCCCCAAACACTCCCTTGATATGGGAAAGGGTATGCCTGGGAGGCTCTGGATGCAACCAAAATGCTTCATGCCTATGTCCAGGGACTAAATTTCCCAAAATTGTGCATCCGTTAGCGAGATTTAAGGAAAATTTTAAGCCCAGAATCCCATACACTACCCAAAACTTCCTGTAGCTTTCATAATCCAACAATTACATGGCGATAATGCCAAATAACTAGAAACTGACTGGAGAACTAGGCCTGACCATCCCCAAATCACACTAAAATTCTGTCAAACACTTGGCATGAATGAAATATATAGGCCTAGGATACAAGATAGAGAATGAATAACTAAAAAATATTATGAGACATTACAAGAAGGATCACCACCCTCTTCCTCAACCAGATATGTCATCATTAGGTCTTGCATCCATCATGTTAACAATTACTAGTAAATACATGAAATAACCATGACATGAACCAGTCATTTAAACATGCTTATAAACAACATAAAACCATGTAAATAATAGTGAGATAGCAACCATTAAATCCACATATTAATAATTACAAAATCAAGAGAAATGAGCTTCCATTAAATATAGGAAAATACAGACCAGGATTGGGACTTCCACGTTCCACCCAACGATAGAAATTGTTGAGCCAAATATCTCTTCAGTCATTCACCCCCGTGCCATATTCCAAGCATGAATATGGGATCTCATGGATAAACCAATATAAAAAATATGAAGGGAATCCAGAGGCTAAACCACCTCCACCCTCACCATTCTGTGATCATAAAAAAACTAGTGCTCTGATCACAACTAAACCGAACTTGGATTTTGATTCAGAATATGTCACTATCTTTGACGAATTTTCTGTCTCCCTTTCTCTTAGGCTTTACCAAAATCCAATCCTAGATCCCTAGGTCCTAAACTGAGACACCTTGCTCTGGATTTACCTTGCATCCTGCTAAAAATAGTGAAGGGATTCCTAGGCCTTTGGGAATGAACCTTGAGACCACCTCTACCCTGGATTCCAAAGCTCAAAACAAGGATAAAAATCCAAACACACCATTGAATTTGGAAAAAGGAAAGGCAAGGCTGAAAAAAAATATCATAACATGGAAAAACCATGCCACCAAAAACAAGAGAACAAAATACCAACATGCATAAGCCATACATGTCCAAAACAACTAGGAAATCACACATGCAATATGTTATTTGCAAGTATTCTTGTTGAAGATGTTAGATCTTGCTCTTCCTTGCTTGATCTTTGATTCCCTTTCGTTTCATCGTCCTTCCTTTGTTCGGTTTTCTCCTCCTTGGCACAATGCTGAATTTATCCAAGAAAACTCTGAGTATCCAATAGTGTGTGAGAGAGAGAATAATGAGAGAGCTCTAAAACTAAACTGACAAAAGATACCAACCGATCCTTAGAAGTATTTTTATTAATGAGGCCTCTATTTTCTTCATTTTCCATTATTTTCCTTCATTTTCCTACTCACATACAACCTGTGACCTTTTACCTTCCTTTTCTCCTATTTTCATTTATTTTCATAAATAAATGCGCTGAAAATAATTTCCTCTTTAATGCCTTTTCCTTTTTCATTTCCAATTTTCCTTAGCCATAACCACATATCCAGTGATGCTGAGTAGGATATCTTTTCCCAACATTAAACTTGGAATAAGTGTCCCTAAACTGTGGTCTTATTTTTTTCTTTTATTAACTTTTGTTACATAATTTTTTTTTTGGGTCTGCTACATAACCCTCACCCTTGGGGAACACCATCCTCAATGTTAAACCATACCTACACATAAGAAAAACCACTGAAAAGGGACATACTTCTCATGGAGGTTTACAACTTATATCAATGCAATATTTACAGTGAGTAACCCGCTCAAAAATGAAAACCATGATAACATGACCATATACACTCATACTGCTTATTGGAGCTTTATAACTTAGATTATGGCAGTATTTACATCCATATACATAAGTACATCTATCAAAACATCACCAAAATATATGCTAAACATATACCAAACACCAAACTAAAATTATTTTCCTTCATCAGAAAAAAATGAAGGATACATGGCCTGCATCTGATTCACCATCTCTCATGTAGTTCAGCAGGCCCAAAGTGCTTTCATTGTATTTTAACTTGCTTGATGGCTCTGTTCCTGAGCATGAGCTATTTCTGCTGCAATGTGCACTGAGATTCTAGCTAGAATTCTCCTTCTTGCTCCACATGCAATACAGACCAATGAAAAACATGATCAACATCCTTTATAGACCTTTTAAGTAATGAGACATGAAACACATCATGGACTTTCACTCTTGGAGGTGGTAGAAGTCAATAGGCCATTAGTCCAGTCCTCTCAAGGATCTCAAAAGGCCCACAATAACATGGTTCCAACTTGGCACATGATCCAATCCTCAAGGAGATCTTCTTGGTCTTGGTTCACAAATAAGCATGCTCCCTAACGTGAAATCCTTAAATACCATGTGCTCATCTGCATAACTCTTATGTTTTCCATGTGTTGCCTTTATATTCTTATTTATAACCCGAATTTCTTGCTCCATGTCTGCTAACATGTCTGGTCCATTCAACACCCTGTTAACTGGATCATTCCAACTGATGGGAGTATTACAACTCCGCCCATACAATGACTCGAAGAGACTCATCCTCAATGAATCCTATAACCCATTTTTGTTTGCAAACTCAACCAATGGTAGATACTCTTCCCACTTCCAATGTTGATGAATCACATACATCCACAAAATTTCCTCCAAAATCCTATTGACCCTCTCAGTCTGTCCATCATTCTGTGGATGATAAACTGTGTTGAAGGCCAAGTCGGTGTCCAAACCTACAAATTACTCCTTTGGATGATAGAAAAAACAACAATTGGCTTGGGTGAACCACAAAGGATTAACCCACATAAATGAACCTTGTTCACATACCTTAGGTGAGACACAATCATACGCCAAGACCAAGCTAACAGGGGCAGAGACCATAGAGCCCATAGAGGCGGAACCCAGAGAGACTGACCTTGCTCCAATACACCCAAATGTATAACCCCAAACTTTATTGAGGAAATTTGATGAGATAAAACCCAGAAATGAAGCTGAGAAATAAAAAACTGAAGCCCTTTTGAGGTTGGGCCAAGATAATCCCAAAGATAGACCCCATAGACAAACTCCCGATATAACCCCATCCTAGACAAAAAAAAATGCCAAAATTACAGACACAGACACAATATAAGATGTTTGGACCTACTTCAAATACCATACTGATGCATCCAGGGGCATGGAGCCCCTCTTCCTCTGAAACCTGAGTGATTCCAAACCAGACGAACGCAATTTGATCAAACAATACAACTGATGCATGGAGGAGAAAAAATAAAGGCAGGCCACATACCAGTTTACCAGTGCAAGGAGAAGCCAAGACTAATCCCACGCCTGCTACTGCTCATGCATTTACCCACAGAGCCCAACACCACCACCCCTAAAAAAACATATACAAACACAGAACAACCAACCTCACACATAGAGAAACTTCTCAATTGCGAGGAAATAATTTCATTAACACCTTTACCTAAGACCTTAATACTGCACATGCAAGAATCCAATGCTCCATATGCCTCAAGCATGTGGATGGTGGCAGGGTTGTACTTCGAGGTGACCCCCATTAAATCACCATTATGGAATTTCCCTCTAGCTCACACCCTGATTGGGGAAAATAAAGTTTTTTATGTATTTTGATGTCGTACAACAATTTTTTTTTAATATAATACATATTTAAAATTTATGATTTCAAATGTGTGTTGTACATTTAGGTAGAGGGAAAATGATAATTTTACATGGAAATAATATCTAAAATTTTCCAAAATATTAACGTTCCAGTTACCTCCAACAAAGATACATAAAGCACTTCATGTCTTCCAATCACAATTGTTCATGTTTTATTTCTTTAAAGGTAGCTTTAGGATATGATTACTTCAAGATTTTAAAAATATTATATATTTTATTATGTTATATTTATGAAAAAATTAGGTTAAATAAAATTAACATATTGAGTGAGCTTGTATGACTCTTTTGTGTTAATGACTTGTTTGTTGATGCCTATGGTGTATACCAACCTCATTTATTAATGTTATTCTGCTAATATATATTATAATATAAGAAAATTTATATTACATTAAAGTTAATAATATTATATTAATCCAAAATTAATAAATTTAATATTAACATTAAAATATATTAATATTAATTTTTTATATTAACATTATTTCAGCATTTAATTTAATAATAATGATAACTATTTTTTAATATTAATATTAAATTTAATAAGGTTTTTAGATGACATGATAAAAAATATTGTAATAAGATTTCAAATTTTAAAATGAGGTAAAATATTAATTTTAGATCATTCAAAATTTGTTTATAGAGGCTCTATCGAGCCCCTAATAACAACTTATATTGATCAATCGAGGTTTTAAAAATCCTTCGATCGAGCTATTTGAATTTGAAATTTAGGCGCTCGATCGAGTGCTTTAAGTACTCGATCGAGCCCCTTAAGTCCTAAAATCCACAATTGTTGGGAAAAACACTAAGAGGGGGGGGGGGGTGAATCAGAATCTAGAGCTTACTAAAAAAATTTAATTTTTCTTTATGAAATTCCATATGTGACTTTAGTGAACCCAACTCATGTATACACACGGATATCCTTAAGAAAACTTGCATATGGCCATAGTTCTTATTATGCATATAATTATTTACTTAGATCAGTGCATCATTCATTGATTAGATGTTTAGTAAGCAGTAAGCATGTGCAATAAGAACATAATAAATCATCACACATAAGCAACACACATGAACACCAGGATTTAAGGTGGAAACCCAATTTGGGAGAAAACCACCGTTGTTGTCGTCTCTGTCTTCAATATTTATTATAAAGAAAACTGCTTACAATCTTGTAATGGCGCAAACTCATACCAGCACGCAGGCGCCCACCTGGAGAAGGCTACAACCTTCTCTCATTCTACAACTACTACTAGAAGGGAGCTGCAAACCCCTGATCTTGTTTACCAGCCACTCCTGGAAGTGAGCTACTACCACTTGATCTCATTTACCAACCAATCCTGGAAGGGAGCTACTACCCCCTGATCTCGTTTACCAGCAACCACTGGAAGAGATCTACGACCCCCTCACTAAAGGCTCCAACCTTTAGTACCACTGCAGACCACGTTTCATCAATTTTCACACAGGATCCAATAGCTTCCACACAACACACCTTGTAGGCCTCTTTTCATCATATTTTCAGACTGGACGCACTCCACATATTTAAGCTCAATGAACATACATCAAACTGAAACTTACAACCCCATCAATTCATTCATTGAAGCATCAATCAATCAACCAACCACTGATCTTTAATCATAATCAACTAGCAGAATAATCAATATTCAAACAACCCAGATCTGTATGAAGACATCATTGACAGACAACAGTAACACAACAAAACAGATCAGAAATTTCCTTCCACATACTTCAGCAAAACCCTAGATTCCATACGTGCTTTTTCTGAAACGAACCTGCGTATATACACGCTTTTACAGAGACAAAACCTGCGTATAGATCTGCAACTATTTCAGGACTGCACAGCTTTTCAGAATAAATAATCAGCTCAGATCTTACCCTTCACTTCAACAAACATTCGCCAGATCACAGATCTAAACATTCCATAAACAGATCTAGAAAATACATATTCATTTCAGGTCTAGAGATCATGATCCATCATTTTATTCATAGGTGTATTATTAATTCAGATCTATCAATAAACTGTAACACATTCCATGCAGATATACTTTAGAGTGAAGTATTCATTCAATACCCAGACACATGCACACCCATGCACTATGATCTTCTTATCCTTATATAGTTTTAGAATTTACCAATACCATGAGCCAAAACCACACAAATTCTGATGGTATTATTGGATGGAATCAAATAGAAAATACAATGCTCAATACTGTGGGCTAATACCATGGTAATTCCCCTTGGTATCATAGTTTTAGAGTGCAAAAGGCATACATAGATTTTCTTCTTCTTACTCGCGTGTATGCGCGATTGCTCTTCATAAAAACTGCATATATACTAATTCTGGATGTATACGCGGGTTTCATTCATAAAATTAGCATATACATTGCCTCCATACGTGGGTTACCTTCATCAAACCTGCATATACATTGAGAAATATTTCTTGCTTCATTTCTCTGGCATATACAAGAATTCCTTTCTCTGTCACATCTGAACTGACTTGTATAAACATCATTTTTACATCTTTAACAAATAGCTTGCTATCAAAAGGAAACTCATCATGTAGGTTTCCATTAAGGAAAACTTCATCCAGTAGGTTTCCATCAAGAAAACATATTGCATCATATTGCCAACAACAATTTTAGCACCCCTTCTGCAAAATTTCCTGCAACACCATTTTGTACCCTAGCGGACTTGGGGCTAATTTTGTGCTTAGGTGGCGGAGTTGATCATGTTGGATTCATGGAGGTAGCCTCTATCCAATGGCATATGTGTTTGACATTTTCTAATTAATAAGATATTTTCCATCTAATTTCTTCTAAACATAATCCTTGATTTTTTTTTAATTGTTTTAAAGAGGTTGAATAAAATACCAATACCATAAAATATATACAACAAAAAAAATTCAAGAAATACCATTATCTTCATTTACAACTCCTCTTCAAAAGGGTAACTTTGGTTTTTCAATTTATTTAAACAATTGTAAAAAAAACTTATGTGAAGACATGTGTGTGAAAAATGCAATTAAAATATTACTTTGCCAAGTTAGAAAAATAATATATATATATATATATATATATATATATATATATATATATATATATAGATGAAATGTTAGGCATTTTAGACTACGATATGCTACGTGAACACACATATACAACTTAAGATGTTTGAAAATTTGCAAGGACAAGCATTTCATTTAATGGAAAATTGACATATTATACAACAATAAATATTTAAAAAAAAAATCATTAGGAAAACAACATAATTCTCCAAAGTTTGTATTTTTACTATGAATCAAAATTCACAGTTCTTATATGAATTTTGAGGGCTTCAATTCAATAAAAGAGGAAAAACTTGAAAACTTGAAATTTTAATACCACATTTGGCCCAAAAGTGTAACCCATCTTCATGATTTCACTTATATATATATATATATATATATATATATATATATATATATATATATATATATATATATATATATATATATATATATATAATGAATAATTTACTAATAATTAGTTGATCAGAGGCTCAATATTTTAGCTCAAAAATGAAAGGGCTCAAACTTAAATGAAACCGGAACGACAATGATCGGCTCGTCACAAGGAATCTAACACAACTCCTTTCGTTGAAATCCAAGTTCGAATGAATGAGTTATGGTCTGATGATCACCTTTCAGAACATGCAATTTTTTATTAAAAAATTGCGTAACAGGTACATGTTGATGACATGGTAGCCCAGTGAGCATTCAAGGAATCTTCTTTAGTTTTTGTTCAATGGGACTGTGACAAGTGTCACTACAAGTTTCACCAGTTTGGTTTGTGAAGGTAAAATTTGTCCAATGACCTCCAAGGGTTGAATTTGGGTTTATGGATTTTTGTGCTATAAATTACTATTTATTTTTAATTAATTAAAATTATATATATATATATATATATATATTATTTTATATGATTTTTAATCATATATTATTTTATATATTAATATATATATTATTTATATGAATTATTTAATTAAAGATTAATTAATTTTAAATTAACATATTATAACCACATATTAACCAAATCCAAATTCGAAATCATTTTTAAATATTGGCATTACAATTACAAACCATACATGATAATGTGCGTTGGGCATATATATTTCTGTTGTCATATGTAATACGTGGCATGGTTTCATTTTAATATGGAGGCATATTATATGTTATGCGACATGTTCAAAGGTTATGAAGTTATATGCAATGGCATATATTAAACACAAGGTTCAAATGCAAATGTATTAATGTGTTTCAAAATGGTAATGGGGGTCGAGGTATGGGTTTGAAGCTGTGACCTCCCCCCAACTAACGCGCCCCTTCACCATTGGGCCAAATGCCATTATATTGAAATTACTTTCCATAAACCAATACTTGAAGGGTGATGTAGGTACTGACGGTGGAATGGAGGGGCCAACCCCTTACCATATGAGCTCTACCTCATGACCATGTGGAGCACTGGGGCTTAGGCACGATTAGCGCTAAGCTACAATTAGTTAACACTTTAAAACACACTTATCCTTAAGATAATGTTGCAGTTAACTTGGCAGTGGATTTGGCAGAGCACCATTTTTGGCGGACAAGTCTAGATTTAGTCGGAGTTAACTCCAATTCTCCAAATTTGGAGGCAAAATTGTAGGAGAATTTGTTTTTTCCATAACTGAGGCAATTTTAGAACAATTTTGGCTTAGGAAGAGTCATTTTTGGCAGATTGGGATGTTTTGGAGCCATTGGAATAGTTGTAGAGGTATAAGAGGTCATATACAAAGTTTTTTTTGTTGCCTTTAATATTTTTGAAGCCTAGGGCCACTAGGAGGGAAGGCCACGCCCAGAGAATTTGGTAACCAAATTGAGTAAAAAAATAGTCATTTATGATATATTTAGAAATTTTAAGCTCATTGGAATAGGTTCCAAGGTAATCTGATGCATGTAAATAGAATTTTGAGCACAATTGAGCTAATTCAAAGGCCCAAGTTATGGAGCTAGACTAAGGAGATGTAGCCCAGGAGGGGTGAACTCCTTCATCAAAACTCAGTTTTAATGAATCAATTGTTATTGGTTGTTTTTATTTATGTTACTGTTGTTCAACCATTTCAATTCATGCTTTATGCTTTAGAAAACACTCATAAAATTCAGTTTTAGTTACCTCTTTGACACACATAAGCAACAAGGGAACCTACACATCAAGCATAAGATCAGTAAATAAGTTTTATATCTAAAATTGAAACTAGTGTGGAAAAAATAATATTGAAATTCAGATAAATTTGGTATCATAGAAAGGTTCCTAAAGGTGATTTGCTTGATAGTTGCTTGAATATTTGTGCAAGTTTAATGGTTGCAAATTTGTGATGCTGACAACGTTAAAGTTGCAGAAAGGTGAAGGGAAATTGTTGGTTGCAGGTCCTGAGATTAGGACTAGAAGAAGGAGAGATGAAAGGGAATCGTCCTCACCCAAAATTATACTCGTAGTTGCACTAAAAGAACCTCAATTTTTGTCTAAGAAAATGAGATTGAAGAGGTGAAATCTGTACAAGAAGCTATGTTGATTGAAAAGGTACAAGCATCAGAAGTTGAGCTTGAAGCTATAGCAATCATGTCAGGTGTTAGATAGATTCAAGGAAATTTAAACGAGGAACATGTCAAGGGAGACTTCAAAGACATGAAGAGGATGGTTCAAGTTATGTTTGATGTATTCATTGTAGGGATGATAGGATGAGGTTATAAGCCTCCATATGGAGAAGTAACTTCAAATGGTAAGAAGGACGAAGAGAAGAGTTCAGAGGGAAGCAGAGGAAAGCCACCTCCATCTCCACCATCTCTATCATCCTCATTATCTCCATCTGCATCATCTTCCACTTCCACCACAAAGACCACTCACACTCACACAAGGCCACAAAAAGAAAAACTCCATTACTCAAATTGGACATTAAGTTTTAACTTCCTATGTACAATGACGAGGTAAATGCGGATAGGCTTGAAAATTGGATATGTCAACTGGAGGTGTATTTCCGAATTCAAAACCTTCATGAAGATGACATAAAGATCCAGTTGGCTTCATTAAGGCTAGAAGGAGCAACACTAGTTTAGTGGGAAGCAAAGACTCAAGAGGAAATGGGAATCCATGGTAAGATATCCATTTCTTGGGTTGAGTTTATTTCTTCCATTAAGAGACAGTTTTATCCATTAGCCTATATGCAAAAATATATTATGGGTTGGAAAAATTCTAAGAAACTCAATGGTAAAATAGTTCAAGAATATGCCCGGGAGTTTAGAAAGAGAGTTTTTTTGTTAGGAATAAACTTGAATTCCCAATATTCACTCTTGAAATAGGTTGGGGGTTTACATTCCTATTTGAAGCATACTAATCTTATGTTTAACCAAAGCAATTTAGATGAATTTTTTTAGATAAACAAAGCATAGAGGAAAAAGGTGAAAGTGAGGGTAAAGGAAAAGGAAAGTTTTTTGGAAGATGAAAAATAAATATCTCTATAAAAAGAGAGATAGAAAAACTCACATGTAAAAATTGTTCAAAGATTGGCCATGATGAAGACCACTATTGGCAACTTCATCCAGAATTGAAACCAAATAGACTAAAAGCCAAAGAGAAGAGGAGAACTATTGCTATAGTTGAACATGACTTAGGGTCAGATTCCAGAGATGAGACAAATATTACAACCATGGGCTTGAAATTTAAACATGTTGCAAGCACTAGTTCTTCAAATTGTTCAAATGATACTCATGATGAAGATACAAGAACATAACTTTTCCATATTAGATTTGTCTCTAAACATACCAAGATTGATATAATTTTTGATAGTGGGTCAGAAGCTAACTTGATTTCCGAAGATTTGGTTAAGCAACTAGGCCTTGAAACTATTAGACATCCAAGACCATATCCTTTGGGTTGGATATGCAAGAATGAAAACTTGCAGGTTACAAGGAAGTGTTTACTAAGATTCGCCATTAACTCGAACTTTGTTGATGAAGTTGAGCTTGATGTGGTGCCACTTGAGATATCAGGTATTGTAGTGGGAAGTCCTTATATATTTGATAAGAAATTTTTATTTCATCACCATGAGAACAAGTTTTACTTCTTTAAGGATGGTATTGAGTACATTATTAGAGCACATAAGAAGAAGATTTGTTCGTCTCTTGTACATGCAAGTGAAATGAAGAGGATAGTGAATGCAAGTCATAACTTGACATTGTTGATGATCAAACAAAGAGATTTATTGAATCACAATTTTCAAAAAGATTCTTATGCTTGTAATGAGTTGTTTCAGGATGTTAACAGGTTGCTTTTGAAAGAAGGTGAAAAATTTTTGTAGCAGTCAACAGTAGTGTTGAGCGGTGTTGGAAACAAGATTCTGGTGCAAGAGGGTGCAAAGATCAAAGAGAAAGTGACAAAGCAACTTGGTAAAGAAGGCATGGGTTCCACAAATATTGGTTTATGGTTTCCAAAAGGTACATGGCAATGGAGAAGATACTTGGTCAAGATTCGACGCAAGTACAAAGCGATATCAACTAAATATCGCCAAGGTGACAGTGTGCAAGGTGAGAAAGTTTCTAAGTTTCCATTGATTGTTGACCAAGGTAGGAATAAGATGGTTTCTGGAAAAATAGATTGTTGTTCTGCAAATTCAGAAATATTGTAGCATGACAATGTCAATTACAGCAAGAGAAGGTCTCAAGGATCAAGGAAAAATTTGAATTTTTGTGAAAAGCTCCAAATGATGAAATTGAGAAAATTTTAGTGGATAGAGACTGGAAGGGTGAGGGAACAGTACCCTCATCCACATAATCAGTAATCAGATATATTTTAATGTCCAAAATGCTTCTAGTGGGGAGGAATGATTAGAGGCTCAATATTTTAGCTCAAAAATGAAAGTGCTAAGAATTGAATGAAACCATAATGACAATAACCAACTTGTCACAAGGAATCCAACACAACTCATTTCATTGAAAACCTAGTTCAGATGAAGGAGTTATGATCTTCTGATTGCCATTCAGAACAGGAAAATTTTTATTTAAAAATTACAGAATAGGTATAGGGTGATGACATGGCAGCCAAGTCAGCATTCAAGGAATCTTATTCAGTTTTTTTTCCAATGGGACTGTGACAAGTGTCACTGCGAGATTTACCAATTTGGTTTGTGAATGTAAAATTTGTCCAATGACCTCCAAGGGTTGAATTTGGGTTTATAGATTTTTGTGCTAGAAATTATTATTTGTTTTTAATTTATTAAGGTTATATATATATATATATATATGATTTTTAATCATATATTATATTACATATTAATATATATATTATCTATATTAATTAATTTATTAAACCTTAATTAATTTTAAATTAACATATTATAACCACATATTAACCAAATCAAAATTTGAAATCATTTTTATACATTAGCATTACAATTACAAACCATACATGATAATGTGCGTTGGGTATATATATTAAAGTCCATTTTCATATGTAATATGGGCATGGTTTCATTTTAATATGGAGACATATTATATGCTATGGTGCATGTTTAAAGGTTCTGAAGTTATATGCGATGGAATATACTAAACATGTATTAATGTGTTGCAAAATGGTAATGGGGATCGAGGTTCGAGTTTGAAAATGTGACCTCCCCTCCACCTAACGTGCTCCTTCACCATTGGGCCAAAGGCCATTACATTGAAATCCTTTTCCATGAACCAATACTTGAAGGGTGATGCAGGTACCGATCGCTGAATGGAGGGGCCAGCTGGCTAGCCAACCCCTCACCATATGATCTCTACCTCATGACCACGCGGAGCGTTGGGGCTTAAGCGCGATTATCGCTAAGCTACAACTAATTAACACTTTAAACCTCACTTATCCTTAAGATAATGATGCAATTAACTTGGTGAGGGATTTGAAGGAGCACCATTCTTGGCAGACAGCCCCAGATTTAGTCGGATTTAACTACAGTTCTCAAGATTTGGAGGCAAAATTACCAGAGAATTTGTTTTTTCCATAACTGAGGCAATTTTCGACCAATTTTGGCTCAGGAAGTGTCATTCTTGGCAGATTTGGATGTTTTGGAGCCATTGGAATAGGGTTTATAGGTAGAAGAAGTAATATGCAAAGGTTTTTTTTGCCTTGAATATTTCTGAAGCTTAGGGCCACCAAGAGGGAAGGCCATGCCCATAGCACCTGGTAACGAAATTGAGTAAAAAATAGTCATTTATGATATATTTCAACATTTTAAACTTATTGGAATAGGTTCCAAGAGAATTTTATGCATGTAAACAACATTTTGATCACAATTGAGCTAATATAAAGGCCCAAGCTATGGAGTTGGACCAAGGAGATGTAGCCCTGGAGGGGTGAACTCCTTCATCAAAACTCAGTTTTAATGGATCAATTATTATGGTTTGCTGTTATTTAGATTAATCTTTTTCAACCATTTAAGTTCATGCTTTATGCTTTCAGAAAACTCATAAAATTTAGTTTTAATTACCTCTTTGACACACATAAGCAACAATGGAACCTACACATCAAGCATAAGATCAATAAATAAGTTTTATATCTGAAATTGATATTAGCACAACAAAACTATAATTCAAATTCAGATCATTAGTCTTGAAGATTCATGTCTCTAAGGACATGATCATTCCTTGAAAATAAATCATACTCACGTAAATAACATATTTACCATAAGTTACTACCCACCATAATTTAAGCAAGTATTAAGGAAAAATATGTAAATAAATATACTAACAAGGAGTTCCTCGACACTTCAAAAAATATGGGTAAAAATACAAATGTGCAAACTTACAAGAATTTGATTTACAAAGATACGTGATCCAATTTACAAAGAGGCATGTCTCATGGGTATCTTGAGTATAAAATTCACTTGAAACTTTTTGTTTTACACAATTCACTTATCATCTCATATCATCTTGAACTTATTGTTGATGTTATATCTAGAATAACTGTCAATGATGATCTAAATTGAATGCTACTGAATTTTTAATATGATTGCTATTGGAACCTAAAGTAAAGTTATTATTGACATAATAATACATTGAAGTGATTCTTGCAAGCATAGAACATACTATAAAAATTAACAAGGACATAATTTCTTTCTCCATAGTAGAAGCAGTGTATAAAGAATAAGAAACGACATCATATGAAGTAATTTGGTTGAGAATAATTGTAGAGGATCTACATGAGCAACAAGAACAACCCACTCAGTTGATATGTGATAATGAAAGTTCTATTCAAATGACCAAGAATCTAGTTTTTCATAAGAAGACCAATCATATGATATTCAAAATCACTTTATTTAGGTTTTGGTTTAATGAGTAATCACTACAAGAAAAAGGACATTGGTAAGGGTCATGCTTGTGATGGACCTTTAAGGTCTGTCACCAATGTCACATATGGTGACGGTCCTTAACAAAGTGTCATTGTAAGTGTATATAGCGATGGTCCTTTAAGGTCCGTCACCAAAACCATTTTCAATGGCACTTTTGGTGAGGGTCATTAAAGGCCTATCTCTAATTCTCTCTTTGGTGACACCGCTAGTGACGAAATTTTAATGACCCTCATCGATGCTATTTTTTTTAGTTTTGGTGACAGTCAAAAAATGTTTGTCACCGTTGATCATTCCAATGATTTTTTATGAATTTATGTACTTGTCAATATATTTTTTGTCAAAATATAATGATTTAATACCATTATTATGGAGTATTTTGTATAATATGTCCAAGGCCATAGTGGTTAGAGTCAGCCAATTTTTTAATAAGTAATTAGTGTGTATCATTTCCATCAAGTAATGACTAGTCAAATATATTTTTCCTATGAGTCAACACATGATTCATATCTATTAAGTTTATTATCTAGAAATTCCCTTTAGATAAAGTCCCACTAGTGTGTGTAGGAAATATATTTCTAATACATAATCAAGAAATGTCAATTGTATTAATGAGAAAGACCTAACACTCCTCAAAAATCCAGACACATCTTAAATTAATTCTTTGGCACACACTAACATTTCTTAGCACCTCGATTGTCTTCGAACATCTTTTTACCTATAAAATATTGTCATGACATTCATGCCCAAACACATGGTGGCATATGCTAGCACAACATAGAACTCTCCTAGCATGTGTTGGCATGCATGTAGTCCCTGGCATGCCTTGGAACTTCTTGGTTGAATGCATTGACATACATTAGCACTTGGCACACAATGCCACTTGGCATGTGTTGGGACATATTATTAGTGTGGTTAGCATTCCCCTTTTGAAAAAGATAATGTCCTGACTTATTAACCCTCTTATTGGTTCTTCCTTTTGTTTCCTTGAAACTTCTTGAGACATATTGACATATCGTGGCACCCTGTATATCCTTAGCACCTGGCATGTATTGGCATATCTTGGCACTATTTGGCACATATAATTAGCACACCCTGGAACTCCCAAGCACACTTTGAGACTTCTTTATATGCCTTGATATTCCCTAGCATGCCTTACCAATCAGTATCATACCTTGTCACTCCCTCCTTGGCATGACAACTAGCACTCATTAACACTAGTCCCTAGCACACTTTCCTCATATTCATTAACTTCCATGAATTTTGACCTAGTGCTCCGTTCATGTTTTGTCCTAGTACTCCTTAATACTCCTCAACATGCATCATCACTCTCTAGCACACCTTAGCATGCTTCAACATGCCATTCCACTTCATAGCATGCATAACACTATGTGACACATATTGGCACTTGGAACGTGTTGGCGCTTGGAAATTATTAGCATGTATGTAATGCGTTGACATGCCTTGGTATAATTTTGCATGGTTTAATATTAAATTTATTTGAGATTGTTGGAAAGTATATGAGAAGCAACAAAGGAAGACTTGGCACTTAGAATGCACTATGACTTTTCACTTCGAACCTATTGGCATGTAGTGTTGGTGTGCCTAGCATTACCCTCTTGGAAAAGGTAAATTGATGACTTATTAACCCTTTTATGTGTTCATTTCCTTGTAGTTTAACTTTTTTATCCCTTTTGCTGCCTTGACAGTCCCTAGCACGCATTGACACATCCTTGCACATATTGGAATCCCTTATCACTTGGCACATCTTAGCATGTTTGAAATGCCTTCGCACTATCTGAAACATCTTAGCATTCCCTAGCACGCGTTGTAACTCATGTCCTCATAGCTAGCCTTTAAATTTTTCATGACTTGGGAAACCAATCAATTCCTTGGCTACTATAGTTCATGTTGTTAGTCATCCATAATTTTGACTATATCCAAAGATGACTAAAGTTGAAAAACTCGGATTTCTAGAAACAATATTTGCAGAAAATTTGTGATTTCTAGAAATTTCACAGCCTTCATTATCCTAAGTTTATCAGTTCACCAAAAATCTTCATCTATGCCTCCCAAAAATATCACCCTTCTGTCTCAAAAAGAAGATTATTTTAGGCTATATTCCCCCTTTTTGATCTCCATCTCCTCTGACAATTTTCACTCATTTGATCCTATCCTAACAAGTCCTTTTCCCCTTCTGAAAATTCCATTTCCCTTCATTAACCCTTCATTTCCCTCTAAAAACCCCTTTTTCCTTCACTAATTCTTCATTTCTTCTAAAAAACCACTCTAAAAACCATTATGAATCCTTTATATGGCTTAAAAAACCCTTTTCCCCCTTATCGGAAGCCTTTAAAAGGCCAAAAAACCTTAGTTTTAGTCTCTGTCCGCCTTTTTATAAAATTGGACTTTAAAACCCCTTTGGGCTTGAGCCCCAGCCCCTTTCTCCATGTGACCCGAGGGCCCAACCATGGGCTAATTATTAAGCCCTTAGCCCTTTTTATTTTCACCCTCGGTCCTCCTTTTACTCACGGGACTGCACTTCTACCTTATCTCTAGCCCCATTCCTTCATTATTTCACCCCTCCGCCCTTATTCTTTTCATAACCCGAACCTTATTAAAATCTCAAAAAACCTTTAAAAATTCAAAGGCGGAACCTTGCTCCCCCACCCCGCCTTACCTTTCCTCGGTAGATCTACACCATCAATCGTATTGATCGGACGACTCGTGCTCATTCCCTCCTCCCATTAAACCTTTTCCCCTCGATCATCAAACCCATTCATCCCCGCAAATACATCCAAACCATTGATCTTATCGATCTAACGACTGTCGTTAAACCCAAGTTTCCAACCCCTCCCACACATAAACCTGCTCCACGACAAAACCATTGACATCACCCCTTGGGTCCCACTTTCCACCCAAGCCTTCGCGCTCAACCTCCCATTGCCACCTGCTCGCTAGGTCCCAGACCTCCAAACCTGCACCTGGTCTCACGTCCTTTCCGCACCATCGATCTCACCGATGGAGATCTGACAGTCCAAATCGCAAATCACGTTCGATCCACCGTCGAGGTTTAACGCAAAAATGGCGGTATAGAGGTGGAAAGGTGTCATCACCTGTGTGGTATCATGTTCAAAATGCGCAAAACCACTTACCGCTCATGGGCAGCACGAAAACCATTGGTGGTTTCGCAAAACCACTTTTCATTTGCGTGGAATAAATCAAATTTTAACCCATTTTCTTCATAGTTCCGCCTCCCTCCACACATTTCTCCTCCCCTTGCACTACTCCTCCACCACTCCTCAACCTCTATAAGTAGTTTACCTCACAAAAATGCAAGGTTTTATTAAAATTTTTGGTTTATTTTGCAGGTTTTATGGCGACAAATAAAACAAAATCCCTCCCAAAGTCATATTCAGTGACTGAGGCCTCAGGATGATGACCCAAGGCTTTGCAAGTGGAGAAGAAAGGGATCAAGGGTTTTATATCATGTGTGATCGATGCCTCATGAGCATTGATCATATTTTAACCCTCCAACACACCAAAGAAGCCTCCTGCACATGCAGAAGTAGAAAAATCAGTGAAGTTTAAAGACCAAAAATGAAGACCGAAAGATCAAAGGTTTAAATTGGCAGATTAAGGATAAAACACGGTTAAAGACAGAACTAAAGGTTTAAAGCAATCAGATAAAGAGAAAAAGTCAGAAAAGGGGATTTATAAATACTCAAGGAAAAATCAAAGCCTTAAAGTAGATTAATAAAAGGAATATCAAGGCTAAAAGGCCTTAAAAATAGTTTAATGATGAAATAAAGGCAAATTAGGCCTAAATATAGCCTCGGATACATCAAAAGGAGAAGTTATTCCCTTTATATATCAAATTGACACCTGTGGCCTACTTTCTGTCCCAAAGGGAAGATTAGTAGTTATTACACAAAAGAAGAGATTTTAAGCTGTCAAGACAGTTAATGTAAAGATAAAGATAGGCCTCAAGGT
>CM076571.1:313751986-313915391 GCA_034641835.2 Pinus albicaulis
GGAGCGGGCGAAGCTTGTGGTGGGGTCCAGTGAGGCGCTCCTTCTGCAAATGTAGCCATACTTTGTCGCCCACCTGGAAGTTGTGTGGCACCCGGTGTTGATCATGGCGCTGCTTGTATTTCGCATTGGCTCTGTCCAATATATCATGAACCTGTTGGCGGATGTGTTGAATGCGCTCGATGAAGCTACTTTCTTTGTCAACTTCAGACTGGACATGAGCTGAATCGGCCTGAGCAGCTGCAAACGGCATGGCTATGTCAATGGGACATAGTGGTTGGAATCCCAAGCCCACCTGAAAGGGGCTATGGCCAATTGAGCTGTGGAGAGCCCGGTTATAACTGTGTTGTACATAGGGGAGGCTCTCGTCCCATGTGCGTGGATGCTTTGAGTTGTACATGCGCAGAATGTGTACAATCATTATGTTGACGACCTCTGTCTGGCCATCTGTTTGGGGATGGAAAGCTGTGGACTTGGTGAGCTTTGTGTCCAACATTGACCAGAGGTTGGACCAAAATGTGCTGAGGAACCTGCTATCTCGATCTGATATGATAGAATGTGGGATCCCAAAGTGCACCCACACTCGTTCAAAGAAGAGTTTAGCAGTGGCTTCTGTTGTGATATTCTTCTTACAGGCCACCATAATGGCCATCTTTGAGAATCTGTCAACGACCACGAAAACACAGTCATTTCCATTCTTAGTAGAAGGCAGGCCCGACATGTAATCCATGGAGATGGATTCCCAAGGTCGACTAGGGATAGGTAGTGGAGTATATAGGCCTTGCTTCTTGATGGTCGGTTTGGCAATGGCACAAGCAGTGCAGGATCTGATGTGCTTCTTGACATCCTTTCGAAGGTTTGGCCAATAGAAATACTTTTGTAGTATTGCTACTGTTTTCTCGACCCCGAAATGCCCAGCGACTCGACTGTAGTGTGCTTCCCATATCATCTTGGCACGCTCGCTTGAAGGAACACAAAGGTGTCCCAAGTGACATAAAAGTGCATCTTGGAGGTGAAAATTTGGAACTTGTGTGCCCCCCAAGAGTTCCTTGTAAGTGTGGCCGAATTCTGGGTCACTCTCATAGAGAAGCGGCCAATCAGAAGTCTCGTGCCCACAAGAGTTGAGCACGGTGGTGAGCGCCACGATCGGTGGTCGGCTGAGGCAGTCTGCAACATTATTGGTGCTACCCTTCTTGTACTTGATGTTCGAATGAAACTGTTGCAGATATGTGGACCACTTCTGATGGCGATCATTCTGCAACTTCCCTTGTGTCTGTATGAACTGCAGGGGCCGGTGGTCTGTGTGGATGATTGTTTCCTTCCCCAAAATGTAATGCTTCCATTGTCGACGGGCTTGCACAATGGAATACATTTCTTTGTCATAGGTGGGATACTTGCGAACTGTCTCAGACAATGTCTCACTGTGATATGCCACTGGATGTCCCTGTTGAGTAAGAACTGCCCCAATAGCATAGTCGGAGGCATCTGTCTCGATCTCAAATGGCTGTTGCAAGTCTGGTAATGTGAGCACTGGGGCAGAACAAAGGCGATTTTTCAATTCTATGAACGCCTTCTGTTGAGGTTCTGACCAAATTTTTTTTTCTCTTGCTCCTCCCTTGGTGACTTGACTCAAGGGCCAAGTGATATGAGAGAATCCCAACACGAATCTATGGTATAAATTAGCAAGACCCAGAAAGCTGCGAAGCTCTGTTATAGTGGTTGGGGCTGGCCAATCCCGAATGACTTGGATCTTGGCTGGATCCACATGCACCCCCCTTTCATCAATAATGTATCCCAGATATTGAACCTGGGTCATGCCAAACGTTCACTTCTCCAAATTGGCACACAACTTGTGTTGCCGCAGTGTTTGGAGGACTTGTCGGATGTGGTGAAGGTGCTCTTCCCAAGTCTGGCTGAAGATCAGAATATCATCCAAGTACACCACTACAAATGAGTTGGTGAATGGCCTCAAGATGTCATCCATCATCCTCATGAAGGTGGCGGGAGCATTCGTCAACCCAAAAGGCATGACCAGCCATTCGAAAAGGCCTTCCTTGGCTTTGAAGGCCGTCTTCCACACATCGGAGGGTTCAATTGGTACCTAGTGATACCCAGACTTCAGGTCAATCTTGTTGAAATATTTTGCACCTTTGAGTTGGTCCAGAAGGTCATCAATCCGTGGGATTGGGTACCTATTCCGGACAGTGATCTTGTTCAGCGCCCGATAGTCAATACAGAGTCTCCACGTCCCATCCTTCTTCTGTACCAACACGATCGGGCTCCCCCAGGGCGATGAACTTGGTCTGATGTGACCTTTCTGCAACAGCTCCTGAATCTGCCTCTTGATTTCATCATTTTCCAGAACAGAGCGTCGATAGATCGGTCCATTGGGTAGTGGCGCACCTGGGGTCAGATCAATCGGGTGCTTGACCTGGCAGTGCAGAGGAACCCCTGTGGGTGAGGTGAAGATGTCCCAGTACTCCTCCACGACCTTATCCATTTGTTGTTGTCGTGCAGAGGGGCCCTGTCTGGAGGTCGTGGCCACAGTCTTCTTCTTGCCCTGGGGGCGGATCATCAGGAAAACGAATTTCCTAGTTTGGGAAATGAGCTTACTGCATTGTTTTGCAGTAACCAAAGAGATAGCCACAGGAGGTGGTACCTCTGGTATCCTGTACAACTTATTTCCCAAAGTAACAATAACAGCACGAGGTCGAGACTCATACACAGCATGACGCTTCCACAAGTATGGTTGTCCTAATAATACATCAGAAACATCAATAGGAGCAACGTCACATAATACCTCATCCGTGAAGGGATTGATGCTATAGGGAAGGCGGCACTGCTGGCTGACGCAGAGATCTCGTCCTTGGTGAAGCCACCCGATGGTGTATGGATGTGGGTGAGTTGTGGTCGGCAAACCCAACCGCTTCACGGCGTCTACTGAAATGAGGTTCTTTTGGCTCCCATTGTCGACAATGAACTGTACAGGGGAGCCCTTTACCCACATCTGGGAGTGGAAGAGACGTTCCTCCTCCTCTGGATCTTCCGGTTCCTCCTTCTGGACCTTTGTAGTGGCAACGGTGGCGTTGGGCTCCGCATCAATAATCTGTTTCCCTTTTTCATTCCCCGTTTCAGGTTCTGATTCGGAGTCAGAGCATGCATCTGACTCAGAAGCCCTCATCTCGGCCACTAGCGACTGCTTGGCCCGACACTCACTTGTGTTGTGAGTGGAGCTCTTATGGAACTCACACCACTTTCCCGTGTCCTTCTTTGGCTTTGCGGTCTTGTTATTTTCTTGTGGCTTTGACGAGTTGTCTTTAGCCGCCATGCCTTGGCTCTGTCCTTTGTTCTGCGGTTTGGAAGCACCTTTCCCTTGCTTTTGATTCGCAGATCCAAAGTCTCGCTTCTTCTGCTTGAATTTCTGCTCAATCTTGGCAGCATAACGGTATGCCGTACCAAGCGAGGAGATGTCGAGGAACTCCATTTCCTCCTGAATGTATCTGTGCAGACAACTGCGATACTTTAGCACCAAATGTTTCTATGAATCTTTGATACCCAACTTTGTGCGCAGGGTATGGAACAGATTCGTCAGCTCGTGCACATCTTGATCCCTTTGTTGTCGCAGCGTGGTCCATTATATGTACTTGTCCTCATAGCTCCCCACGGGATAGTACTGTTCCTTGACGGCGTCTCGGAAAGAATTCCAAGTTGGTACAGCCGAGAACAGAGAGGGTTCTATCTGGTCCTTGTTCTCACAGTAGGTTTCCCACCAGTCCTTAACATGGGGGGTAGCTTTGAGGAGTGCAAAAATAATCTTCTCCCGATCTGAAAAGTCATGAACCGAGAAATATCCTTCTAACAGATTCAACCATCTATCTACGGCATATGCGTCTATTTGACCCTCAAATATGGGAATGTCAAAATTTACTTGTACCTTAAAAGGAGTCGCACCTCCCGAGTGGCTGCTGGATGCAGATGCGCCGCCGGTGGGTAGCCGTTGAAGGATCTGAACAAAGTTATCCATCATCGCATTCCTTTGTTTTTCGAGGGCCTCCTCGAGCAATATTTTGATAGGATCTCCTGCTCCCTCATCTTTCTTTTCATCCCCCATGGGCGTCCATCGAGGTTTGCGAGGCTGATCTTGCAAAGGTTCCACTAGATCAAGCCCTAGCTCCTTATACCCCGACCTCGTTGGGGACATGCAAAGAAGGATCGAGAAAAAGCAGACCGCTCTGATACCACTGATCCGGATTTATGCAGGAACGCAACAGAATAAACATATAAACATAAATACATAGATGCGGCGGAAATAACACTTCATTTCATTAATATCAAAGAACTGAAATTTGCTTACAGACAGAATGGAAATAAAACTAGCTAGGGCGCTGGTAGCTATCTCTGAGAAGAGATGTGGCGGCTACAGGCCTCTGAACTGAATTAAAATGAGGCTCGAGGGCCTATTTATTATTGAGAAACAATGGAGAACCCTAAACATCCAAAAACCTAACCCTAGGAGATGAAGCGCCAAAACTATGGGCCCCGTTTGGGTAAATTGGTGTTTCAACTTCCTAGGGATGTAACTTTGGCATACTATCTCCGTTTGACGCACATGATACATCATTAGAAAGCTCTATCCGAGGACTACAACTTTCGCCATGAATATCATTCCGGAACGGAATGATATTTGCTGGAGGCGCGATGCCCAAAAAACGTCATTTAGGGCCTCAAAACGGCTCCGGAAGTTCAGGACCCGAAAAACTGCTAAAAATAGTAAATTATGCCGAAACTGAAAAACTGAAAGAGACAATGTTGTAGCATCATTTCTCACCTTCAGATGATTCATTGTGTACTTTCAGTTCAACTATACTTGTATACATGTTGGATCCATTCACTACTTTCTATATGATGTATTTTTGGACTGAGCATGGGTATGCCCGCCTCAGCATGAGTTGACTCTCTGTTTTCTTTCATTGGTTTTTGGCAGGCTGAAATCTGGTGAAGTCCTCTCTTGTCCTTGTGAAGTTCTTTCTATGTGCATAATACATTTCGGCCATCATGTAACCCTTCTGACCTCATATATTAGGGGGCATCTGTTATAGCATCATTTATCACCTTCATATGATTCATGATTGCTTATATGGCTTTGGGCACCCATTCCTACAGACTTGGACAAATTCACTTTAAAACAGTGTAAAAATCCCCATACGCGACTATGCCCGTACTTTTCCGCGTGTATACGCGAGTCCAGCTGCAATTTTCCGCGTATGCCATTAAAATGATTAAAAAATATATAATTATTCCCTATTTTCGGGCTGGGTTGATGGTTACTCAGGTAGTTCAACCACCCCAGCACGTGGCCAACTATTTCCAAATGTTGAAACTACTTGGAGGGAGTATAAAAGCACCTCAAGTGTATGGCCTAAGGGAGAGAGAGAGTTATTGATATTATACTCTGTTGGTATTCCCTATCCAAGTCTGATTCCCCGTGCCTCCTGCACTTTCCCAGTTCATTATAGGAAACCCTTGTTTCCTTGAGATGCTCATCTCTCTATATGTCATCTCGTATGCACCAGTTTGGAAGGAGTCTTAGCGAGGCAAGGGCTGGACGGATCCGGACGACGGTCTGCTCGAAGGCCGTGGGAGGATTTAGGTGATCTCTCCACTCGTTACTTTTGTACATGCTATTTATAATACAGAAGTACCATGATGTTCCCGAAATATACGTGTTAGTGTATGCTTATATGTATGAGAAAATTGTTATTTAAGCATTCATTATGATCTATTTTCTAGATGACATATTGACATAAGGAAATCGATTTCCTGAAAACTTCATTTATCAGATATAGTCATCACTAACATGTAAAAATGCGGTGGACGACGGATATATGTTGTACAACCAGTTCTTCGTGCTTGTTTCTTCTTTTCTTTCAGGTTAAGAAGGAAGAAGGGTTGCTGGGGGTTTGGACCCCGCGGGATCTGCTTCAACCATAGGACCTACGGGTAACTTCCTCGATCTACTCTATTTAGTTTTTCATGAACATGCATGGTTGTGTGAGTCCTTCTTAAGTAGCATGCCCCTGCTCTGTGGAGGTTGTAACCCAACGAACCTCTAGGGTGATATTCCCCGAAACAGAACTGGTGACTCCGCTGGGGATCACATTCTTGTGATTCTCCTGTTGGGTTGTTTCAACTGTTTGGTAGGTTTCCGAGAGTTTTAACTTTCATTTGCAGTCCAGTTTATTTTCTTACAATCAGTCTGAAGTCCTGGTTTCTTTTCCAGGCTTGTCCTTTTTGTTTATTTTAGTATTTACCTTTTCATACGCGCTTTTTTCTGCACACAGTCGCATATACATGCAAGTTTGTCTAAAGGGACCCGCGTATACGCGAGTTTCCCTTAGCACAGACGTGTATGCATGCTGGTTGCATAACTGTGAAGTAGCATATACCTAGGCAAATTTTGAATTTCTGGGTTTCTTGACTTTTTGGTCCTTTCTGGCTATGGAGACCTGTTCCTACAATGTCTCTGTACTCTCTAGATTGTGAAGGAAGTGGTTTCATGTCTTTTCTCTCTTTCGTTTGATTGAAAACTAGTCTTTTTGGCAAAGTGTTGTTTCTGGTGCTGGCACTTCTGGATTGAGTTCCAAGATCGCTTTCTGAGCATTCTTGGCTGTTCTGCTTTATCAGAATAGAGAGCTTCTACTCACTTACTCACTACTATCTTTGTGTTGTGCTTCACATTACGTTTTTTTCTTCGTTTTGATTGGTTTTCTTGAGTTCCATAGGCTAGGTTTTGTTGCAACTTTTGAAGAGCTTTTCTTGCTTCTTTGGAGTTTTTGTTTGCGACAAGTTTGCACTATTTTTCTAGGCTGAGTGGCTAAGTTTTCTGGTCTTCTTTTGCTCTTATTGATCTTGCTACGAGTTAGCCTTATAAGGTTTGGGAGCATTGTTGAAGTTTGTACTTGAAATTCAGTCTCGTTTAGTTTGGATTTTGATAGTTGTGCTTGGTCTTTTCGAGCTCTTTCTTTATAAAACTAAAAAGCTCAAAAAACATTTGCTTTGCTTTTTGTTTTTGCATCTCAAAGGCTTAAAAAACATTTTCACTTGTTATTTGCTTTTGTTGTTGCATTTTCATTTTCGTTTGCTATAACTTTTGAAGCTTGTGAGGTTTCTTGCTTTTAGTTTTGGCTTGATTTTGAGGAGGAGTTGTCATTTGATTTCTTCTTCTTGTTTTTAAGTGTTCTTGGTGTCCTCATTTTAAGAGTTCTTGATTTCGAGAATTAGCTTTTTGGAAAACCAAATAAGAGTTAAAACTGAAGGAATTTTTGGGAATTTCACTCTGCTTTAAGAGATTTGCATCTTAGGATTTACATGCTTGTAGTGATTTTCATTAGGTGCATTTCAGCATTTGGTCAATTTCTTAGTTTTTGTGAGTGTGAGTTTGCTATTTGAAAAGAAAAAATACAATTTTTAAGTCTCGTAGAACCTGTATAGAGATTTCTCTTCATCGAAAGACAATAACTGCATTTGCATGTAGTTAAGTTTTTATTAATTTCTTTTGCGTCAAAACACCATACGTTTCATCTCCGCATCCTTGTGACTTAATATAACAGCCCATTAAAATAAGCGATTTAATCTAAAATCAACTAGCAAGTTTTCTAAGTGTCATTCACCAACTAGCTAGTTTGTAGGGCCTTGGAATAGGTGAGTGGAGAGTTAACTCTCCAAGGTCGCTCAAACAAACATAGAAGTTGATTAATTGAGTGAAATCCAACACCGTTAGGTGGACCGGGAAAGCTCTCCTCCAGAGAGTCAAGCGCGAGGGGAAGTGAAGGCTGAGAAGAGGGATACCCCCTCTCCGATTGGCTGAATCTGACCTCAAGACCGTTCCGCCCGGCTTCTGATACGGATTGGTGCCCATAGTTTCCACTCCTAGGTTCCACACAGGTGACTGCGGGGGGGAATACCCGTGGTACCTGAGGCAGACGTCGCATCACTTTCAGCAGTACTTCTGGGGGGTGCCCTTGCGAAGCTTGGGTGCTTGAGCCGGCAAAGGCTGTCGTTAGGAGGTCGGCGTAACTGTTTCTGATACCTTCGCTAGTTGTTATGGGCCCTAATCATCCCAGACTGCTTTCGGGAGGTCCTATATTTCGCTTTCCTGTATTTTGGTGTCCGGTCCTCATCACCCGGAGCGGAAATACTTGGAGGCTGTTTGCTTGACTGTATCTCAGGGATTTTTATTTTAGTGAGTGCTCTTTGCTCCTAGCTTGCCTAGCTTTTCACTTTTTTGAGTCTAATATAAAATCTATAAAAGTGGCTGATCAAGCGCCTCGTCGATCGAGGAGAATCCGGGGGTTATCTCCCGAGAGTCCAGAGCCTTCTTCGAGAAGGCGTAGGAGTGATTTAGCAGGTGGTTACCACCCTGTGGCGTCTAATGCAGTGGAGAGAGATCCTCCACAAAGGTCTGAAGGTTTCATAGCTGATTCTGGTGTCGGTCCCGAGAGGAGCGTTCCGCTCACCTCGCGAGTTTTGTTTCCTCAGGAAGGAGATTTTCAAATTGAAGACGTACCTGAGCCTCCTGCTACAGGTCCATCTCCTCTTCCTCCTGATCATCCATTTGTTCTTCAGTACATCGGACCGGAGTCTGAGAGACCGCCGGATCTTCCATATCATTCTTATCTTTCGATGGCCACGACTGGGAACGCGGCTTCTACCATGAGTGCTGCAGGCATTCAGACCCCTGCTTCTGTCGAGGCAGGGGGCACTATTGCTTCATCTTCGATTGCTTCTAGTGCTGCTATGTTTGGCTCTGGGTTCACCCAAGCATATGCTTCTCATTCTGGTCCCTTTTGTTCAGGGATGTCCATTAGTGGAAATCCCTCTTTTTCCTTTTCCGCCGGTGCAGCTGGATCTACACCCATGTCTAACATGGCTAGTGGATCAGCTTCTTTTCAGGGTTTCCCCTTTGGAACTGGGCATATTCCTAGTTCCAATCCTTCTTTAGGGTCGTTTCCGTTTACGTCCCAGACCCAGAGCTTCAACCCTTGGTCTGGGGGGAAAAGTTCGACTACTTTTCGGGATGGAATCCTGTCTTTACTACAGCGGGGGCAGGGAATCAGTTCTTCGCAGGTCATCAAGGGAATGCTTCTTTCCCTTCATCGAGTGCTTATCAGTCCTTTTCTCCTCTGTCTAATGCTTGGAACCCCTACCAGGGGCTTTCCTCTTCATTCAATACTTCAGCGGGGGGAACTGGTCTGGGCTTTGGTAACTCGGCGTGGGGAGGAGGTTCTTCTCCGTTTTCTACGAGTCCTTTTTGGAAACCTGGTGCCTCATCAAATCCAGGCTATTCTTTTCAGAATGTTGGGAATCCATCCCATCAAGGATGGAATCCTCAGGCTCCACCTCGCTTACCTTTTCTGGCAACGTTAAACTTGCCAGATCTATCGAAGTTGACTAATGATCCGATTCGGTATAGTCCGGGGTGGCCTCCGGTCCTGACCAAACTTCCTTCAGACATTCCAAAGTTTGAAGGTAAGAATGGAGAGGATCCGGCAGACCACATCACTACTTTCCACTTATGGTGTTCTTCGAACTCCCTGATCGATGATTCGATTAGGTTGAGATTATTTCAACGCACCCTAACTGGAAATGCTGCCAAATGGTATATCGAGCTCACTGGGGGAAGTTTTGCTACATTTGGAGAACTGGCTGTCACATTTCTAAACCATTTTCAGTTTCCTGTCAGATATGAGGCTGGGACCGAACTCCTGGCTAATTTTAAGCAGGATGAGGCAACGCACATTTCTGATCACATTTAGGAATGAAGGAGAAGGAAGAGGCTTATCAAAGCTCATATTCTAGGTGAATTCCTTCTCGAATGGTTTCTGAAATCTCTGCAGTCAGACATTTCAAAAGATGTATCCCTATCTGGGGTATTTTCTGAGGAGCAGGCCATTTTTAGGGCCCAGTAGCTAGAACTGATCTATTCTCAGTCTGGGGTACTTTATAAGTATTTTCCCAATGCTCCTCGCTCCAAATTAGATTTTTCGAAAACTAAACCTGGTCCACATGGTGATGGGCTTGTCGGATCAGTCAATAGTGGTGCAGCCAACCTGCTTTCTCAACTGCAGCAGTTGTCTTTACAATCTGCTCCTTCTGGTCAGGCTGTGCCTGCTGATTCATCACCTTCCCAGTCTTTGTCCATAAATGCTATCCAAGCTTCTGATCCCAAAGGAAATCAACAATCTGATGGGAAGAAGAAAGGACGAAATAACAATAAGAAGGGCAAGAACGAGAAGGGAAATGCAAATAAAACCAACAAGCGTGTTGGTGAGGGTCAAAAGGAGAAAAATAAAGTGAAGTTTCCATGCAAGCTTTGTGCTGGAGACCATCTCACACACCTTTGCCCTAAAATTCAGGATGCTCAGCGCTTGTTAGCCCAGCAGGGTTCTTCTAGTTCCCAGGCTGTGTTAACAAACCCTTTTCCCCAAGGGCAACAATTAGTTGTTGGCGCGAACCAAAATCCTGGGGCTTCCTCCGGGGGCACCCAGGAAGGGGAAATTCCATCGAACATTTTTATGATGAGTGCTCACGCGGATATCGCTACGAGATCCCATGATTATGGCGGAGAGGAATCTTCGAAAGCTAAGGAAGTTCCTGATGCTACTGAGCCGCTTCACATTACGAAGCCTACTGTTGAGTCTATGCCTCGGATGCCAAAAGCATCTTCTAAGCGGTCAACGATTAATCCAAATGCGAGGGCTGCCCAGAACTACTCAATTGTAGAAGATCTGGCGCAAAGTCCTTGTGCTATGTCAGCTTTAGAGGTACTCCAGTCTTGTCCGGCTCAGCGCAGTGCTTTGCTCACTGCCATTGGGGCTATTGATCCAAAAAAATCTCTTCTGATTACTTTTGATATGACTAATTTTAAGAAGAGACTTCCTCATCACATGGCTTTTCATATTAAATCGTCGTATCGGAAGTGCAATATCTTTCGAACGGTTGTTGATGAGGGTGCTTCCACATGCATGATGTCTCTCGCATGTTGGAAGACACTTGGATCTCCCAAAGCTGTTCCATCTAGCACTGTTCTTACTGCATTCGATGGTCATTCTCACAGACCCCATGGTATTGTCCCAGCTTTGCCCATCTGTGTTGGGGGAAAAACTATCAACATAGAGGTTGAGGTAGTGGATGCAGCCTTGGACTACAACCTTCTGTTGGGGAGGAATTGGATTTATGAGATGGATGCCATTGCATCCTCATTATTTCGAATTGTATGTTTCCCCCTCGAAGGGAGGATCGTTACAGTGGATCAACTGGACTGTTCTCAGGTAGACCTGAATGCGCCTTCTGACTCATCTGTTCCTAAGTTGGATAATACTAAGGCGCCTGTCGAGAATCTAGGAGTTGGAATGTATTCTTCCTTGATGGGTACTTTCGATCTTCCTCCTCCTACGGTGCATATTAATGCTATTTCATCCTCCAAGGCTCCCCTTTGAAGAGAGTTCTTTCGAACTCATTATTTTTCAGACCCTTGGACCTTACCTTCCCCTACTGCCACATTAGTGGAAGGTCAAGTGGGTGGAATGGCATTTTCGTTTCTGCAGCTGAGATTGCATATCAGTCTATTGTTGACACTGCAGAATCCGTCCCAGCTCCTCTTTCACCAGAAGAGTTGGATGGTGATGTGGCTCCGGCTTGGACGCTTAGTTATTCTTCGGCCCAGGATTGCCTTGATACCACTCTTACATCTGAAGAGGAAATCATGGAAGCCATGACTGGTATAGACAGACCGTGGAATGATTTGCATCATCGGTCTTACTTCCTACCTGACTTGAGCGAAGTTGAAACAAGTTTTCCAAGTCCTCAGTCTCCTGGTCCTGTTCACCCAGTCTTGAACCCTTTGGCACCAACACAGGTTTATGCTGAAGGGAACATGGCTGTGATCTCTCCTACTATCCTGGTGAACATTTCCAGGGATCCCAATATTATCGAGAATGTCTTCGTTGGAGCTGAATGTTCCCGTGAAGAGATTCAAATTTACACCGAGCTCTTTAAAGAGTATAGGGATGTATTCGCTTGGTCTTATGAGGAAATGCCTGGCATAGACCCATCTATTGTCCAACATGAGATCAAGACGTACGAAAACGCTAAGCCGGTCAGGAAAAAACTTCGTCCGGTCAATCCTAGGAAGGCAGCAGCTATCAAAGCTGAAGTTGAAAAGCTGCTTAAGGCGGGATTCATTTTCCCACTTCCTCTGACTGAATGGGTTTCAAACCCCGTTCCCATAGATAAAAAGAAAGGAATGATTCGAGTGTGCATCGATTTCAGAGATCTAAATAAAGAATGTCCTAAAGACAATTACCCCACACCATTTATCGATCAGATCATTGACGAGTGTGCCGGTAACGATATTTTCTCCTTTATGGACGGTTTCTCCGGATATAATCAAATTACTATCCGTCCTGAAGATCAACATAAGACTGCATTTATTTGTCCCTGGGGTACGTTTTCATATAAGAAAATGCCTTTTGGTCTTAAAAATGTTGGGGCTACCTTTTAGCGGGCCATGTCTTATGCCTTCCACGACATCAAAAATATTATCGAGGCATACTTAGATGATCTAGCTGCTCATTCTCGAAAGAGGATGGATCATCCTGGTCACCTCCGGAAAATATTTGAAAGATGTCGTTTTTATAAAATTCGATTGAATCCGAACAAGTGCGTTTTCGCGGTTACATCCGGTCGGCTATTGGGATTCATTGTGTCTCGGGAAGGGATAAGGGTAGATCCCTTCAAGGTTGAGGCAATACTTCGGTTGCCTCCCCCGTATTCAATCCATCAGCTTCAAAGTCTCCAAGGAAAGTCTAATTTTCTTCAGAGGTTTATCGTCAATTATGTTGAAATTACAAAGGGATATATGAGACTGTTGAAGAAAGGAGTTCCTTTTCTTTGGGATGACTACGCTCAACGCTCATTCGATGCTTTGAAAAAGGCATTGACCTCTGCTCCTTTACTGACTCCACCTAATTATAGCAGAGATTTTCTTTTGTATCTTGCAGCAACAGAATCTACCATTGGTATGGTTCTGGTTCAGGAAGATGATGCTTTGGCAGAGCATGTTATTTACTACCTTAGTCGAGGACTGGTAGGACCTGAACTTCGATACACTCCGATAGAAAACTTAGCCTTAGCAGCAGTTCATGATGTGCAGTGACTCCGTCATTATATTATTCTTCGCAAAACTTATGTTTTGGTAGCTGCCAATCCATTTCAGTTTGTCCTCAGCAGGCGAGTGATTGGGGGCAAATATAATATATGGATTGTGATTTTACAGGAATTTGATCTTGAGTTCATGTCTGCCAAATCCAAGAAATCATTAGTTTTTGTGGAA
Source organism: Pinus albicaulis (assembly GCA_034641835.2). Classification (NCBI taxonomy): domain Eukaryota; kingdom Viridiplantae; phylum Streptophyta; class Pinopsida; order Pinales; family Pinaceae; genus Pinus; species Pinus albicaulis. The sequence goes on from CM076571.1 coordinate 313,765,377, forward strand.
TTGATCTCCGAGTTTCCCTGTGGAGAAGAGATGATCTATGATGAGTCCTTTCTGGACGAACACTTGTTTCTTATCTCTTCACAGGATCCTTGGTATGGGGATATCATTGTGTATCTCCAGACGGCGAGGTTTCCCTCTACTTTTTCGAAAGATGAGTGTCGTAAGCTGCGTCACTTAGCCAAGAATTATTTGATTATTGGTGATGCTTTATACCGTCGAGGGGTTGATTCAATCCTAAGACGCTGCTTAACTCTCGAAGAAGTTGAGGCTGTGCTTAATGATTCTCACAGTGGAGCTTGTGGGGGTCATTTATCTGGGCTTGCTACAGCCCAAAATATTTTGCGTGCTGGATACTTTTGGCCCTCGATTTTCAAAGATTGTATTGAATCGGTCAAGAAGTGTCATCCGTGTCAGGTTTATACTCGAAAAATGCGTGCTCATCCAGCTCCGCTTTTTCCAGTCGTTACTGTCGGACCCTTTACAAAGTGGGGTATTGATTATACTACTTGTAACCCACCTTCGGAAAAAGGTCACAAGTACATTATCGTAGCAGTAGACTACTTTACAAAGTGGGTCGAGGCTATGCCTACTTTTGGGAATGATGGTGAGACTGCAGCTTTGTTCCTTTTCAACCAAGTTATCGCTCATTTTGGTATACCTAGAGAGATTGTCACTGACCATGGCAGTCATTTTCAGAATAGTATGATGGCTGAGTTGGCTCTCAAATTGGGTTTCCGGCAGGAGCATTCGTCTCCATATTATCCGCAAGCCAATGGGCAAGTGGAAGCCGTGAATAAATCCTTGAAGACAATTCTTCAAAGAACAATTGATAAAGCTAGATCCAACTGGCATATTATGCTATATCCTGCACTTTGGGCATACAGGAAGTCAGTGAAAACTGCGACTGGCTTTACTCCATTTCAGTTAGTGCACGGGGTGGAATCCGTATTTCCTATTGAATGTGAGATTCCTTCTCTTAAATTAGCTGTTGAGCTTCTTCCTGACACTTCTAGTCTGGCAGAACGGCTTCTTCATCTTGAACATCTCGATGAGCAGCGTCGGGATGCCGCCACGATGAATGAAGCGCATAAAAACCGAGTAAAAGTTCAGTACGATAAGGCGGTCAAGCCTAGGGTCTTTTCGAAAGGTGACCTTGTTTTGGTCTATGCCCAAGAAAAGGATGCCCTGGGGGCAGGAAAGTTTAAGTCTATGTGGTATGGCCCCTATATCGTTAAAAAATTCCTTAAGAAAGGAGCTTATACCTTGGTTGATTTCGACGGGAACGAGTTGCCGAAGCCCCGAAATGGGCTCTATTTGAAAAAGTATTATGCCTAGGATTTGGCCTGGCATTTTGCTTTGTATATAGTAGTTTTTGCTTTGTACATATCTGATTGATTTTCGATTTTTGATGAGTTGGTGATGTTTTTGATCTGCTTTGGCAGGTTTTGTTGGATGTCATGAGTCATTTTGGTTTTGCCGATGGTGCTAGTAGACACACCCGGAACTTAGCTTCCGCGGCTTGGGTGCTTCATTATCCTTCCGGTCAGCTGTTGGTATCAAGAGGGGTCTGCATTGGTCCTGCTTCCAATAATGTAGCAGAATACACTGCAGTCATTCATCTACTCTCTGAGGCAATATCTTTGGGTGTTGATTCGTTGGTAGTTTTCTTGGACTCCCAGCTGGTGGTGTCGCAGTTGAACAACACTTATCGGGTACGAGATCCATTTTTATTACGATTGTTCTTGAGGGTACGTTTGTTACAAAGGTCATTTCAATTTTTAACGTTCATTCATATTCCTCGAGCTAACAATTGGTTTGTTGACTCATTAGCTAATCAAGCATTAGATTGGCACATTAATCATTCCATACAATAAATTTTTAATCATCAAAAACATCATACATTTGATACATTTATCACATCACATCAAATATCGTTGTATATATATCATCGGAGTGTCAAAAAAATTTACAAAATTTGGATCCATAATGTCGTACAAAACTTGGGCTTATGCCCCCATCATGTTCAGTCTCAAAAAAGAATATACAGTCATCTAATACATAATATCTGTCTACCCCTGAGGTCCCTGCCCAGAAGTCGTGTTCCTATAGAACGTGACGGCAGTGGCAACTCGGTGGAATAATCTAACCCAGTCTCGGGGTACTCCTACCACCCGTCTCTGGATGGCTTCCGGCAGGTCCTCCACAGTAGCCATAGGGATTTGGCGGGTTAATCCCTCCAAGTTTCTCTACACGGCCTGGAGAGTCCTATCTGAATCCACAGTATCTGCTTCGCCTCTACGGCGCTTGTGGCGCGGGAGACCCTCAGGTCGAACTGGCCCAACATCTGAAACATGATCATTTTTTAATTGTCAGTCATTATGAATCCAATCAAAAACATGTTTGTTTTTCATTTTTTCATACATATTTGAAAAAATCCAAAAAAAACTATATAAGTCAAAAAAAATTTGCAAAACTTACTGACTGTACCCCATGTTGTGCCTGGTGGAAGAACTAGATCTGGATCTCCACGAAAATCCATCCCGGCATAGGGATAGTCATCCACTGCGATGATCTGTTCTCCCCACCAAAGGAAGAACTCATCGTCCCATGTGGTCCGGGGTACCTCACTACCCCCCAATCTCTTCATCATGTCCGCCCAACGGGAAATTCTTGGGTCCCGCAGGCTACTGATGGTAGAGATGACTCTGGGTCTCAACGTTGGAATCTTCTCGAAGAAGAATGTTGTCAAAATTGTACCGTAGCCAAAGTGTTTGGTTTTTGTTTGGCAAATTGAGGTCAACTACTGTTTCATGTTCAGTAAAAGGACTGTGCAACAATCATACACATGAGCCAAACATTCTACTGCTATGCTCATTTGCATCCTGAACGCCTGATGTAGAGAGGCAGATCCTGCCACTCTGCCGATGGTGAAAAGGAGGATTTAATGTGCAAATCCCTCACATCTTTAATTGCAATCTGAGTTCCAACCTTTTTGGAACCCCCTACGCAATACACGTAGACATAGTCTTCCACGGTTAACCCTCCCAGGGGCTTCCCGTGCAAGTCTACTGGTTCTCCCCTCCAGGAGAGTCCAGTAATGAAATATATGTCTTCCACTTCAATGCGTAGTGGTGTCTGATCAATAATGAAGCAATCCTGATATGGTTCCCAGTAATTTACGAGCATTTCTAGCAACTGCACATTGCTTTTCATATTTGGCATCTTAAAGAATTTGAACATTCCGCAATTCCGAAGGATATTTTGCGCTACGCGATCTTGCATGACCTCTTGGTCTATTGCACTATGCTCACGTTCCCTCCATGAGATTGTCATCCTGTCAAATTTCATCAAATTATGAATTAGCTACGCTTTTTTTTGCATTCGGACCTGCGCATACGCGGTTTTTCCTTTGCACAGTCGCGTGTATACGCGAGTTTCCTTTAATGAACCCGCGTATGCGCAAGTCCGCATACTTTAGCAAGGGTTTTAAAGCTAAAAATCACTTAATTTTAAATTCCAAACGGACAAAATGAATAAACAGGATGATTTAGGAGCCTACCTGAAGTTTTGGTGCGTTTCGACGGTCGGTTGTTCCTGATTTGACGAAAGAATTTTTTTGCTCCAGAGCACTTTTTTCCAAATCAGCAATGCAATAATGAACCAAATATGAGGTAATTTGTCTATTTATGGCTAAAAAGTTGAAAATTTTCGCAAAAATTCCTTATGCTTATTTTTTCGATCTATCTTAAGCTGCATAACCCGGATGCTTGGAAGTGCCCAGTTTGGTATGTTTTCAGGTACATTTTGACGATTTTGAGATTTTTTCCGGTTTTTGATCCATGATTACCGACTCGTCACGGCAGGTATATGATCTTCACTGGCATATAGGTTAGGGAAATCACTTTCCATTGCATCTTGCATACTAGCCTCCATACTGATCACTTGCCTTAGGGTCGATCCCATCAGGTCATGAGTATTACACCCATTTCACTCGCTGATTATTTAATCATGACTTGATGGTAGAGCCTTCCTTTACATGGGCTTCCTAGTTAGTTCCTCGCTATCACTTGTTGCCCATGCTGCATTTTATGTAGGCTCGGGAGTCCTCTTTAGTCCCGCCATGTCTTATGTGTTGAAGCTTCATTCTTCTCCTTCATATCATTTTTCTGGCTTTTACCCTAGAGGCTCCCTGGTGTCGTTAAGTTGTATTATTGCATTGCATATTGGCTACTTGTTTATCCTGGCCTTTAGCCAGCTTCATTTGGACTCGATGTTTAAGCCAACTTTTGACCTTGACTTTCTGTACAAGTTAACCATTGCATGCACTTAGCTATCACGACTTGACACCTTTTACCCATGGATGGAACATTCCTCTGAGTATGACTTACCAGTTTTCGCCACCTTGCATTGAGCATAGGATTGTTCCAATCCCAGGAACTAGTGCATCTGATTTCTTGATACTCGTTCTACCCATTGTACCATAGCATTCTTTTATTCTTTTTCAGGCTTATTATATGAAAAAGAAAAAAAAATCAAATATAACAAAAAGAGCGGGAACTGGATGTATCTTCGTTGTTTTGATGACAATATAGAGTCCGTTTATCACCCTTGAACAAAGCACATATACTTATATATATTTCCTACATTTGGGATGGTTTTAGTTTTGAACTAGGTTCAGCCTTTACCATGTTTCACTTGTCAGTTCTTCCCCGGTTGGTTATCTCTTCCAATCATATGGAGAGTTTGTTCTGCCTCCTGCATAACAGACTTATACAGTGTCACTTTTTACTGCCATGGTCATCACGAGTCGTGCTTTTGTTCAAAGTCTAACTTTGAGTATTGCATTACAAAATCTTATCTTGACTCATTATTGATCGACCTTCCCGGTCTTTGTCGATTATCATGTTCTATCACATCGAGATGTTTTGGTCTTCTGCTCGTCTTTTGGTTTGAAAGGTCCCCATTGAATTATTTAAGGTGGGTTTTTGTCTCTTATCGACTACGACACATTGCTCTGAGAGCAAGCCTAGAGCCGCACCTTGGGCCTATTTCCATCATTGATAGGTGACCTCGTGCTCAGCATTTGATCATCATCATGGGTCTTTGACTGAGTGGTTTCCCCTGTGTTCGACGTCGGCACACATTATCACACTTGGGATTCGTGCAGTACCTGGATTTCCATTTGACCCTATCGGTGGATTTCTCGCCTCTGTGTCAGCTTTCATTATTGGTTGGTTCAGAGGGTTTCTTCCGTGCGCTAGCTTCATCTTGTGCACGTCGGAAACGTACTTCGGTTTTGGTTCCATCACTCTACTTCGTCCGATTCCTTCCAAATCTTGGCCTGCAGGTTACACTCGCGCTGGACTGATGTGGGATGCCTTAATGCCTTCCTTCCAGTAGATCTTTTCCCATCGACTCCGACTCATTGCTCTGGGAATAAGGTCTAGAGTCTTTTTGTCAGTACCTTAGGGTTTGCAGTCATCAGTGGCAGACTCTTCGCTATCAATAGTGGGGATTCATCATTGCCTCCTGATTGGTAGATTCTTTCAAGTGTTCGACTTCAACTCATTCATTCGCACTTGTCAGATTGTACTGGGGCACCTTGACGCTCATTATCATTATCGGTGGGTTGTCTCGCGTTGGTTAACGGTATACATCATTGACCGGTAATCCAACGATTTCTCACATGGTAGACTTCAGCTCATTTATTCCCATTGTGTAGAATTGTGCCATAGCAATTGGTGAAGACCTCGGGTTGCATCAGCATTTTTCGGTTCACTTTTGACAGTCCATTCAGTTTCTGCCAGTGATGTCGTCCACCCTTATATGTTGCAGTTCAGTACAGCAGCATTCTATATGTTGGCTCCCGAGTTACGTGATTGTACCGGTTGTTCCACCTCTTATGATTCGGTACTTGGAGATTCAGTTACTTATATGATTTGACATCCAGTTGCACCATCCTTGATCAGCTTTTTATATGTGATACTTGGACATTGATTCAGACTTGTATTCCCGGGCCATGCTCAGATGATTCATTGTGTACTTTCATTTCAGTTATACTTGTATACATGTTGGATCTATTCAGTACTTTCCATATGATGTATTTTTGACTGAGCATGGGTATGCCCGCCTCAGCATGAGTTGACTCTCTGTTTTCTTTCATTGTTTTTTGGCAGGCTGAAATCTGGTGAAGTCCTCTCTTGTCCTTGCGAAGTTCTTTCTATGTGCATAATACATTTCGGCCATCATGTACCCCTTCTGACCTCATATATTAGGGGGCATATGTTATAGCATCATTTCTCACCTTGATATGATTCATGATTGCTTTTATGGCTTTGGGCACCCATTCCTACAGACTTGGACAAATTCACTTAAAAACAGTGTAAAAATCCCCATACGCAACTATGCCCGTACTTTTCCGCGTGTATACGCGAGTCCAGCTGCACTTTTCCGCGTATGCCATTAAAATTATGAAAAAATATATAAAAATTCCCTATTTTCGGGCTGGGTTGATGGTTACTCGGGTAGTTCAACCACCCCAGCACGTGGCCAACTGTTTCCAACTGTTGAAACTACTTGGAGGGAGTATAAAAACCCCTCATGTGTATGGCCTAAGGGAGAGAGAGAGTTATTGATATTATACTCTGTTGGTATTCCCTATCCAAGTCTGATTCCCCGTGCCTCCTGCACTTTCCCAGTTCATTATAGGAAACCCTTGTTTCCTTGAGATGTTCATCTCCCTATATGTCATCTCGTATGCACCAGCTTGGAAGGAGTCTTAGCGAGGCAAGGGCTGGACAGATCCGGACGACAGTCTGCGAAGGATGTGGAAGGATTCAGGTGATCTCTCCACTCGTTACTTTTGTACATGCTATTTATAATACATAAGTACCATGTTGTTCCCGAAATATACGTGTTAGTGTATGCTTATATGTATGAGAATATTGTTATTTAAGCATTCATTATGATTTATTTAATGTTTCATGTTGATTTCACTAACATTTAGAGTAGATATATGCTGTACAACCAGTTCTTCGTGCTTGTTTCTTCTTGTCTTTCAGGTTAAGAAGGAAGGACGGTTGTTGGGAGTTTGGACCCCGCGGGATCTGCTTCAACTGTAGGACCTACGGGTAACTTTCTCATTCTACTCTATTTAGTTTTTCTGAACGTGCATGGTTGTGTGAGTCCTTCTTAAGTAGCATGCCCCTGCTCTGTGGAGGTTGTAACCCAACGAACCTCTAGGGTGATATTCCCCGAAACAGATCTGGATCTTTAACGGACGGTCGAGACCCGTCGATCAAACAAAATATATAAAACCCACAAGTGCGTGTTTGCAAAGGTTTTTGATGATTTTTCGCGCGGAGAAAGGGTTGGAGGGGATAAGCGCTTGGCAGATTCGGCGTTGGTCACGGCGCCGGGTCTCATGGGAAAAGGTGCGGGGGCTAATGGGGGAAGGGGCTAAGGCCCAAAAACATAGAATTCACCATTTTAATTCATTTTAAACGCGTTTTGGGGGCAATTAAAGGGTAACGGTAGAAGGGTTGAGGGGAATTTTGAGGGAACAAAAGGTAAAGGAATAATCCAAAGGGGATTTTAGGGGGGTTAAGCGAGGAATTGGGGGAGAAGACAAAGGGGAAACAAAGGTGACAATGTGGTGTTTTGCAGGGGTATAAAGGGTAATAATGGGCTTTTTGAGAAATGAATCAGCAGAAGAACCATATGTTAGGCACAGCAAACAGAGACTCCAAGGAGGATGAATTTTCAGTGGAAAGGCATTCCTTGGAGGCTCCAGAGAAAACTAGCCCCCAGCTTGCTTTGTCAAGAATTTCGTGGGGGGGCTAACAGTGGCTCCACATGGGGATGGCTGCTCCTTGGAGGAGTCAAGAAACCAGAGACGATCTTTGGAGTAGGCCAGATGCCTGCTGTCATAAGCCATCTTTCTTCTTCAATTTGAGCTGCCACAGTGTGATATAAACATCAGCAAAAATATTTCCCAACCAATCTTCCTACCCAAACTACAATCCTAGCATTTTCCCTTAGGTGCATTTGAGCTAGCAGACCCTTTAAATTTATTTCGCAAAACAAAAACAAACCTATTCTAAATATACCCTCATTGCTCCATGAGGCCAGATTAGACTGTTGGCCTCATACCATTCTCTACCTAATCTACTACCTGTTGGGATTAAACGGTCCAACAGGTTTCTTCACCTACATTCTAAGACAGGAAATTTAAACACAGCCAAGCCAGGATTAGACTGTCTGACTTGCTGGGCAGAAACTTGCAGAAAACAAAACTGTGGAGGCATGGAATTCTACAACTGTGAAACATCCTTCTTTCTTTCTTGTGACTCAGGTTTTGAGCATATTTGAGTCACTTCTTTCTTTGGTTTCAGCTCTAGCTTTGGGCAGATTAGAGCTGATTTTTCTTTTCACTACTGGTCCATATTTTTAGCTTGTTAGGACCAGCTATTCTGCTTCCTTTGGCTCAGATTTTGATCAGGTTTGAGCCATGCTTTTTTATTTCAGAGGTTCATGTTTTGAGCATGTCTGAACCTCTCTTTTCATTCTGTTTTCGGAACTTTTCTCTTTCTCTGAAAACGAAAATTTGCAATGGTATGTACAATGGAGATGAAAATGGAAATGGAAAATCAATAAAAGTAATGTTTGAGCATCCTGCCATTGAAAGGACCCCCAAAAAATTCTGTGCCATCAAGTTCTTGGAGGAAAAACGCATTAGGACCCACAGTGGCTTGTATGATATATGGACCTTGCCACAAATTGTCAAACTTACCATGTTTGCCTTTGTCCTCTCTTCTTGAATCCCATCTCAGAACCCTATCTCCAACCTTGAAATCTGAAGCTTTGGTTCTTTTGTCAAACTATCTCTTTATGCCTTCCTGTACTCTGATAGCTCTGCTATAAACCCGTTCTCTCGTTTGGTGCAGATGGATGGTCTCATTGATTCTCCTTATCATGCTGTCCTCTTCTGATTGGATCTCCTAAACAAGCTTGATCACTGGAACTCCAAGGCTTGTGGGAAAAACTGCTTCGGTTCCATAAACCAGCTGGAAGGGTGACATGCCAATAGATTTCTTTGTAGTGAGCCTGTCTGCCCACAAGGCATGTATCAACCTTTTATGCCATGATCTTTTGTTTTCTTCCAGTAGCTTCTTAATGATTGTAACTAGGATTTTATTTGATGATTCAGCTAGGCCATTACCCTGGGGCCAATAGGCAGTTGAATGTCCAAGTGCTATTCCATACCTATGACAGAAATCAATCATTCTTTTGGATCCGAAAGCAGCAGCATTGTCAGTGATTATTTTCCTTGGACAACCAAAACGAGATAAGACGAAGTCTTCTAGGAACCTAATGATGATAGAATCAGTGGCATTCCTAGTGGGTATGGCTTCTATCCATTTAGTGAAGTAATCTGTGGCAGTCAGGATCCATTTGTGTTGTCCAGAGGAGGCAGGATGAATCTCTCCTATAAATTCTAGGCCCCATTGCATGAATGGACCTTCTATGGTGATGGGCTATAGAGGGAGGGGAAGGAGTTTTCTTTTGCCTTCAAAGATCTGACATTTATGACAGGCAAGTATCATTTTATGGACATCACTGAAGAGGGTAGGCCAGTAGTAACCAGCCCTGAGTATCTTATTTGCAGTGGTTTTCCAACTCAGGTGGCCTCCACACTCCCCAGCATGAAATTCATGTTTGATTCTTTCAGCTTCAGTTTCAGACAAACATTTCAGCAAAAGGCCATTTGGATTTTTCCAATATAGACTCTCATTCATAATGCAGTAATTTCGAGCTTTGAGTTTTATGAATCTGGCCTTTGTTTTGGACAAATCTAGAGGGGCATTGAGGCTAGTGAGCACATAAAGGATATCAGTATACCAAGGAGAGTTCTGAAACTGCTCCTCAACAGTTGGATGGTGCAATCCTTCCTGCTCATCTAAGGCATTCATCATGTTAATGTCCAAGGCCTGCAAATTTGTTTCAGCCATTAATTGGGCCAGGACCTGACCTTTGATCATCTTAGTGGGTTTTATTTCAAGGTCGTATTCCAAGATTGTAGCAATCCATTTTCCCCTTTTCTCATCAGGGTCTTGGGACAAGATATCTTTGACCACTATATTTGGCACATAGGCAATGGTGTGAGAATGCAGAATGTACACCCTAAAGTATTTTAAGGCCTTAATCAGGGCATAGGTTTGTTTTTCCATGATGTTGTACTTTAAGGGTGCATCTCTCAAGGCTTTACTGAAGAAGGCTATAGGTTGTTCATTACCTTCTGAATTTTTCTGCAGCAAAACTGCAACTATTGTGTGTTGGGAAGCAAATGAAAAGATCAGAAAATATTTTGAGAAGTCAGGGTTGATAAGCACGGGGGCCTGAGTGAGAGCAAGTTTTAATAACTCAAAAGATTTCTTGGCTTCAACAGTCCACCTAATTCCTGCATCTTTCTTTAGCATTTCAGTCATTTTCCTAAGATGCTCAGCAAGATTAGGGATAAATCTTCTAAGGAAATTGATCTTCCCAATGAAGGACTGTAGCTCCTTGATGTTTCTTGGACGTGTAATTTGAATTATTCCCTCAACTCTCTGTGGGTCTATCCTAATCCCTTTCTCAGATATAATATGGCTAAGAAGTTTACCTTCTTGCAGCCCAAAGACGGTTTTCTTAGGATTTAGGGACAGACCATACCTTCTACGTTTTTCAAAAACTTTTCTCAGATGTTTCAAGTGTTCTTCTTTAGTTTTAGAAAAGACAGTCAAGTCATCCAAGTAGATAACTATAAAGTGTCCAATCTCATCTGAGAAAGCAATATCCATTGCTCTCTGGAAGGTAGCTCTAGCATTCATCAATCCAAAAGGCATTTTCAAGTACATGAAGGTGCCCCATGGAGTGGTAAAAGTTGTTTTGAGTTGATCTTCTGGGAGTACCAGAACCTGGTTGTATCCTGAAAAACCATCAAGCAGGGAGATTCTTTTGGAGCCTACTACCTTCTGTAGGATATGTTCCATTCTAAGCAAAGGGTAGTTGTCTTTCAGGGAGGCTCTGTTGAGGTTTCTAAAGTCTATGCATAGCCTGATCTCCCCTGTTTTCTTCCTTACAGCCACTAAGTTTGACACCCAATCAGAAAACCTTACAGGAACAATTATGTCTGCATCATACACTTTCCTGATCTCTTTTTCTACTGCAGGAAATTGTTTTGGATTGATTCTTCGAAGTTTTTTTCTGAAAGGCTTCTGATTTTCCTTTAGTGGTATCTTATGTTGTATGATGTTGGTGTCATAGGCCTTTAAGTCTTCATAGCTCCATGCAAACACATCAACGAATTCCTTAAACAAGTCAATGTATTTTTTCTTCATGTTTGCAGGTATAGACTTAGCCAGTTTTATCATTTTGGGTTTGTCTTCAGTGCCAATGTTGCATTCTTCCACATCAGAATTAGCATGTTCAATTGTGGGCTTTTTTGCTACGTCATAAAAGTCAAAAAGGTCCTCTAAGGGTGCCAGGCCTCTGGGTATGTTATTGTCTTTTGCCTATAGCACTTCGACCTCTTCATTTTATGCGTTTTCACTGTTTTCATTGAAATTTCCAGTTTGCTCAGAAAAAGAATTTATTTCTATGTTACAGGGTGTTTCTTGTTCATCTGGGGGACCCTCGCTTGGGAAGCTATCATCAGAAATTGAGTCTAAATCAGAAAAATCAAACTCATTCCTGCCCACCAGGAAGTCTTCGATCTGTTTGTCTCCTTCAAAGACCTGCCAATATTTTTCATTGCCTGGCACTGCAGGCCTGAATTTGGTCTGAATGATAATTTTTTGGTCAACTGGGGCTTTAGGATATGAGCTAGCTAGGCAGGCTAATCCATTTGCAACTGCATTTTCCCCCCTAGGAACGAATACCAACTCATATTCAACAAATGTTTTCAGCAAATCTAGAGTATCATTCCTGTATGCCCTAAGCCTGGGGTGTTTTGTTGAATACTCACTATTCATCTGTTTGATTACCAACTCTAAGTCCCCTCTCACAGCTATCCTATGGGCTCCTAATTTTTTCAACAGATTTAAGCCCAAGATCAGAGCCTCATATTCTGCGATGTTATTCGTACATTTGAAATGCAGATTGACAGCGTGGCTCTCTGCGTGACCACTTCCAGTGTTATGTAGCCACACTCCTGCTCCAGCATTCTGCCTAGTACAGGACCCATCAAAGTTCATTTCCCACAGGGGTTCATTGTTTACTTCGTTTTCATCTCCTCCCCTACAGCTGGGTTCATCATTATGTTGAGTTGTGAGGTTTGTGCTAGGAGGGGGGTCATTTCGTGGTTCATTATGGGCATGGAGATTAGGGAGGAGGCTAGCTTGCTATTTTTGTTCTGTTTCTGTTTCATTCATAGTTATATTTTTAGTATTTTTCCCATGGTCTTCTTCTTCATATTCTTCCAGAGTAGCCATTATGTTGAAATCCATGGGTTGTATGTTTGTATTTCCATTATCTGATCTCGGCTCTTCTGAGGATTGGTCATTGTAGAGGATAAAAGAGTCTAGATCTGTATGTACAGAGTATAATGGTGAGTTTTCAGGTTTCTACGGGCTACTGACTAAAAATTTCATCTGAGACTCTCTATACAGTCTTCTAAGTTGGCCAAATATAGGGATAGTGGCATATGAGCCATCTATCTGCATTGTCCCTTGCAGCTTTTCTCCCCATGATCTTGACAATAGCATGCCATACTTAGGTGGCACATCTGCCACCACAACATCCATGACCATACACTTAGCAGGGATCTGGGTTAAACTCACACATAAGTCTTTGATGAGGCCTAGGAATTTTACTCTGCTAGAGTCAAATGAATACAAGTCTTTGTAGGGTCCGGTGATTTCTAGGCCTAGCCTCTCCATTACTACCTTAGGAATTAGATTTTGTGATGCACCAGAGTCATGCATGGCATTATGGAAGATCTTGTCATGAATGTTGAGACTGATATAAAAAGGTGGAACTACCCCTTCCTGAAACTTTCCTTCAATTTTGGGACCAAAGAGTAGGGCTGGTTGGTCATCGTTCAAATTTACAGAATCATTCATTTCTCCCAGATTTAATTCTTTCAAAATTTGGCCTTTATATACATCCTGAGTGGCCAGCTCAGATAATGGTACAGAGATTTTGATTTTTGCAAGTTCACTCTCTAAATTGAAAGTGGATTGTGTTTTGGAAACACTTCACTCTGTTTTATTTGCTGCCTTGGTAGCTGAGTCATTTGGTGTTTTCTCACTATGTACAAGGTTTGGAACAGTTGTATCAGGAGTACTAACTGAAGCACTAGTACTGCTGGTTGGTTGACTTCGTTTTTCAGCGTCTTGGTTGTCTTTCTCCTTATGCTTACCAGAGCTTTCAGCTGCTGTTTTATTATTTACAGAGGTTGCTTTAGAAGTTTTGTCAGGTCTTTTCTTGATGGTTACCTCAGGAGTCTTTGTTTTGGAAGTATCTTGGCTTTTCTTGCTCCTAAGTTCATATTGTTCCCGGACCTGTAGCATGGCATCCTCAAATCCTAATCTATAATTCTCAGTTTCCAACCATTCCTCATCCCGAAATGATGGTGAGGGCTGATCTTCTTCTGAATCACAGTTAAGGACTGAGTCCTTTACTTCAAACATGTTAATTGTATTCCCTTCAGACTCTTCAATGATTCCCTCGTCTTCATCTAAGAAGTTTTATTGAAATGGGGGAATGATTTGTTGATCTAACTCTCTTTGTCTGTTGGGAGCAGCATTGTTTCTTCTAATGTTTTGGTTCTGGTTTCTGTTTTGGTTGTTGTTTTGGAAAACCATCCTCTTTATCATCTGTTGAAGTTCTTCCACATTTTTTGAAATTCTGTCATATTTGGGATCAGATGTGGAAGCTACAGTGTCATCCCTATATGTTACCCTCTTTTCAGCTTTTAGTCTTGCCCTTTTTTCCATTAAGTTTGCTTCTATGGTTATGGCTTCTTTCTGCATGTCTTCCAGTGTGGTATACTCTTTATCTCTAAGCTCATAGGCCATGTCAGCATCAAATCCATCAGGATATTTTTCTAAGGCCATACCTTGTGGAGGTTTCATGTGTGGAGGGAGAGCATTATAAATTATGTTGAATCTAGTGGTGTAATCATGAACACTCTCTCCTACATTCCTCTTAAGGGACATGTATTCTGCTAGGAGCTGGCGAGGGTTTGCTCTGACCTCCCATTTGTTTATGAAGGTCTGGTATAATGCAGGGAGATCTTGAATGCTGCCAGGAGGCAATCCTTTAAACCATTTCTTCACCTCACCCCCTAAGATTTGGGCAAAGATCCTCATTTTGATTGTTTCATCATCAATTTCCATATAATCAAAAGAGTTCTCCATTTTATCTACATTTTGCTGAGATTTTATGGACTCTTTAGCAGTGAAGTGTGGGATTTTAGACTGGTAATCATTGGGCAAGGGTAACAAGGGTTGAGGTAAAAGTAGAGGTGCATACCAGGCTGCCATAATGATGTTCTAATGGGGATAGGGTTGGCTTGAGCAGATGGTATCTGGAGTAAAGGGATGTTAGGACCAGCAGAAGTCTGCTGAGCAGATCTAGGGTGAGAGAGCCCCAAGTTTTGAAGGAAGTAAAAATCAGGTGATGTGGAAGGAGGGGTTTCACTGTCCCTAGGGTCCGGCTGGTCTGAAACACTGAAAGACCTAGTTCTAGGTAATCTGTTTTGAAGGTCTAGGTCGAAGAAAGGGTCTAATAGAGCTGCAAGATCTTCTGGTGCAGAATTAGCTCTATGAATGTTGCTGGAAATAGTTGATCTCCTACTTACAGGTGTTCTCTTGAGGATTTTCTCAGGTTTTTCAACTATTTCCGATGGGTCAGGGTTGGGATAAGCTCTTGTGTGGATGGTTCTGAAAGCCAGAATGTTTTTTATAAGCCAAGCAACTTAACCCTACTTGTTACTTCTACTGTGGTGATGTTTTCTCAGGGGCTGGCCTCCCAGTGGAGTATTCATTATGCTTCGGGTCTGGTCTCCCAGTGGAGTCTGATGCGAAACCAAGATGATCAGCAGGCCTACTGATCACCAGTGGAGTCCTTTCGTTTAGGAACAATGGAGTCGCCAGGTGGAGGGTTTAGGATGTCTCTAAGGGGTACACTGTCCACCACGGTGCTCAGGCACTATCACCTTTCAGGAATCTCCTCTAAAATAGCAGGCTCCAACCAGAGATTGACTGGGAGGGCATTTACCAAATATGTCACCTCCGAAAAGAGGATGAGATCTGGAGGCTACCTGGCCCTTCCCAGGCTCTGTATAAGAGTATGGTGGATATTCAATAATGGAGGTTGATTCAAGAAAGGGGTGACTTACTTTCAACCTAACCAGAGCTCTAAGTTTCTGAGTCTTGGAAGTATGTAAGGTGAAATGTACTTAGAAATCCCCAGCGGAGTCGCCATTATGTTGGGGTTCTGATGTTTTGGCCAGGTTGACAGAGACCAAAATATGAGACAACATAGAACCACTTTTGGACCTTAGGATCTAGCCCTCCTAGGTCCAGAGAGGGATCTCTCTATGGTAGTCAAAGGTTTATGTCTTTGAAGCTCGGATGTTATGATTTTAGGCTAGTTATAGGCACAGGGTTGTTTATTTGATAGTTTGTGTTTGGTTGGAGGGAATCAGGAAAAGAAGGACCAATATAAGACAAGGATGAGCAAAGAGGAAGCTTAGGCAGAGACAGATGATTCAAAGAACATCAAAGCCATTGGGCTATGGAGTCAAGAAAGGATTTATTTGTGTTCAATGTGCAAGCTTTCAGTTGGGCTAGTCATCTAGAGCATTTGGATCTTGAAGGAGATATTTGGAATGGGACACAAAGGATTGAAAATGAACGAGGATCATTTAACTCCAGGCCTGCTTGGACAAAATTAGAGGTAAACAAGGGATCGTAGAAAGGCTAGCTGGTCGTGCAAAAATCCTAGTGGACAGGGCTAACACTAATCCCCAGTGTTCCCAAACCTTCCAGCTAAAACTCACCAAGAACATCTAAACATGGACTTCATCAATTCATACATCAGAGAGCAGGCAATATCATCCACTACACTGGTTAAATCAATTGAAATCAACATTCAGATACACATATAAGCAGAAAACATTGAGGTAGGGAGAGCAGGAAACATAGGGCACCTATCAAGGGTGAATCATATATTATACTTCTGTTTCCTACCAGTAGAAATGAAATGAAATGGAACATAACATAAGAGCAAGTCAATCACAAATACAGAGAAAGAGGAAACATCACCAGCTGCTTTAGATCAGGATCCAAAGAAACATTCTTGTTATATTAAAAACAACACCAATCAGGTACATAATAACCCATAGCTTGAACATTCAGTCTGAATACATCTAATCTCAGTCTATCTTACAATATACACAGAGAACTTGTCTCAAATAGGAACAATGATTGCGTTCCACTGATTTCTCATCAACAACCATTACAATGTTTCCTTCTGTGCTTTATAGCAAAGGATGAACCTAAGATCAACTGAGAAGGTAGGTGAAAATTAAATGTAGCTTTGAACACAGCAATGAATGCAGGGTCGAAACCCATTCTGCTTGACATGCTGTATATTTAATCTCTGTCACCTTCCTTGTGAGAGAATGATCTGCTCACAGATTTGATCTTGACATCTTTTGGCTGAAGTACTCCTGGATGATTTGAACAAAATGAAATAAACTGCTAGGAAGGTCTGTCTCATAAATGTATGACTGTTTTTTGAGCTGTAGTCTGGTGGAAAAATATTCAGGGACATGGTGCATAATAAAAGTTATTTGGGTGCCATGTACTTGATGAATAAAAAACATTCTGCTGACGAAAAACCCTGATATTACCTTTTGCCTGCGCTCAGGATCCTTTGATCGATCCTTGGGGTCTGTGAACTAATGATTTGCCTCTTAAACACCGATTAAGGCTCAAGATCTTCATTATCATGCCTTAATCCCTTGTCCTCGTTCTGAACCATTCCTTCTTTTCTGACCTTGCCATACTGCGCTTTAAATGATGTTGGAAAGTTCTTCACAGAGCTCGAAGTTTGCTCATTTAATAGGAACCCCTGTCTCCACCTTCCCTGGTCCTTTTCCATAAATACAATCCACAGCAAAATGGTTCTCTGCGATTTTTTGTTGCGACAGAGACTGTGTGTTAAGGTGATCTTTTCTCCTCGAAAACCCAACAAGAACAGCAAACTTCGTTAAGAAAACACAGATGGGGAGACAGAGGTGGTGTGAACGGATGGGAGGATCGTGCAACGAACGGAATGGGGGTAAAAACACGGAAAATGGTGGAAAATCCATGAACAATGGACCAGAAGACACTGCATGCAGCGGAGTGGAAGATTACGTAAAAATTATTAAAAATCACAAAAAGAATCAAATATACGCGATGGAATGGGAGAAGGTACGGATGGAACACGTGGCGCTGACGTGGCACGACGGGGTGACGGGGCGAGGCGGGAGACCATGGAATGGTCGACAACGTATGAACAGATCTGGGCCATCGATCGAGCGGAGATCAACGGCAGGGAGCGGCGGAAGGCGGGCTCGCGGGCACGATGGATGGGCGTTAAATGGTGAGCAGCTTCGGGAGATGATAGCCATTGGATTTAGCACGTAGGATCGGACGGCGGTGATTGATTCCGCTGCCCGTCTATCATCTGAACGATAATGCGCGAAATATAAGCGGTTTCAGGATCGTACAGGGGATGCGTGTCGACAGACGTGTGGAATCGCTGGGTTTCGGATGAATACCGCCAGTTCGCAGATGGTGGTGCGGAAAAACCATGTGGATTTGGAACAGTGCAAGTGGGTGACATATGCAGGGTCATCAGGATCCTCATAATTGGTCTCGTCTTGATCAGGTGAAAAGAAGGCTTGTTCTTCTTCGGTGAGGTACACCTCACCTTCATTGTCAGACCCTATGAGGTTTAAATGATGTTCATCAAGAGGTTCTGAGTCCCTATCATCTTCTTCTACATAGTTTTCATTGAATGGTGGCCTGATCTGTTGGTCATTATCCCTTGGTCTGTTTTGGGGCTGTTCCCTCCTAAAGTTTTGGTTTCGGTTTCTAATTGGGGGGTTTGGCTGGTTGTCCCTAACAGGAGCTTTTTCATTGATCTTTTCCCACATTTTAGCCATGGATTTGACTAAGTCATCTATTCTGGGATCTAGGGAAGGTGATGAAGTAGAAACCTCATCTCTATATGTGACCTTTCTTTCTGATCTAGTTCTAGCTCTTTTTTCAGCTAAGTTGGCATCTGCTTTTATGGCTATTTGTTGCATTTATTCCAAGGTGGGGGGATCCTTATCTCTCAAATGATATGTCATGTCCGGATCAAAACCCTCAGGAAATTTTGCCAAAGCTAAACCAAGTGGAGGTTTGAAATGAGGTGGAAGGGAGTTATATACACTGTTGAACCTAGTACAGTAAGCTTGGACACTTTCCCCATTTTCCCGTTTTAGATTGTTATATTCTGACAGGATTTGAATGGGGTTTCTTCGGATTTCCCACCTATTTCTGAAGACTTGATGTAGTTCGGGGATATCATGGATACTGTTTGGAGCTAAGCTTTTGAACCATGCTTTGGGTTCACCACCAAGACTTTGGGAAAATATTCTCATTCTGACAGTTTCGTCTTGTACCTCTAGGTATTCATAAGCATCAGTCATCCTACTTATATGCTGTTGAGGTGTGGTGGTGTCTTCTCCAGTAAAGTGTGGGATTTTGTCTTGATATTTGTTTGGGAGAGGAG
Organism: Pinus albicaulis; assembly: GCA_034641835.2. Taxonomy (NCBI): domain Eukaryota; kingdom Viridiplantae; phylum Streptophyta; class Pinopsida; order Pinales; family Pinaceae; genus Pinus; species Pinus albicaulis. The sequence continues at coordinate 313,784,193 of CM076571.1, forward strand.
CTAAAGGTGGTGGCAACACCAAAGGTGCGTACCAGGCTGCCATGACTGGAGCTAATGGATGATGTACAATATGAGGACTAGTAGGCTGAAATGAAGTGGTTTGAACAGTGGTGGTTTGACCAGGTGTAGCGGATGAACTTGGACTAGTGATCTGGTTTTGAGTAGATCTGGGATGATAGGAGCCAAATTGATAAAGAAGTTGGAAATCAGGAGGAGTGGTGGGTGAAGCTTCTCTAATAAGACTCTGTGGTGGGCTTAGGGGTTCAAGATCGTCAAAGTCTATCCTACTATATGATTTTCTTCTGGGAAGAGTTTGTGATGGCTCTGGTTCCAAAGGTGAATCTAGTAGGCTAGTGCGATGTTTAGGTACAGATATTGTTCTACGGATGGATCTATCGGCAGCTAGATGATCAGTTTCAGAAGCTTGCCACAGAATCTTCTCTGGGTCATCTACTATGATAGGGGGATTTGGGTCTGGATGGGATCTGGTATTAATTCTTCGTGAAGCCCAGATTTTAGATCCAGGGTTCAGAGAGAATGGTATTGGTGAATGTTTTGGATGAGTGATTTTTCTAAAGTTATACTAAGGCGAAGGATGGTCAAGAATAAAAGGGATGGATTAGTGGAGTCGCCAGGTGGAACTGGGTTGTTTTTGTGAAGATAGCTATGGTCCACCACCAGTAACTAATCTGAGAATGTTTTTGGATTTTCTAAGTTTTATGTGCAGCCTATGGTTTGTTAAAGTATCCTAGACTTGTTTCAACACTTTGCTAGGGTGATGAGAACAAAAAGAGTTTACTCTAAATGGGTCTATGGACTGCTTGCTTGTTTATAATACCTAAGGACCAAAGAGTCTATAAGAGTTTGCTGGACTATTATGTACTCAGTGTCTTACCATCTCCCGCTATGTTAGTGAGTGATGGGGAAGGTCTATCGGATGGAATTCTAAAATTTAGCAAGGTAGTAAGGCTTACTAGAAGTTAGTGGAGTCGCCAGGTGGATTGTCAGTTGTTTGAGATATACTTGTATGGTCCACCACCAGTACTATCAAAAACCAATCTAAAAGATTTTTTTGTGGTTTTTTCTGAGTTTTATGTGCAGCCTAGGATGTAAGAGTGTTATAAACCTGATTCATCACTTTGCTAAGATGGTGAAACAAAGAGTTTACACTAAATGATTCTAGAGGCTGATGGTTTAAGTTAAAATTCGAAGGACTAAGGAGCCTATAAAAGTTTGCTAGACTGTCATGTACTCAATAAGTCCCACCGTGATCGCCATTATGTTAGGGTCCCGTGATTTGGCCGATTGGCTAGCCAAATGACGATGTAACATCAAACCAAGCTTTGGAGCCCAAGGACCTAGCCTTCCTGGACTCAGAGAGGGCTCTCTCTATATATGTAAAAGATGTCGGTGTGTTTACTTGCGATGTTCTGATATTAGGCTAGTTTATGAAGTGTGTTTTTGGTTTTTTTAGTTTTTTAAGTTTGTGAGGGGTGAAACTGATCAAATACATAAATTGGATAACAAGATGTAGATAAATTGGGCTATGGGGTCAAACAGATCAAGGAAGCTATGAAGTGATGATGTAAAGCTGCTGTAGGGCCGATTTGATTCACAATAGAAGGGATCTCTGGGCAAAATGGATTAAATGAACAATAAGTTGGTGAAAAACAAGGGATTTCAAGTGAAAACTAGTTAATAGCAGACATAAACATGTAATAGCAAGCCATTTATCATGCTAGGAATAACTATAAGCTAATCAATACATAGAAATCAAACATTCCAGCCATACATAGAGGTATAAGACCCTCTAACTTCGGGAAAAGGCTATCAGACTTTGGGGAAAACACATGAGACAAACTAACAACTCGTGAACTATGCCGGAACGCCTAAACATAGTCTCTAAGTCATTGGGCACTTGGACAAATAAGTTTTCATATTTTTAGGCAAAGGGCTAGATCGAAACTAGGCCTCCTTGGTTCAACAAAATGATCAACAAATCAGTCAAAGAGAAAGTTTTATGGACAGAACTATGGGCATCTGATAGGTAGGTAGGGCAAACCATACATCCTACTCAACATACATGGAACTGATGAATAAAACTTAGCAACAACACCTTAGGTTACTAAAGAGCAGCTAAGAATTCTTTAGCATAACTAAGGGAGAAGAAAACATCAAGCTATGAAGATTCAGGAATTTTGAGGTGCCTCCATGGGCATGTCTCAAAATCAATCTTTACCGATCTATAGCAGCAAGAAAAATGAAATATGAGTGAAAACTAGAAGACAAAACAACATTAAGAAGCACTATACCATTCTACCATGTCAAGGAATCCATCAACAACCCTTCAACATTCCTCAAAAGCATCCAAGAGGCAATCCAAACATCATAACTCAAGTGTATTCTTCAAAGCTCATATGACCAATGCATTAATTCTTCTCTCAAGTTCAGCCTCTGATTTACAATGAGAAGTATGGGATAAATAGGCTAGAAAGAGGAAAACCTCATGGAGCAACTAGCTATCCCATTGGCCAAGTCAAAATATCTAAATTTGCCCTTGTGGCTTTGCAAAGCCCAAGGCACAAAATATCTAATAAAATATCTAAAAAATTGCTAAAAACGGAAATTATATTGACTTTATATGATTTTCCCATGATAAAAATAGCCTAACGCACATTTGGGAAAAGCAGATTTTTGGAGTTCAAAAATTGCAAAAATACTTCATATTTATGCCTGAAAAAGGTCCCCTGACTTGCTGGATGAAAATGGAAGCCTTCCCGATGTCGAAATGAGGCTCATGATGGCTCGTTGGAAAGCTCTCTGTGTCTGCTTTCCAATGCAAGTGGAATCATCTCAATCTGATCTCTGAAAGTCCTTCAAAACTGTACCTGTGTGAAAAAACGCAGAAAATAGCAGGCTGCTGATAGGGCGGGCAGAATGTGCAAAATGAGGCTGTTTTTCGCCAATTTGGAGGGGCGAATGATCTTCAAATGCCCTGGAAATCGCTGAAGATCTGCTCATGAAATTATGGAATCCATTGGTATCACTCTCCTCCCTTGACGACTCTTCAAACTGAAATGGCGCATTTATGAGTTTTTGGCGAAAACCCCAAAAATGCCAAAAAACAAAAAGTTTTCGAAACAGGCCCAAAATTGGCATGGATGACCCTCAAGGGTCCATAGAGACATGTTCCGAAGCTGAAGCTAGAATATCGAGGGCTGATATGCTTTTTGCCTCTTTCTGTGCTAGGCACCTCTCCTTCAATTTCTTCAATTTTTCTTGTGCCACCTTCAATTTTCGCCTGGCGAATTGGTTTAGCTTCTGAAAGTGAAGACTTCTCTTTCTCTGTAGCCCAAGATCCCTGTTTGCCTTCTCAAGCTTAGTCTCCAAATGCTGGTTAGCCCTCTCAAGCCAAGCTTCCTTGTTTTCCTCAATTTCCCGCTCAAAGAGGGTAGTGAGAGGAAAAGCTTCGAATTGAGCTTGTTCTTCAGCCTTCTGTTTCTCCAAGGCTCTCCTAAGCCCGATGGTTCTAGGCCTCTTTCGCCTAGGCTGGTCTTCCTCTTCTTCATCATCAAATTCGCCAATAAGCTCTTCAATTCTTACTTGCGCCTTTTCTGCCTCCTTTTTGTACTTGATGGCCCTTGCCTCATGAATGGCTGCATGAAATTTCATTTGTTTGTTCTCAACCTCCAAGAAATGATTGAAATTCCTTGCCTTTTGGAGATCTTCTTGTAACACCTCAATTTGACCTTCTTTGTGAATGAGGAGATTTTCAAGGATGCGTGCCTCATTGTCGCTATCATCGCTTGGGATAGGGATGACAGCTGATTTACCTCTAAGCTTGGCGCTTTCTCCAACTGTACTTTTGCCTTTGAAGGCCAATCTAGCGCTCTTTCTCCTTGGCAAGCTTGAAGTTGTCTTTTTAGGCAATTTCCTCTTCTTAGGAACAGTTTTAGTCACCGTCAAGGAGGCAGCCTCAGCTTGCTGTCCTCCCTCAACATCCTGTCCAGCTTGTGGCTCAAAAGATGTTTCAAGTGTTAGCTCAACCTGCTGCTCTTCAACCTCTATTTGCTGCTGTCCCTCTTCCTGAATTTGATGCTGTTCATCAACCTCTAGCTGCTGTCCCTCTCCCTGAATTTGATGTTGTTCATCAACCTCTAGCTGCTGTCCAATGATATCTAACTGCTGCTGTCCCTCAAAATTTGGCTGCTGCTGCTCATCAACCTCTATCTGCTGCTCAATGATATCTAACTGCTGCTGTCCCTCAAAATTTGGCTGCTGCTGCTCATCATCGTCCTTTTCTCCTTGTGGCTCACTGCCCTCTCCTTCTCCTTGTGTACTTGGCTGCCCAGTGATCATCTTGAGTTTTTTAGGGGTAGGCCTACTAGATAAAGGCACTGGGCGATGGACAGGCTGAGTAGGAGACACATGAAAAGGAGGGACAGTGGCGAAATCGGCATGGCTAATGAATGAATCCCATGAAACTCCTTTCTTCTCCAGCTGGTGCAAGAAAATGATTTTGATCAAGGAATGGTGAAAGAGAGAAAGGATTTGCTGAGGTGGAGCTTTCTTTTGGACAGTAGCTGCCATTTTCTCTATGCTCTTGGACAAAAAGTATGGGAGGTTTAATTGTCTGCTCCTGGTAAAATGCATCAACAAGCGAACATGATAGGCAAATATTTGGCTAAACCTCCCTTCACAAGTGAAATATCTCATTATGGCTTTCATCAGTGGAGCATAACTGTCAAGAAGATAGGAGAAAGGAAAAATAGCAGTGATGGTTTCTCTATGTTCTGGCTTGATGAAAGGTTTATAATCCTCCAGATCAAGATGTGCTTGCTTAAACCACTTTTCACCATGATACGGGATCTTAGTAGCCTTGGATACATACCTTGGGGAGATTTTGAAGTCAAGACCCGCAAGCTGGAAGTGTTTGTCCTTGAATCTCAAAGCGCACAAATGTGTAAGTGGCGAGAAACTCTTGACTTCTTCTATCCTCTGACAGAAATCAAGACATCCTACTTCATGAAAATTGAAAAGCATTGAGGGATGAGCATTGATTTCTTCTATGGAGATAGGTTCATATCTCTTATGTTGTCCGCCTTTGTGATCTCGTTTTGGAGGCATTCTGACTTGAAACAGGCTTTGGAAGAGGCACACTGCCTTCAATGTATGAAAAATGCTCTGCTGGATTGAAACTGGCCACTACACTGCTTGGATGGTTATGGACCCTGTGATTTTGAATAAAATGCAACAATGTTTCTTGGAATAAGCTACTTTTGTCCTTATTAACAAAAGTCCTTCAAATCTGGATACCCTTCAGCTATGTAACCTTCTTAACAATGATACCATGTGTAAAATATGAGGAAACTGCTTTGTAGATTTTCTGTGCACAGTCTTGAACAATCACCCCTCTGGTGACTTTGCTAGAGGCCTGATTACACTTGTATTTGTGTCTTTGAAACCAAACTTCAAAAATTATAACCCTGCTCTTTTAGGTCATTTACCTTGAAACATGCCCCTGTTAGCAGACTTCTGTGGAGACCACCCAGTGGGAAAAGAGAGGAGACCTTTTGGCTAGGTGACAAATTAGCCCACAGTGTCAAGGAAAACACCTTCCACTCATGCAATTTGAAGAGTGAATCATCATCTTTGTACATCTGGCCTCAATGTAAACTTGATCATCAACAAATGCCCAATCACCAACAACCCTGCCTTCTAGAAAATAGCCATGTTTCACCTTCAGAAAACTCTGTACAATGATCTTCAGAATGATAAAATGTAGTGTAATGAACAAGAAGACTTATTTTAGGTGTAAATAAGTGCAACAGTGCTTTGTAGGAAATATACTCTTTGTTTGTGAGTTTAAGAGATCAACATAATACCTACACCTCTGTTTTAATATCAAATGCAAACACCAAGCACTCTGCCCTTTAGACAGTGGCCATTTTCACTTGTGAAGTTTTGAGAAATTCAACACCACTTTGGTATCTCTGCCCTTAATGTCAAAATCTAGCCATCAGTAATCTCTGTTCCTCAGTGTACTGTGTACTTCTGGCTTCAAATGTTTGAACTTGATCATCAACAACCGTGCTTTCTAGAACATGGGCTTATTTCACCCTCAAAATTACTCTGTTCAACAATCTTCAGAATGATGAAATATAGTGCAAAGAGAAAACAGACCTAGTTTAGGTGGAAATCGATGCAGACAGTGGTTTAGACAATACACCCTTTGCTTGTGAGTTTGAGAAATACACCAACAAAATATCTGCACCTCTGTTTTTGACAACTTTGATATCAACTAACACCTTTACACCCTTGCCTCCAACTCCTCATCAACAAATTTTTGCCTTTTTAATGTGCTGTCACCTTGGTAAAATCTTTGTTAACAAATTCACAGTGGGAGAAAATGATGAATAAAAGGCAACCTGTGCTGTGTGGGGACAGTTTCTCCTTTTCAAAAATCGGTCAAAGCCCCTTTAACCAAGCATAGCTTCAATATCACGGAACACAGGGTATTTTAAACTTGAATTTTTGAGATTTTCGAGCTAGGAGGCAAAGTACCTTGTGAATTTTTAAGGCGAAATCATTTGGAGGAAATTTGAAGTGCACCGGAACCCTTCAACACTGGCGCGGAAACCTCTGGATAAAACCCGTCGCACAGGAGAAAGGCTGGCGGGTGGAGTTGTCGTGCGGTCGGGCGGCCACCTACAGGCACGTCACGCCCGCCTACAGGCACGTCGCGCCGACGAAGAGGCCCCGTGTATTTGGCTGCCCAGGCACGTCGCGCCTAACTCCAGGCACGTCGCGCGGCCTTAAACCAGTGCAGAAAACCTCAATTCGCTTGAAAACACGTTGTGAAGCTTGGGAGCTGCGGAAATTGGTTTTTTAATTTCGAAAGTGACTTACTACTCCTCTATTTCATTCCTTTGACACTCCTTCAACGGCTACATTAAAAACAAAAACAAAGACCCATGGCTATCTTTGAATACAGTGAAGCTTTTTGTTCACACCGTGGCAATTCTTTGTTTTGAGATTTAAAATCCTTATTTGCGCTCTTAGTTTCTCTATCACTCCAAATATTTAAACTTTGCCAGTTCTATTCAGATTTGGTGATATCTCTGCCCTTCTTTAAATGATACAAAATTGTGTTTGCATCAAATTGCTTTTTAAACAGTGATAATCCATCAAATTTGCTTTGCCTACTCATGAAGTTACATACAGGAGACCACCGGTGCCCTTGCAATTAGTTTGACAATCTCGGTCCTTAGGTGATTTACAGGTTTCCTTCTGGACTGTAAGTGCCTTCCACTAGCTGTTTCTTTTTATAACAGGATTCTCTGTTTGACAACTCGCTGTGTCACATCCCTGCCACTGTTTATTTAATACTGTATCCTTGTGCTAAGTCTGCCCTTTGAAATGATAACAAGTGTGTTTGTTTTTAAAACATATGAACAGTGGTGATTCATCACAACCAACTTCCTCTGCCTACTTATAAGATTGAATACCACCTGCCTCCTCCATCTGAAAAAACAAGCTTGGGTAATATGAAAACAGGATTCTTTTGATACATAGTCATTATTTTGCGCTGATCATTGTGTTACCTCTTTTTTCCCACAGAACCATTACATAACTGAAATATGTTCACTGCTTCTCCTCTTGGTGACTGTTAGCAAGGAAGGACTATTTCATAATGCACCAAAACATTTGAAAGCTGTGATTTGGTATTTGACATTGTCTTGTTGCTTGATCTTTCTTCAAGGAGACAATTTTCTTTTTTGGTATCAGTGGCACACATATGTTCAATATTGCCCCTTTCCTACTGTAAGTATAGTCAGATAGAGAGTTCTTTGAAACAGGAGTACCAAAATCTTTGCATTACCAGCACTAGCATTCATCTGTGAAATGACCTTTCTTCCTTTTTGGCATCCTTCCACTGCTTTCTTGTATCAATCAGTTTCAGCACCCTGCAGTAGTTTTGGCCCTCTACTCATATATGGAGGAGGCTCCTCATCGGGCAGATGTGGTGATAAGTAAACCATTTGAACAACACCAATCTAAGCATCTTCATTTGCAAGCCTCACTGTGTTTTTAGAAGAAAACCTAGCCAGAGTAATACTGTCTCCCTGCGTTGTCCTAAGGGTGAATTCAAACATTTGGCTTGTTGCATCTCATGATTGATTATTTTAACAAACAAACTTTGTGACTATGAAGGTCAGTGTTTTCTTGAAAAAAACCAAGCACTTTCTCCTGCCTTTGTAATGGCATTGGTTATCATCTGTTCTATTTGATCTTGTGGATAGACAGGGTCCTTATGCTTTGGAATGTTCACTGATGATGGGCCTTCTAAATTTTTAACCATTCACCTGACTTGAAAGTTTCAGATGATATCCTTTATCAAGTCAGACTTTCCTTTCTTTTGAGCCAGCATATTTCAAGCTCCATTCTTGTTATAATCATCAATTACCTTCATGAAACCTGAAGATACTGTTTCATTGTTTCAGTAGAGGCAAACCTGGACTTTTTCAACCTTCTGAGTCAATCATTGGCCTGCGCCCTCTGCTTATGGATGAAGGAGGCGCCATAACCCTCTGCTTGTAAATGAAGGAGGTTCTGGGCCTTGATAATTTACCATTTTGCTGAGACAGTGGCGACCCTTTCTTACTGTGATTTTCATGCTGACAAGAGCTGTAAGGTCCTGATTGAGAGCCTTTTGTTTCGCAGCTTCATCTCAGGCTCACAATACATTTAGAAGCAGCTGTTCCTCTAAGTGTGGGTCAAGCAATTCCTCCTGAGATGAAATATATTTCCTGTCTTTGTAGAACCATAGAACACAGTGAAAAACCTACTAGTCAGCTTGAGATTGGGCTTTATGCAGTGCTGAGACCTAGAGAATATGAGTGGCGCGACTTAAGGCTGTTTGTCAATTTCATTTGCAAATTAAGGGATCAGTCATGGTATGGTCTGCTGCAGATGGGGGCTTTTTTGGCTTTTTGATAATTGCCAAAGGTGAAATGTCCTAAACGCCACTTCCTAACATAGGGTAGATTTCTGAAACAGATGTGGATTTGCTTTTTAAGGCTGATGGGCAGGTCAATAAGGCTGAAGCTAGATAGGATTGTGATATGGGGTTTTGTGATGTTGCCAGGGGTGGACTAAATAGGTAGAAAGGCGAAAAAAGTTTTGGGAGGGTTTTCTGGATGACATATTGACATAAGGAAATCAGTTTCTAGAAAACTCAGCTGAAGATATAGTCATCACTAACATGTAAAAAATACTGATGGCTAACATCTTGAAGGCTCAAAAAAAAATGATTTAGCCACCATTTGGTATGACCAATTTTATAGGTGGCTAACACCTGTGAGGAGGAAGAAGATAATCACAGTAGTGATAATGAAAGAGAGAGAGCAGAGCCTCTCGAAACCACCACTTCAAATTCACCACAAAGCCCTTTGAAAGAGGACCAATTGGCCCAAATTTTGGCCAACATGAGTGAATATGTGCAGCCCCGCAGCCCATCGAATCTTAATGTTGATATCAACCAATTGCAGGAGCAAGTTGTTACCAATAAAGAGACGGCTGAGGGAATGCTGGATGAGACATAAAGAGGAAACCCTAATGGAACAGCAGAATTAGATAGGGTTACTTCCCCTCAGAAGTGTGGACAGGAAGAGGTGAACACTGAAGCAGTGTTCCAAACTGAAAATTCTTAGGGAACAGCAAAGCCAATTAGGGTTACTACCCCTGAAGAATGCAGCTGGGAGCATATGAATACTGAAGAAATGCTCCACACATAAAATGGAGAAGCAAGCCCAACCGAAGGCATGCCTGCTGAGAAGCAAACCCTAGCTGAGCAATTGGGTTTAGAAAAAGGAAGAGCCATTCCAACAAGGAGGAGAAAGAAAGTAACTGAAATTGAGAAACTTCGTAGGGAACAGCAGAAGCTCCACAAGTTAGTGGAATAACTTAGGTATACTGTTAGGGTTCTTAAAATGAATCAAATGCCCAAACAGACTCCAAAGAAGAGAAGCATAGTCACCAAACAAGCCCTGAAAAAGAGGAAAGTGGCCACTAAAACAAAGCCCCAAGTTGTAGAGACCATGGAAACCCATGCTGAGCCTAATTATGAAGATATGGAACAGCAAACAGCTGTTCCAGATGCAGCTATTCCGGATGAAGAAACCTCAAATGAAAGTGAACAAGCCTATATTCAAAACATGTTTAGTGATCCTACTATAGCCAAACTCAAAGAGGAGTTGGCACAGGCTCGAAAGGAAAGGGAAAAACTTGAAGAGGATACTGTCCCTAGAAGAAAATGCCAGGAGTTGCAGCAGCAGATGAAGAGCATCCATGCAGCAGAGGCTGAAGCCTATGAGAAGTATCAGAAGGCAGAGGAGAAGGCTGAAAAGGTAATGAATAAATTAAAAATAGCCCAGAATCGAACGGATACTCTCTGCTCATTATACAAAGATGTTTTAGCTTGTAGATGCCCTACCAAGAATTATGCTTTATTTTTATTAGAGAGATATTTATAGTTAAAAATTAAAGCAGTTAGGGCAGGAAAGTCTATAGAGTTAAACACTGTAGAGGATTTTGTAAAATGTTGTAAACTCTATGGGGTTAAGGTACAACGTCTCCTTTGTGAGTTTTATTTGCATAATCTTATATTGGAGAATGAAATTGAGATAAATCCCAGCCCTTTTGTAGGTGACATTCAATACCAAGCATTTATTTCATTTGCTGTTAATCAGTTGAACTGGCTCAAGGCCTATAATGTTTTCCAAAGGCAAGAAAATGAGTTAGACTTGTGGGTTAGGAGTGAACCAAAACACCCATTGCAATTATGGGCTAGGCAGAAGAGCCTCATGACAAGAGAGGGTGTTATCCAAGTATTGGGGCTTGTCCATAAGGCAACTGTCTTGAATGGGGTAGAATATTTTCTATCCATTAGAGACTCGGCCTATATAGCAGCTAAAGTCCGATGGGGGAATTTCCAATCAGAATGTTCAAAATAGAGAGCCAATTTAACTATAAAAATTTTGGATTAGCTGCTGGCCGCTTGGTTCTCTATAGCAACCTCATCTTGAGGGAAGGCCCATTCTGGCTAGCATGTAGGTTTCGAAGCCCCATTTCATGGTATCCTGCAACAGATTATAAAGCCATTTATGAAATACCTAAAGGACAGACAGGGCATGTCTTCGAAGCTTTAGCTGCAAATCATGGTTTTAGGCCTCTTGATGTAAAACCTTCTCCGGCCTATTCTTTATCTACTTTGCATGTAAACTATGGTTTTCATGAGGACATGAAAAAGGGTAAGCAGGGGGTTATATTGAGCATTGGAAAAGGTATGAATTCACCATGTATTTTCTCATTCTTTTCCTTTAAACATAACTCTTTTTATTCTAGAAAGGCGATTTATTATATAATTATGATAGAATTGCAAAGACTTATGTTTATTGTAAAAAGTAACTAAAAACTACCTTTTATTGTGAAAAACAAGAATCAAACAAGGTGAACAAATATACCAGAGGCGAGGCTAAAGTAGGAGTAACTGTTGTTCCTCTAGTAATAGACCATATCCTGTCAAAGAGAAGAAAATCAGAACACATTGCAAAGAGAAGGCAGGGAACAACACGATTTCAGTCGAAGAATATCAAGTGGTAGCTAAAGAAAGGAAGGAAGTGAATCCCTCAAGATCCCTCGATTCTGAGGGATCGCTGTTCAAGTCTTATCTTGTTCCTTGTCTTGTCCGTCAAAACTGTTATAAAAGGCAATGCCTTTAGAGATAGAAGGGGTCGGAATCATTGATTAAAACATTTCTCTTGTAATTCTGCACTTTATTGACTCTCGTGACCAGAGAGCGATCGCTGTAAACAATTTTTATGTTTAATTAATACAAAGACGCATTTTCGTTCCATTTCTCAAGATTTGAAGTGACCCAGCAGTGTTTCACTGGTGCGAAGGGCCCGGCCCTAGTGGAATCGCTCTGTTGTTTGTATTTCTGTCCTTTAATTACCGTGGTGTGATTATTGTATGCGGTTTTATTACGTTTGCAAAGTTAATTAGTTGTTGTTGAATTGCTTATTGGTATTGCTGTGTTGCATCAACGAATTGCATTGCTGTTCCATTTCAACAATGATCTTAATTTCTGTATTATTCATCTTGTTATTGCTTATAAAGCTTTGCTGTTCAATATTTAACTCTATTCGTTGTTCCGTTGGATTGCTGTTCAATTCAATTACTGTTTAATAACATTGCTATCGATAGGGTTTGGTGTTTAACAGAATTTTCTATTTGATTTCTTTAAGTTCATATTTACTGTTCAGATTCAGTAGTTAGTACCTGATGTTCAATTCCTTTAGTTACAATTCCCTGCTTATTTACATTGTTATTCGATTACAAGTTGTTGTTCATTTCTAATTCATTAGTTTCCAGATTGCAGAAAGATTGCTTTTAAAGAGTTCTTCCTAGTTTACTTTCAATAGCAGTTAGTTAAATTCCTACTTCCCTTTGATTGCTTGAAAGCAGGACTGTCAACTGTAGAGAACACTGGTTATTTCTTCCAAGTTCCCAGATTGATTGCCTTGTTCTAGTTTGATTTCCATTACATCAATTTCTAGAGGAATGAGTTATTGCTACTGTATCCTTGATTGATGTTTGCAGAGTGAATAGTTTATTTTTAGAGTACTTGATTTCATGTTATTGTAATTAGATTTATTTTCCAGCATCCTTTTACTCTTGTATTTAGAATACTGTACTACATCCCACACAGCATTGCTCTTAGCTCATATTGCAGCCTCAAATAGAGTACACTCTTGAAACAAAAATTCGTTCCTAGATTGACAATTAATGTAGGATAAATAGGTGTTAAAAAGATACCTTTTATACCTCAACACCTTTTACAACTCTCTAGACTGTAATCTTAAAACAAACAATAACTCTATTTTGATAAATCCCTGACTTGCTAAACTTTCACACTGATGGAAAAAAGCTTCAACAATCTTCTTCCTTCAACTTCTTCAACAACTACTGAGAGCCTGGACTAGCTCGGATACCATGTTGGAATTTCTAAAAATTCCTTAACACACACTAAAGAACAAAATATCCTTTGTCAACATGGAGATAATAATAAAACAATGTGCATAGAGATGGAGCAAAACACTATTTATTTAAAAAAACATTGGACTGTTAGAAAGATTTCCCCTCAGAACTACTATTCTGGATTTACAAAGAAAAATTCCTTTTTGTTGGCTGCTACACACACAGTGCTCCTTTACTTGCTCTCAGCACACACAGTCTTCTGTGGTTTTCGCACACACTGCTCCTTGGCATACACAGTCACTGCCTCTCTTCTGCTTTTTGTGTACACACCCTAAATTACAAAACAGTATATATATATATATACGCTGTAAACATATATCATAATCCAAAGTTTAAGACTTAAATAAAACTATCGTCGCGGCATATATAAATTAAAACATTAACCAAAGTTTTAACCCTTATAAAATTATTTTACAAAATATTTCAATATCATACGATGGGCTTTATCACATCGATTAGCCCACCGAATGACTATACATTGAAGTTGTACGATGATGTGCTATTGGTTGGAGGTGAATGAGCTGGCAGAGATGGGTCCTCCCTTATCGCACGATCATAGAGGTGAGGTGACATCAGCTCGAAACTATGCGATATGGTTTTTATTGGCTCCCAGGTGGTCTAGTGGTATGGTGGGACCAGAGTTTATCGCGCGGACATGGAGATGGTGGCACAAGCTTCAGAGCTTGCGATAATGCATGATTGGTTGAGGGATATGTGACGGTGAACCTCGCAGGCTCCACATAAATGTCATGGATTGTTCTAAATTCAAAAAAAAATGTGCAAAAATTAAAATGGTTGGTGGATGGTTTATGGTGGGTAGGTGTAGAGGGTTAAATGGCGGGGTTGCGTGGTTTTAAACCACGATTCAGTGAATCGACAAAAGGCTACAACCTTTAAAATCAAAAATTGGTTTTTCAAGGGTATTTAAAACACATAATTGAATACATGGTGGAGTTTCAATCAGAATAAGAAATTGTTGCTAGTTTTTTCCTTCATTTTTCAAATCAAAAATTGAATTTTTTTTTCCTTTATTCCACAGATTAGCAGTTGGGGTTATCTCCAACAACAATCTCTGACATGTTTTTACCCCCTGCATCCTTGGTACCTGCAAGAATCCAGAGGTAAGAATTTGCATACTTAACAAATAGTAAAATATATGCACATAAGAGGATTTTGAGGGTACTTCTAAAATGGAAGATTTAATTTATCATTACACATTCAAAGGATTCAAGGAGTGAACTTTGTATTCAAATTTGTGGAAGGTAGTGGGAAAGCTACCTTTGATGAAGCATTTGTATGGATGTGAGGTTCCATTGGGACAATAGCAAAGAAATGATGAAGTCGGGTAGGAAATATTATAACCACAACTCCCAGTACTTTCTAAACAAGCTTCATAGCTTCGAGATCTATTTGGGTCAACCCGCCATGTTACCTCAAAAATCTTCCCAAGTAAAGACCTATTAATGAACTGTGGAGAGATGTTCTTATTAATTGGTACGTGAAATGAGTGACAGGAGGTTGACCCCTCTAAGTTCAGTTTTGGATTCAAACTGTAGTACCAATTATCTCCACATGAACTCTGTTGAATTTTTAAATTCAACTCCTGCTCTGCACAAAGGAGAAAGAAGTAAAGCAGAGTTGTCTTTTTTTTGTTTATGGTTGAGTGCACTTCACTGTGCATTTAACAGGGTTCTTAAAATCTTGCAAAGTTTTGTTTTGTGTAATGGCCATAGCCATTTTACAGTGGTTCACATTTATGTTTTTCATGGCTCTGACCACGCAACCACAGTTCAAAAGGATGTCCTATCGCACCTTTAAAAAACTCACCAACCAACCAACAGTCATTTGTTTTACGCGGAAAATTTTTATGTTTTGAATAGGGCCATGTCACAATGGTCCCCACTATCCAACATATCAACCGCGTGCTCCACCGCTAGCCAATCATATGGCTATCGTGCAAGTTTGGAGCCGCTTCACCAACGCGAGGAACCGGTCCCACCACCAGCACAACAAGGGCACGTGGACCAATCAGAGTGTATCACACAGAAATTGAGATGACGCCACAGGGAGAAAATGGTATTCAATAATTTTATGAATTTCGATTTAGTTTTTTGTTTCACTTCCGGCAGGTCCCATCTCCAGCCAATGGGAGGCCGATTGCGCGGGTTTGGCCCTCGCTAACGTCAAACCAATTTGGTATGCAAAAAGGATTGCAATGCAGTTTAATGTCAGTTTCACATCCACGACAATGGTTTATAAACTTTGGATAAAATTTTATGTTACGGCGAATGATATAAGGTTCAAATACTTATTACATTGTTTTTGTTATGTTTTTAACTAACACTGATAATGAAAAGTCTTATGACTTTAGACATAGATATATATATTTGGTTAATATATATTATAAAATTTTCAAGTTTATCATATATATATATATAATTTCCAATAGTTTTGTTTTAATTTTTGTTAATGCTGCGCCATATAAAAAAAAGACCCGAAGGCTCATTAGAAAAGAGAGAACACAGTGAATGAAAAAAGAGACTCTGTGTATTGTTTTTAGTGTGTGCCCGAAGGCAAAAACACAGTGAGGAAGAAACAAAGCATTGTAAGCACTATGAGTGCGAAATTCTTGTTGTAAGAGACAGAGAGGAAATCTCAGGACACTGTGTCTGTGAAGCAGTTCCATTTTGTAAATCCCACTTCAGTGGAAGAATCAATTTTTGTAATAGATTTTATGTTACTGAATTTTTTTTTTTAATTTAACTATATTTGTCCAACAAATTTTTATAGTGTTCTCTATGTCAGAAAGGAGAATTTTTATTCTCTATGTGTGTTCTGGAATACTCAGAAATTCCAACATAGTATCGGAGCTAGTCCAGGCTCTTTAAAGGATTGTCAAAGAAGCTGAAGGAAGGAGTTTGTTGAAGCAGTTCTCCAGCAAGGTGAAGGCTCATCAAAGACCAGGTATTTACAAAACAGAGTTTTTGTTTTGTGTATAAAAAGTGCATTCCAAAGAATTCCTTTTAAAGACAGAGTTTATCTCTTAATCAGAGAGACAGTTTGTTTAAAAACACAGTCAAGTTTTTAAAAACATAGTTCAGTGTGCTAGCCATGGCAGAAGCCAACACAAGCATGAGTATTGGATATACTCAACTCCCACAGTTTAATGGAAAGAACTATGACTATTGGACAATCACCATGAGATCCATGTTTGCCTCCCAAGATTTATGGGAGTTTTTTGAAGATGGTTTTGAAGAGCCAGCAGATGAAAATGCTTTCAATGCCTTAACACAAGCAGAGAAGGATTTGTTGAAGAGTAATAGGAATAAGGACTCAAAAGCCCTCTTCTATCTCTATCAAGCAGTGCATGAAAGTGTGTTTCCAAGGATAGCAGTAGCTAAGAGGTCCAAGGATGCATGGGATACCCTCCAGACTGCCTATCAAGGTATGGAGAAGGTGAAGACAAAAAAACTACAGTTGCTGAGGAGAGACTTTGAAACTCTCTGTATGAAAGAGTATGATAACATAGACTCATTCTTCACACATGTGATTGGGTTGGTTACCCAGATAAGGTCTCATGGAGAGACACTTGAACAAAGAAGGATAGTGGAGAAAGTATTGAGGAGCTTATTCTCAAGGTTTGATGTAATAGTCACAACTATTGAATAGAAAAATGATCTCTCAAAGTTTACAGTTGATGAGCTTCATGCATCATTGATGGCACATGAACAAAGATTGGGAAGAACTGTGAAATCATATTTGGAGCATGCCTTGAAGACCCAAATGTCCTTTGGAACAGAAAGAGGTCAAGGTAGAGGAAATTACAGAGGAAAATGAAGAGGAAGAAGCCAAAACAGAGGAAAAAGCAGCCCTGCAAATACTCATGGAAGAGGCAGCAATCAAAATCAGAACCAAGGCCAAGACAGCAGCCAACAAGGTGGACAAAATCAAGCACACAGACAAAGGTATGATAAATCCCAAGTCCAATGTCATTACTGTAAAAAGTATGGTCATTATGCCAATGAATGTAGGGAGAAACAGAGTGACATGAGTAATAGACTCGATGCTAATTTTACCAAAGAAAATATTAGTCAAGAAAATTTGTTTTTAGCATGTAATATGGTTGAAGAAAAGAATGAAGATATATGGTCTCTAGATTCAGGATGTAGCAGCCATATGATTGGAAACATTTCCATGTTTTCCATGTTAGATGAAAATGTAAAGTCTCAAGTAACATTGGGGACAGACAGTAGGGTCTCTGTCATGGGAAATGACAGAGTGAATGTTCTGACAAAGAAAGGAGAAGGAAGATCCATATCAGATGTTTATTATGTGCCCAGTATGAAGTGTAACCTATTGATCATTGGACAACTCATTCAAAAGGGTTACAATGTTTTATTTGAAGATTATGTATGCACTATCATGGATAAACCACTAAGCAAGCAATGCATTGCACAAGTGAAGATGACAAGAAACATAATGTTCCCTCTCAAGATGAGAGAAAATTTGAAGAAAGGAGTTGAAATGGTAGCAGACACAAGAGACATTCCAAAGAGAAGCAAAAGATGAAAACTGGTTATGGCACTTGAGCTTTGGACATCTCAACTTTGGAGGTCTGAATTTGTTGCATAGGAAAGGAATGGTAAAGGGATTACCATTGATTGATAAACCAGACAACCTTTGTGAAGGTTGCATCTTGGACAAACAATACAGAGAAAGATTTCCATCAGGAAAGAGCATAATGGCAAAGACACCCTTAGAAATTGTGCATTCATATTTGTGTGGAAGAATGCAAACACCATAACTAGAAAGCAATCACTATATGCTGACTTTTATTGATGATTACACAAGAAAAACTTGGGTGTATTTTTTGAAATATAAAAGTGAAGTGTTTGAGAAATTCTGCCACTTTAAGGCTCTTGTAGAGAAACAAAGTGGGTAGCATATCAAGGTCTTAAGAACTAATAGAGGAGGAGAGTATATCCCAAAATAATTTCTGCGTTTTTGCAGAGAAAATGGCATATACAACCAACTTACAGCAAGATACACACCGCAACAAAATAGAGTTGCTAAAAGGAAAAATAGAACCATCATGGACATGGTAAGAAGTATGTTGAAGGCAAAACATTTGCCAAAAGAATATTGGGCTGAAGCTGTACATTGTGCAGCATATATCTTGAATAGATGCTCAACCAAAGCTGTAATCAATAGAGTTCTGGAAGAAGCATGGAGTGGCATAAAACAAGATGTCACCCACATGACAGTTTTTGGTTGTGTGGCTTATGCACACATTCCAGATTAGCTAAGGAAGAAGTTGGACAGTAAGGGGGAGACGTGCATATTTATTGGATACAGTGAAGAATCCAAGGCATATAGATTGTATAACCCATCCACCAAGAAGTTTTTTATAAGTAGAGATGTGTAGTTCATTGAGGAAGAAGCTTGGGATGAAAGCATTGAGAAAACAGTGAATGTGAAGAGGTGTTTGTCTCATGATGATGATGAGGAAGAAATCGGTGAAAGGAACACCTCTTTAGCAACACCACCTCAACCAACACAAGGACAACAAGGGACACCACAAGCAGGGATGAGAATATCCTTGAGAAGTGATAATAGTGCTTCTCCAAGCACACCACAAGGAGCAGATTTGAGTGCTTCTACAAGCACAAGTACACCAAGTGAAAGAGGAACCAGATTCAGAAATTTGAATGATATCTATGAGCAAGAGGCAGAAAATGAAGGTATGAAATCTTTATTTACATTATATTGTCATGTATATGATCTTATTCATTTTGAAGAAGCTATAAAAGATAATAAATTGATAGATTCTATGGATGAAAAAATGAATGCCATAGAGAAAAATAAGACATGGGAATTGGTTGATCTCCCAAAAGGAAAAGAAGTCATTGGATTGAAATGGGTCTACAAGACCAAGAGCAACGCTGAAGGTAAGATTGAAAGGCATAAGGCCAGACTTGTTGTCAAAGGCTACAAGAAGCAACAAGGAAGAGACTATGAAAAAACATTTGCACCAGTTGCAAGAATGGAAACAGTAAGAGCAGTGTTGTCCATAGCAGCACAACACAAGTGGAAGGTTTACCAAATGGATGTGAAATCAACATTCTTAAATGGAGTATTGATGGAAGAGGTTTATGTTGAACAACCTCTGGGCTATGAGAAAGTAGGCCAAGAGCACAAAGTTTGCAAATTGAAGAAAACTCTTTATGAACTGAAACAAGCACTAAGAGCATGGTACAGTAGGATAGATGCCTATCTACTAGAAAATGGGTTTGAAAAATGTGAAGGAGGACCTACACTATATCAAGGAGAAAGATGGTAAGATGCTGATTGTTGTTTTATATGTTGATGATGTGATCTTTACAGGTAATGATGCTTACCTCATTGAGAATTTTGAATCAGTCATGAAGGATGAATTTCAGATGACTGATATGGGATTGCTGAAATACTTCTTCGGAATAGAAGTAGAACAAAATGAAATAAATTTTTTATCTCTCAAGCTAAATATGTAAATGAAGTTTTGAAAAGATTTAATATGCAGAATTTCAAGGCAGCAATTACTCCTACAGTGATGGGATTGAAGTTAAGCAAAGAAGACAGCAGCAAGGATTTTGATCCAAGTCTGTACAAGAGCATAGTTGGCAGTCTCATGTATTTGACTGCAACTAGGCTGGATATTATGCATGCTGTGAGTTTAATTTCCAGATTTATGGAAAGGCCAAAGGAGGCACATTGGCAAGCAGAAAAAAGAATTCTGAGGTATGTGAAAGGAACAAAAAGATATGGTATTTTATATACCACTTCAGAAAATTCTGAATTGATTGGATATGCTGATAGTGATTGGGCTGGAAGTATAGATGACCGGAAAATCTCATATGGTTATTTTTTTCATATGGGTTCAGGAGCCATTTCATGGGCTTCTAAGAAACAACCAATTGTGGCTTTATCTACAGCAGAGGTAGAGTATGTGGCAGCTATAGCAGCAGCATGTCACGCAGTTTGGATGAGAAGAATGTTGAAGAGTTTGTGTCATGAATAGGTAAAAGACACAATAATTTTTTGTGACAATAGCTCAGCTATAGCACTGTCAAAGAATTCAGTGTTTCATAAGAAAACAAAACACATATATGCCAAGTATCACTACATCGGGGAGCTAGTGAAAAATGGAGAAATTGTTCTGAAATATTGCAGAACAGAGAAGCAATTTGTAGACATTCTAACAGAGCCGTTGGGGCAAAAGAGTTTTAATTATATGAGGAAGTGTTTGGGTATGACATAAAACCCAGAAGTTGAATTCAAGGGGGAGTGTTGAATTTTTAAATTCAACTCCTGCTTTGCACAAAGGAGAAAAAAGTACAATAGAGTTGTTTTTTTTGTTTATGGTTGAGTGCACTTCACTGTGCATTTAACAGGGTTCTTAAAAGCCTGCAAAGTTTTGTTTTTGTGTAATGGCCGTAGCCATTTTACAGTGATTCACATTTATGTTTTTCGTGGCTCTAACCATGCAACCACAGTTCAAAAGGATGTCTTATTGCGCCTTTAAAAAACTCACCAACCAACCAATAATCATTTGTTTTACGCGGCAAAGTTTTATGTTTTGAATAGGGCCACGTCACGTGGTCCCCACTAGCCAGCATAGCAACCGCAGGCTCCACTGCTAGCCAATCATATGGCTATCGCGCAAGTTTGGAGCCGCTTCACCGACACGAGGAACCGGTCCCACCGCCAGCACAATAAGGGCACGTGGACCAATCAGAGTGTATAGCGCAGAAAAAGAAATGACGTCACACGGAGAAAATGGTATGTGATAATTTTATGAATTTCGGTTTAGTTTTTTGTTTGAGTTCTGGCAGGTCCCATCTCTAGCCAATGGGAGGCCAATCGCGCGGGTTTGGCCCTCGCTGACGTCAAGTCAATTTGGTATGCGAAAATGATTGCAATGCAGTTTAATGTCGCTTTGACATCTGTGACAATGGTTTATAAACTTTGGATAAAGTTTTATGTTACAGCGAATGATATAAGGTTCGAAACCTTATTACATTGTTTTTGTTATGTTTTTAATTAACACTGAGAATGAAAAGTCTTATGACTTTAGATATATATATATATATATATATATATATATATATTCGGTTAATATATATTATAAACTTTTCAAGTTTATAAAATATATATATAGAATTTCCAATAGTTTTGTTTTAATTTTTGTTAATGTTGTGCCATATAAAACAAAAAAGCCCGAAGGCTCATTAGAAAAGAGAGAACACAGTGAATGAAAAAAGAGGCTGTGTGTATTGTTTTTAGTGTGTGCTCTAAGGCAAAAACACACTGAGGAAGAAACAGAGCATTGTAAGCACTGTGAGTGCGAAATTCTTGTTGTAAGAGACAAAGAGGAAATCTCAAATCTCAGGACATTGTGTGTGAAGCAATTTCATTTTGTAAATCTAGCTTTAGTAGAAGAATCAGCTTTTGTTATAGATTTAGAGGAAGAATCAGTTTTTGTAATAGATTTTATGTTATTGAAAGAGTTTTTCTTTATTTAACTGTTTCTGTCGAGCAAATTTTTATTTGTGTTCTGTGTGTTAGAAAAGAGAATTTTTATTCTATGTGGGTTCTGAAATACTCAAAAATTCCAACAAACTCAAGTTTTGAGAAATTTGATCACAGTGCTTCCAAGCGTGAGGTTAGTGTATGTATCGTTGATCTGAAAAAGAGAGTCAGACCGCCAGAATGGAGAGTAATTACCTGAAAAGTCGCATTTTCCTCCCCCCACAGACTGTCGTTAACCATTCTTAATATGTTAAATGTGCTGGAATTTGCCAAGAAAGAGGACCCCATTATGTGATATTAGCTTCCACTGATATTAATCAGAGGATGGTTGTCAGAATCACACGAGTATAGCTGAAACTCAGGGTCACCGCAACCACTACCATTTATCCCGAAAGGATATCCCACTTCAATTGCCCCACATATATTTGTGTTTTGAAGACAATCCTCGTAATGACTGCCGAGACATGCTGCCGAGGGGAAGAAGAATAACACGCATTCTCATACTCTGCTATTCTGTTCAATATGAAAAGTATAAAAGAGAGGAGGCGGACAAGAAGGAAAGCGATGGAATCGGAGCGTGTTGGGGTGAGAAAACTTCCCCAGCGACTCGAGTGCAGTTGACTGAAAAGTCCCTAGCCTCGTGAGACAAGTTGCATCCCGATTTTTATTTTTTCTTGGGCCCAAGTAGGAAAAATTCAACAATACCTGAGTATCTTATGCAACAGACGGTGACTTTTGTCCCAGCTAAACAAAATTTGGTTTATATTGGTCGTCCATTCTTCTGGATATCTTCAGTAATTACATACTTTCTTTACTTTTACGTGGGAATAAGATAAGTTACTAATTAATTGAGTACAATTTTACATTATAATTGAATTGTAAAAAAATTAAGTATTATCGATTTATGTGAAAACCCAAGATTCTAATAACAGTTATTTTGATAAATATTTTTTAATTTTAGAATGGAGGTTTTGATGGGTGAGTTGCCCTTGGTTTCAAAGTTAAAGGTTAAGAGTGAAGTCATTTTACTAGTATGGATTTATTATAAGTCTAAGTCTATCAAATGTTTAGAAAGATCAAATATTTTGAAGTGAGTAAATATAGATTAGCTTTTAAATAAGCTAGATTAAAAATATTTTATTTTTTAGATTTTATTATATATATATATATATATATATATATATATATATATATTCAAAATGTTTAATGTTATAACATCTTTCTATTTTAGGATGGAAAATTGTATTTTTATTTTATTTTATTTTAATTTCGTTTTGCTTAACTAAATCAAAATGCTAAACGTTACAACATCTCTATCATGCTAAATTGGAAAATGTTTTTCAACACAATATATTTTATCATATATTAATATTATAAACAAATATTACTATTTATTGTATACTACTGCAATATAAACTAACAGTGATAAATTTACAATGATTTAGTCAAATTAAATTTATTTAATTATTATTTTGATGTATGTATTTTTTTTCTAAAATTAAAATTATAAATATTTTTATTTTATCTTAATAAATTTTTAATATTATTTACCTATTTCATTTATCTCAATTATCAAAAACATTTTATATTCAATATTTTTTAAGCATAAATCAAAATCCATAATGGTTTTTTTTATCGCGGAAATGGATTCAGCACCATCAAAAACCCAGAGGGCACCCAAAATTCTAAAGTTTGACACATGTAACCCAAATTTTCATAAAATTCTGCCATAATTTTTTATAAACTTGCGGAAATTTCTAGATTATTTTATGAGGTTTTTAGACAGTTTTTTGCAAGAAGAGCATTTTGTGAAAATTTTGAGCAAAGTGCACGTGTTAAAAACAAAATGTGAAAACTTGAGTGAGTTCCTTTCTCTTAAGCTTTTGCCATTAGAGCACCACCCCATTGGATTTTTCGCATGACCAAAAATTGCACACTTACTTTTTCCATAATCTAATTAGCTTGCTTTTTGGTCCTGAAAATCATGGAAAATTTGGCAATATTTTAATAAAATATGGTAGAGAATTTTGTAAATCCAAATCATAGCTATCAAACTTCAATATTTTGGGTGCCTTAGAGGTTTCAGATGGTGTTGAATCCATTTCCACCATCAAAGACATGATTCAAACACTGCTACTGTAAGATTTCTTAAGAAGAAATTTCCTGAATTTCGACCAATTTTGGTCGTTCGGGGATTTCTTAAATTTATTTTCCCTGGATTTTGGCCACATTTAGTCCTTCGGGGAATTCCCCTGCCTCCGTAGATAACTCCCTTACTTTTTTTCAATAACATGCAATGTGTGTGTCTCTGAAATCAAGGCCTTTATGGTCTCACAATTCGCCCCACAACGATTATACAACCCATCCATCCACAAAATAGTTGTCGGCATGAACTGAATGTGTGAACGCTCTTGGTAAATGATGCAGACCATTTTCTGGGGTCCCAAAGATCTAAAATATTTGCAGTTAGATCCTTGGAACTGTGGGTTATGGGCCCACATTTGGATGAAATCATCCATTATGCAGCAAGAACACAAACTCAGTTGTTGGATCGGGAACAAGAATTGAATTTCTAGAATAGGAATCGAATACCTGGAACAAGAATCACACAGAAATTGCATATTCTTGTACTCACGCAATTCACCATACTTTCTTCCTCTAATCATCTCCATGCATCATTCCAGGCTATGTCCGGCAACCTTTAATCATCCACTGTAATATTCCCAATTTTCCATCAGTTAATTGGAATATTAGATTTCTTACTTTTCTTAAATAATTAAGAAAATAAGAGGGTGGAGGGACCCATAAACCACATAGATGAATAAAATCTACTTTTGATGTGTGTATCTGGATAATTTATAAGTAGATTTGCATTATGGAGTGGTGGAGCAGCTTCATAAATGAAGGAAGAGTGGAGATCATGGCACATTAATGATAAGATCATGGAGATCATGGAGGAAGTCAAATGAGATCATGGTGCATTAAAAGTAAGATCATAGAGCACTAATGATGAAATAGTGGAGGAAGTTGTGCATCTAATGCGCACATGATGGAGAGAGTGGGAATTACATGTAGAGATCGTGGAGAACATGGAGAGACAGTGAAGTATTCATGGAGGCTAGTGGCCACCTGTGCAACACAGTTATGAGGTGGGCCACGGCTATGGAAGGCTCACAAAGCATAAAAGGGAGACGAAGGAAACAATAGAAGGAGGCTTTAGATTATTATTTCTTATCTATTTAGATTTGGATTTGTCTTTGGAAATTTCTATACATGCTTCAGTTGTTTAGCTAAGTCTGCAGTGTTATTTAGCACACGGGTGTTTCCGAGCGGAAATCCCACCCTTACCCATGGGGACTTCGAGTGCCTACTCTGGGAAGGTTTATTTGAGCTGACATACATCATCAGGCATTGTTTCCACATTCAACCACTTTCATATGAACATTCAGTCTCAAAAATTACGCATTCCTGCTTGAGGGTTTGAGAGATGGAGGTTGTTTTTAGCATTTCAGCTAGGAAACTGGTGGATGATTTATCCTTTCACCTTGTGCTTCAAGATTAGTCTTCTAGGAGTTTTATATTCATATCCAACATTCAGGCCAACATTACACACCTCCATGTAGCAGCAATTACCCAAGGGATTGTGTAGTCCAGTCCTGTAGATCTATTGGAGGAGGGAAGTTTCCTGTATTTCAGCTGGAAATCCTGTGAGAGACCATATCCTCACTTTGTATTCATTTCTTCCATCATTAAAGAGCTACATTGCAACATCTAGCTTGGCTATAGAGCCTCCCTCATTGACAGCATGGTTTTACTCAACTATTGTGTATTCAGTAGCTACATCTTTTGGAGGAGGTTGGAGGAGTTATATCTTGAGCTTTTATCTTGAGGATCTAAAGAAGGGATCAACCCTTCAAGCATAGATATGATTGTATCACATTGTAGCCACCTTATGATCAATTCTTGCTTCAAATCCGCATACCCAATAGTCATATAGTTGCAGGCCTAAGAGGGTGATTTTCCAAGGTTTTTAGATCTGGAAATCCTTTCTGGGTTATCTTGGGTATTCATCATAGAGCCCATATCTGAAATCTCGACATCATCTGAGCTCTGGAATTACCAGATATACATTGTTGTATTTTGTTGGCAGTTGCAATCTTGGCATTTGCAGTAGGGACAATGCAATATTCCTTCCAGTAGTCCAATAGTTGCGCAGTCCCTCTTGTGGGATGACTTCAGGGTCATTCTAGGCCACTTCTTTGGCTTGAGTGTGTCTCATATTTTGAGCACTATTGTGCTTGTATTCCACCTCCATATTAATAAAAAGGCCAAGTTATTCTGTCTATTTTATGGTGTATTTAGATTATATGTTTACATTGTTGCAATTTCATATATTGTGTTTTTGTATTACTACATTCTCCCTTTTGGTATATGAAAATGGTACCAGAGCATGATCTTTAGCTCAACTTGTGGGCACTTCATCTTTAACATCAAAAGAAGAAGCATATAGTAGAGATCTATAATGACGAAGGGTTTAAATTTTGCCACTCTTCTTTTTAGATCTATGCAAGATCTCTCCAAGGAGGTCAAACAAATTAAGAGAGAAAGAAAAAAGGAGGATCCAAGAAGAGTTTAGAAAGAGGAAGGTCCCATCATTTCCTATCAGCAGCAAAAAAGACCGGTAATGCATAGAGCTCCACAACATTCTACTAGACCCCCTTTCTTTGAAAAGGAAGGTGAATGGTATGATTATGGAGTAGAATTTGGGTATGAGACCCTAAGTAAATATCTGTCTGTGTAAAAATCACAACCTAGAGCATTCAAGGAGAATCTATATCTCCAATAGTTTCTGCAACTCAAAGAAGAAAGGAGATTTCGCAGCAGCAATAGAAGAAAGAGGCATAGATTCTCCTTGCCTACATTTGATGGATCATCCACAAGCACATTGAAGGCTTGGAGGGAATAGTTATCTACATTATTTCAGCTATACCCAGTAGCAGAAAGAAAGGTTGTTGAGATTGCAACGATGCACCTTGAAGGTGAAGCCAAGGATTGGTCGTTCAGTCATTTATCACATGCCAAAGTGATTGTTTATACAGATTTCTTTCAAATACTGAAGAAGAAGTTTGGTAGAAGGAAACCAGAGACATTTCCCATAGAGACATCTCCCATAATTTATGAGATAGTACATGAAGAACCAAAGGAATATGTCCTCATTGTCACTCTGGAAGAGGAGCCCCTACCACCACCATCAGCTGCAGATGTACTTACATGAGGAGGAGGAACACTTGCATATTTGCAACATGGTCTTGATCTCTTGACATTGGGAGCCCCATACATGATTGATGAGATGCATGAGGAGGAGGAGGCATATACCAACACTGGTACAGTAGAAGAGATGCAGCCATCATCATTACCAACACTTGGAGAGGCTATTGCACCGGTTGGAGGAACTCTTGTAGATGTGAAAGATGTTCCCAAGATTAATCTTATCAAAGGCTTGCAAACAATTTCATCTCATATTATTTCATTACCTCATATTGATATTTGTGAGACCATGCCATCAGGGAAATTTCATAACCAACGATTAGAGCACCTCGTTAATTTGGAGTAGCAAATTATCACTGCATAGAGGACCCTTGACTTGATCAAGGAGAAGATGTATATCTATCCCAGTTTTTCATGGTTGAGCTACACCCAACACTTTGTGTTTAAGTGTGGAGTTTCAGAGGATGGGATGAACACAATCCTATTCAGTACAATGCCGAACTATGAGTTCAACATTGTGTGTGGCCATGAGATAACAGATGTATCACCATGCAGATCTACAATGTTGTCACTGAGCAGCAGTGATGAGATGAGGGCCCCATTATTCTTGGAACATTATGAAGGCAACTTCACTCATGGAGCACTGGAGGGACATATGATAGATGGTAGACATATTATGATGGAGAGTACTTTCCATTGTCAATATGGAGTTTCCTTGATGAGAACCTCACAACTCAAAGAGGAATGTCTACTTACAACATGTATGGAACCTTATGGGTTCTACTGGGCCATTGATGAGAGGGTATCATGGAGAGACCTCAAAGGAGGTGCACTTCAACATATCATGGAGTGCAAGGCTTATCAATTGGAGGATGATGGTATTCTACCTTGGGTGGATACCAAGATTGAGATTGGTATGATTCATCATCCACATTGGGATGAATGGATCTGGATGAGGAGAAAGGGGTTGCCAACCTTCTTGCAGATCTATGATAGAGGGCAGCAAGAAGCATGGTTGTGCTGGTTTCTTTTGGGTGAGTATGGTTACTACCCAACATCTCACATTTGTGTGGTCCATGCCATGGATGTCACTGATGGTATGCAGCAGCATGACGCATGGATGTGCTGGTTGTTGATGAGAGAATTTTTCCATCACATGATATATCTTATGTCCATGTATTTACTTTTGTTTGGGATATGTCACATTTCCATGAATGTACTTTTGTTTGGGATATATCTTATGTTCATGTATGTACTTGGGTTTGGGACATGGCATAACTCTCACATGATGTGGCAGTAGGGAGCTTGTTTGTATCGTTCTGATGTGACATTCCACATGTAAATTAGTATGTTGTTGCTCCATGACTTGCATGATGATGATGTAAGGTGGCAGTAAGAATCCTTATTTCTTTGGTTACTTTTGGGACAATATGGGCTGATTTTTCCCCATACATTGCACGATGATGACAGAGGTTGGAAACAGGAGGCCTTACTGCATTGGCTTTTGTTGGGAGATTATGGTCATTATACTTGGTATGATGATGATGTGGTATGGAAGCAAGAGGCATTTCTGCGGTGGCTTCTTTTGAGAGAGTATGGCTCTCATACTTGGGTTGATGATATGGCATGGAAGCAAGAGGCATTGCTGCGGTGGCTTCTATTGAGAGAGTATGGCTCTCTTACTTGGTTTACTGATGATTTGGCATGGCAACAGAAGGCTTTGCTACGGTGGTTGTTATTGGGAGAGTATGGTTTGACATTTTTCATGTTCATCCATAAGTATCTACTTCTTGTTTTGCACATTGTTGGGATGATGCTTGGATCCAACAAGGCCAAAAGGGCCAAGGATGGAAGCATGGAGAGATAAAATCTACTTCATGTAGCATGGGATGGAGAGATAGTTTATGATGGGGGAATTTCAACTTTGGGAAGAGACCACTTAAATTTATGTATCTCATGCATAGAGGAGGATCTTGGACAACATATGGTTGCAACTTGGATACTTATTGATGAGGAGAGGTATCTAACTTTTTAGTTGGAGGCCATTCGAGACATTCTGGAGAGGCATCTTTGGAGTGGGGCATGCATTACACATTGTAGTTGGGAATGCATGCAGATGGGGGTGCCTTCCATATGAGGATGCCATTTGGGGGGAGATGGATTGCTGTAGCATCCACTTTTGCAGTTGCTTGAAGACAAGCAACATTTTGGCGGGGAGGACAGTAATATTCCCAATTTTCCATCAATTAATTGGAATATTAGAGTTCTTAATTTTCTTAATTAATTAAGTAAATAAGAGGGTGGAGGGACCCATAAAACCCATAGATGGATAAAATCCACTTTTGATGTGTGTATGTGGATAATTTATAAGTATATTTGCATTATGGATTAGTGGAGAAACTTCTTAAATGAAGTAAGAGTGGAGAAAATGCCACACTAATGATAAGATCATGGAGATCATGGAGGAAGCCAAATGAGATCATGGTGCATTAAAATTAAGATCATAAAGCACTAATGATGAGATAATGGAGGAATTTGTGCATCTAATGCACACATGATGGAGAGAGTGGGAATTAAATGCAGGAATGGTGGAGAACATGGAGAGAGAGCACAGTCTTCATGGAGGCTAGTGGCCACATGTGCAGTGCAATTATGAGGTGGGCCAGGGCTATGGAAGGCTCACAAAGCATAAAAGGGAGATGAAAGCAGCAATAGAAGGAGACTTTATATTATTATTTAAGATCTATTTAGATTTGGATTTGTCTTTGGAAATTTATATGAACGCTTCAGCTGTTTAGCTAAGTTTATAGTGATGTTTAGCACACAGGTGTTTCAGAGTGGAAATACCACCCTTACCCATGGGGAACTTCGAGTGCCTACTCTAGGAAGGTTTCTTTGAGCTGCCATACATCATCAGGCATTGGTGCCACATTCAGCCACTCTCATATGCACATTTAGTCTTAGGAATTATGCATTCCCACTTAAGGGTTTGAGAGGTGGAAGTTGTTTCTAGAATTTCAGCTAGGAAACTAGTGGAGGATTCATCCTTTCACCTTCTGCCTCAAGGTCAGTCTTCCAGGAGTTGTATATTCATATCCAACATTTAGGATAACATTACACACCTCCATATAGTAGCACTTCTCCAAAGGATTGCACAATCCAGTCCTGTAGATCTATTGGAGGAGGGAAGTTTCCAGTATTTCAGCTGGAAATCCTATAAGGGATCATATCCTCACTTTGTATTCATTGTTTCCATCATTTAGATGGTACATTGCAGCATATAGCATCTAGCATCTAGCAAGAGCTTCTATTTTTACTTTGGTTTTTGTTCCAAATCCTTATTTTCCTTTCAATGATCATGGAAGAGATACAAAATCCACCCAACGCTACAAGTAAGATTTTCACAAGCCATAAAAGGAAATACGACAGCTCATGATCTGGCATCACAAAAGGAAAAAAATTGGGAGGGGCTGAACTTCGTATGCCAATATTAACCTTTTAAATATGATATATATATCAGTGTAGCTTGTTGTGCTTTCTAGCCAACCAGGGGATTGTTGGCGAGAAAGGAGGTCTCTGAGCAAGACCTAGGTTCAGAAGAGAGGCCAACAAGGTTTCCGTAGTAGTCTAGCACAAAGCTGACATTTTCACCCTACCTCGAGGAGCATAGCATCACACCCGAGGCATGTCGTGACCTTAGTAAGGTTAGGAACAGATCAAGTATCGACTGATCACAACTATAAAGAAAAATAGAAGGTACTTGAAACATGAAACAGATCTTACTACTTTGCACAAGATATTACTCATTAAACATATTCAAGATGAAAAATTAAAATTTAAAAAAAGGCCATACATTCATGGTAACTAACTGATTAATACTGTACTCAGCACATCACACATAGCTATAGCTATATTCCATTATCAATATCAAACAGCTACATTACTCCACATAGTCTGTTACAGAGCAATACAGTACAACAACAACCTAACAAAGCTCTCCTACGGCTCTCTTCCTCAGCCCTCTGCTAGACTAACTCAAATCTATGCTGGCTGATTGCCTATTTGTTCTTCCGCCATCGTGACTGTCAGTCTTACCAATTTCCCTGATTCACTATCTGCTACTTCTTCCTGATCACTGGGAGTTCCGCTGACTGTCCTTGTCACCCATTCCTACCATCTGTGCTAGTTTTCCGCAATTGTTGCGCCACCTATTCTCCAACTCTCCGCAACAGTGACAACTTCCTGTTTATCATGGTTTCACTCCACCACCTGTTCTCCACAAATCAAAACTATTTCATTTTCAAAACAAATGCCCCAACAGGCCCCGACCACATGCTATTGACTTGTCTCGAGTCAATCCTTTCCTACTACTTCGGTCTCCATTGGTTTGTCTTTTTATGTGGTTATCCCTGTCTTCTCCATTTCCTGGCTCTGTCCAAACAAAGGACCCAACTCGGGAACCCTTTTCAATGTTCAATATTTGAGTTCGGCGAAGTCGTTAATTGGCTGTTGCCATTCCTTAATGAGCTGGTCAGTTTCTGTGGCAACTCGTTCAGCCTCGGTTTCTTCTACAATGGGCAGAAGTTTGCTGAATACCTCTATGATTTTGATTTCGGCCTCAACGAACATCTATTGTATTTCCTCTGTAATATGCTTGACTGGTTGCCTCAACTCTATGAGGATCTGCTTTGTAGTAGTAAAATGCTCCTCTATCTTTGATATTGTGGTTTCCAGTGCCTCTGCTTGATTATATAATTGGGTTATGCCGACCGGATCTATGGCCTCCTTTATTTATTGTGAAACGTGCTACAGTTGTGCTGAGATTGGTTGGGCTTTCATAGTTAACGAGTTGGAACACTCGTGTAAATGCTTCAGGAGGTTGTAAGCCTCTCTTACCATTGTACCCAGGGTTTCCTGCATTCTAGTTTCCTATTTTTGCTTCTCGGTAACCTTCTCGGCATATACCACAGCAATATCTGGTAACACTGATCTTGCTGCGAGCGCTTACTTGGGCTCTTAATTTTCCTTACTGAGATTTACACAATTTATGTTCACGTGGATAGACCATTCGACTAAGGATCAAGCTGATATGTCTTTCGGCGCCTTGTCACTCTCTGTCATTACTGTTGGCCAGAGATCCTTCAAAATATCAGCTACATTTTCTAGTTGTTCCTATAGAATTTCCTTCTTTCCCTTTAGCAGGTTGCACTCTTCAGTAAGCACACTGATATGATGTTTTTGCTATTCGAACCTCTACAAGAGGTCATTGTGCAGTCCTTCTGCCTGCTGTGCTACTTGTTGGATGAAGTTGTACAGGTGTTCTGTGCCCCAGGTCTGCATACTCTCAGCACTAGACATATCGTTTTTTGATGGTCTCTCTCTAAGGGGTTGACCACTGGTTATTGATCTGGCTGAATGCTCATGCGGTGATGTGGGTTGGGTTTGTTGCAACATATGACTTCCTAGGTTATTCATACTTGTGGTCAGATGAATCTGCTGTAGTATAAAATTGGTCTGCTGAAAAGGGTTCAGCTACTTTAGCGAGGGTGTTGTGTCTGCAGTAAAATATCCCCCCCCGAACTAATAGGTCCAGGAAAGTGCCCTGTCCCACCAGAGGTTGGTTAACCTCGGGTACCATAGCAGTACTCGAGTTAAATTCTGACTCGGTGTCCCCATTTGTTTTGTTTCGTACCTTTACTAGGTCTGAAATGGTTGCTGATGTGGATGGAGTGTGGGTGGAATGGTCCTTGGAAGTCAATGAAGTACGAGGCAATGAATGGTGAGTGCAGGGTGAAGAGGTATGAGTGTGGGGTGGAGATGAGGTTTGAATATTCAAAATCGAGAGCGGATTGAACACAGGCAGCTCAGAGGTGACCTGGGTGGACACCTCTATGTCCTCTTGAATTAGTACTCCCGTATCCATAGGTTGTGTGTGATCTTCCTTAGTGAGGTCAACTATTTTCCTAGGCACCGTGATTCTTAATTTCTTGGCCTTAGGGGTAGCTAGGGGTGGTTTAAGTGCCTTTGGGATTGAATTAAACATGGTGGATGGAAGGGCAGTGACGATAGGTGTAATCATGGAAGGTGATGTAGAGATTGAGGACTGAAAATTTGAAAAATAAGGAAACACAAGAGAATCACTTGTGAGAATTTGAATTACCCGATTGAAGCCCTTTACCCTCATGCCCAACTCCGTTAGTAAGGGCGTTAGCTGTAGTCGAGATACTCTACTCACTGTCTCATCTGGTGTCTCCCCTGGTAGTGCTCTTGGCAACATGCCCTTTAACGAATAGTGATGGATTCCACTTCTGATCTCCATTCCAACTCCTGGCCATGAATAGACCTCGGTGTGGAATGCCTTTTCATCAACCTGAAACTTT
Source organism: Pinus albicaulis (assembly GCA_034641835.2). NCBI lineage: Eukaryota > Viridiplantae > Streptophyta > Pinopsida > Pinales > Pinaceae > Pinus > Pinus albicaulis. The sequence continues at coordinate 313,817,510 of CM076571.1, forward strand.
AACAGTCTCATCTTAAACATTGTTTCATCCACGAAAGTGGGCCTAATGTATGTCTTCTTGTCAGTGAACCCGGACCATATCTTTCTAATAGATTCCTCGGAACCCTTTTTTGCCTTGCCACTATATCCACCATCGGCATGTACCAGAATGTGAACGCCTCTTCATTTACCTCCTTTGTGCTGGGGTCTCCTGATATTATCCAGGGTGTAAACTTCACCGCCATCGGCTGATCACTTGTGATTTCCACAATTCGTCTCACCCCTGGGTGATTCCATTTCCACATTAAAAACACCATGATGAGGTAGCCATAAATGAACCCAATGGCTCTTTTGTAGTTATCTTCGCAGGCTTCGAATAGTTAGTTCAGAAAAAACATACACCAGTTCAGCTGGGTTCCCTGGAGACAGTGTTCCGCAACCAAAATGGTGTTGAGGGTGCATTCACCCTTCGTGTAGTGCCTCATCGTCTTGCCTACAATTATGTAACAGAAAAATTTAACTGCTGTATTGTTTATGAGGTCTATCTTCGCCCCCTTCCCTTCTCTTTTAGTGTCTTATTTCTTATAGTAATCACAATATCCCACCTTCTTTGCTCTCTTAAAAATGTTCTGGAACGCCGTGGAGACATCCCTTCCTTCTGCTGATAATTCCGTGAGTTTGTGGATATCTTCTGCATGTATCAGTATCTCTCACCCTAGCCACAATGATCCATTCTGGAGTCTTCTCATCAGGAATTTCGTACACTACATTGTTTCTCCTGTGGTTCCAAACATTGGGAGGTTCTTGAGGTTCAGTATTGTTGACCTCTAGATGCCTCTGAAGTCTGGATTCAGTCTTGATGCTTCCTCTCCTCCTTCCGTAGCATAATTCTCTATGTAGACCTACCCCTTCAGAGCCCAAAACTGGTATGAATTTGTGAAATTTGTGTCGATCAATGATGCATTGTCATACTTTCCCAATAACGATTCCATTTTTGAATTCTCTCGTTGAGCTCAGGCTCGACGACTGTTGGTGCTACCTTTGTCATATTTGATCTTATTTTGTATGCTTGAAGCACTATGCCTGCTCTCTCTATGTAAATTCCTGCTACTGGATTGTCCCTTTGAACTTCCTTTGATGAAATTTCACTTCTACTGTTGTTTCTTGTTCTAGCTCAGAATTTCCTGGCATTCTCATGCTTTCTTCTTTCATGCATGTTAACTAATGTAGCCAACACAAATGAGGTTTATAAGACCCCATAACTAATTAATTTTTTTTCCTTCCCCGCAACTATAATCGTGCAATTAGTTACCGCGATGAGGTGTATTTTGACATGGCTAACTATGAATTTTGGATTTGGGTAGACATGATGGGTAATGATTATGGCTTAATATGGAAAATTTATTACGGTATGGTTGTTACTAATAATGGTAGTTAATTCTCAAATTTGGGTAATCCTACGGACTAACATCGGTATGATGGGTTATTATGACGTAATGATGTTTGACACGCTTGGATTTCTGACATGGATGACATGCTAGAAACTACCCTCCCCCAACCACAATCAGTTTTGATGTGGTCTCCGCATCGCAATAGTTGATTTTCCTCTTGCTACTACAGTTTTTTCTTTATTGTGCTTCCTATTCTATTCTCTTCTCGGGTGCGAGAGAATTATTGACTCAATCTATCTCTATTCTACCCTATTGACTCCTATCAGTTGCGAGAGTTATTTGAAAAAGAAATAATGAAACTTACTCATGATAAGGCTTCCGGCGTGCGCCATTCACCCATCCTTGTAACACTTGGCCATCTAGCTGTGCCAACCGAACTGCCCCTGAATCTCGAATTTCTATTACATGGTATGGTCCCATCCATCCATGAAAACACCGTGGGCGCATTTTTCAGCCCGAAGGGCATTCCATGGTATGTGAATGATCCCCATTCAATTGTAAAAGTTGTTTTCTTCTTGTCTTCTTCGGCTATCCTCACTTGATGATATCCTGAAAATCCATCTGTAAATGAATAAGCTTCATTCCCTGACACATTGTCGAGCACCTCATCACTAAATGGAGTAGGAAATGGATCATGTATGCATGCGTTGTTGAGGCTTTTGTAGTCAACACATACTCTAATCTCATACTTTTCCTTTTTTCTTTGTATGACTATGGGACTGACCCACTCTGCTTCTTCCACTAGAAAAATCAATCCTGCTTTCCGCATTTTATCTATCTCTGCCATGAATTTCTCTTTTACCCTTGGATTTAGATGGTAAGGTTTGTGCTTTACTGGTCTTGCATCAGGCTTTAAGGTTATACGCATTTCCCCCATGTCTCCTTTCATTCCCTTTAGCTCCGCCACCAAGGATGTGAATAAGTCTTCATATTCATGCAGAAGGTTAAAGATCTCCTTAGTCATTTATGTATCCCAGTAGTTTCCAATTGATGCAATTTTGGGTTTTTCCAGGGTTCCAATGTTTAGCTTTTTGGTCTTCAATGGAAATAGATGTAGTCCCTCTATTATATTTTCTTCTTGTATATCCTGCTCCCATTCTTTTTCTTCAAAATATAAGTGTCTAAGATTTTCTAGATCGTCATCATCCATTTCACTGTCTATTCTCTTGCATGCTACTGACTATTTGATAATATGTTCCGAGAGTGGGTTTTCTTCTTTGTATTGAATCTTTGGAACAAATAGTACTCTTTTGATGGCTTGAAGCGCTTCTATAACTGGTTTTGTTTCTCCTTCAAAAGAAAAAAATTACGTAAAGTTGTCCGCAACTGTTTGCCAGGTATCATTTCCTCTTTTCTTTTCTTCGGTTAAGTACCACACATGTGGAATTATATCTAGTGAATGTATAAATTTGTGCATCCACAGATATTCCGGGTACCCTGCTTTCTTCCATTGGTACTCAAAATTTTGTAAATGTTTCATGGGATCAGAATCCCCTTGGTACTTTTCAATGAATTGTGGTCCTTCATCCTCTTTGAATCTAGCTCTTAATGCTGTGGCAACATCCTCCCATCCTAATAGTGAGTTGCGGTGGTTGATCCACCATCTTGCCGACGTGGATTGTAGAGCTACATCCATGAGAGGGACTCTATGTTCCATTGGTACTTTATCTTCTATTCTTGCAATAAATGTATTTACAACATTCATATTTGATAAAGTCAGATATCCTCTTACCTCAATTCCAATTCAGTTGACTCCTCGGATGTTAGCACATCTTCTTGTATTGGTCTCATATCCTCCCTGTTGCCAATCATCCCAGGCTATTTTTGAGCCTAAGTCTGAGCTCTGAACACTTCTCCAGCTTACATTCCCCCCCGCTATTGGGTTGATGTAATATTCTCTCTTCTCTGTTGTCATCTCATAAAGATGATCGAGAATTTGAGCATCCTCTCTGTTGTCAACATTTTCTGTATATCAGGATCCTTGATACGGGTCAAGTGGCTGAGTGACTCTGCCTTCCTCATCTTCAAATATCATTAGTTCCTTTTTCAAGTCAATTACTGCATAGTTCTCAAAATCCCAATCTATCCCCAATAATTCTGGATAGGGATCCTTATTCCCCATGATATCTGTCACTTCAAAATCTGTGTATGTCTTTACCCCCACAACATCAACTTCGAACTCTTCCATCCTGCCGATGGGCACAATGCATTACTGATTCTCCATGCGGAGCTATATTGGTTAGTATGTCAACTTTGGTCTCCCCAGTGCTTCCCATGTATTTCTTGGAAGAATGTTGACATCTGATCCTAGGTCAAGCATGGTGTCTTTGATTTGAAATCTCGCGATTTTAGTATTCACATGAAATTAATTTCATGTTCTTCTATTATTTCTTTTGATCCTCCTTATGTATTTCTGGGTTGAATCGTTTGTCTCCTCCGATTCTGTATTTTCCTGCACCACCATCTCTAGATTTTGTTTTAGTTGTTCCAACATTGGTGCATTGGTTACAATTTTCAAAAATAGTCGGAACCTTTCTTCAATCATTGTACTTGTATGGGTTTGCTTTTCTTTTTCTATAGTCAGTTGTGGGAGCTCGATGCCTTTGCTCCCCCAAATTTGGAAAAATGTTTCCACTGCCTCTTTAAAATATTGCTTTTGTCTATCTGGTCTAAAAATTGGCTTTGGAGACGTTGTCTTGATCAGATTTATCGGGTCTATATTCTGTGCATCCTCCCCTGTTGTCTTTCCTCCCCATGTTACTATGGATACCTTTTGCATGGCCTAAGCCTACTATTCTTGGCTTTGCGTTAACCAGATTTTCTTCTCTCTGTCTAGCTCTTTCTTCCCATCTCTTAATTAATTCTAGACAATCTTCAGTTGCGTGTGTATTGACTCTGCACTAAGAGAACCATGGTCTTATGAGTAGTGAACATTAACTTGCTACGTGGGCTTCTTGGTCACAATTGTAACATCTTACAGGTCCTCTTCCTCCAGCTCTGCCTCCTCTCATTCCTCCTCCTCATCCCCTTGGAGCCTCGTTCACTCTATAAGGTGGTCTATCCAATCATTTTGCCAGTGCGTCCAGGGTGTTAGGTCCTCGTAATTTGTTAGATTGGTAAGAAAAAATGAACAGGGGCAATATTAGACCAGTATTTGGAGTCCTAGGATCTAGCCTTCCTGGACTCAGAGAGGGCTCTCTCTATTTGTGCAAAGTATGTGAACTTGTTTTCTTTTATGGTTTGATTTTAGGCTAGTTGTTAAGTTTAGGGTTTGTTTGTTTGTTTTGGTTGGGTAGATGATCAAGTAGAAATAGATGGAGTGCGAGATATTCAAGTCATTGGGCTATGGAGTCTACAAAAGGTCATGGATATCTCAACAATGAATCAGGGTGCATCACAGGGAAAATCTAACATGGTTAAATAGATCTTCAAGGTTTGTGTGAGATGAAGTGAACAATAAATTGTGAACAAAGTAGGGCAAAGGGCAGTTAAGAATCCTTTGTCAAATAATTTAACAAGAAGGGCCTTTAACACTATTCAGCATAAATAAGAAATCATAAGACAGGGAAAACCAAAAACTCTTTGATTAAACTCAAGCAAATAAGCATTCAAGACAAACAATCTAGTGAACTATAGAAGGCAAGAAACTTATTTAACTTCTAGTGATTTCACTTTCAAGGTTAGAAAAAATTCAAGATAGACATATAACATAGATCAAATAAGAGGGAACTCCTAAATATCATTGATCATAGCCATAAATACCTCCAAAGAAACCTTTCAAGAATGGACAAAGGGCATGATCAAAACATGACCTCTTTGGCTAAACATAATTAGTGATACTTCAAAGAAAGATCTCAAGAACAATGTTTTAGTGACATCAAACAAGTAGGGCTAACCATAAAACATATTTGATATCTAATGTATTGAATCATTCATAAGATAAACAAGCTTGAGTGGATCTAGAGAGCACTACGAATTCTCTAAACTGACCTAGCAGAGGAAAACATAGAGGCAGTGAATAACAAACAAAGCTAAGGTGCCTTTGAAAAACATTTCTTATTCTAAAACCTTTGTCCTACTGCAATATAGAAGGATGTAACAAAATTATACATAAGAAAACAAGAACTGAGTAGAAGCACATCACCATTAACCATGCTCAGGGATCTTGCAAGCAAGCCTTCTCCATCATCAATCAAAACAAGCCATCCACAAATTCCACAACACCAATTTCTCTTCAATATCCAAAAAACTATGTATTTCTCACAACAGTCAGCAAATGCCAACCTTTTACAATAATGCCCTCATGCTCTATATATCTAGCAAAGGAGGGAAAAAACCCTAACTAGGGTTTGAAAATGTCATTTATGTCTAAGAGACTATGCAAGGCCCAAGACACAAATATCTCATGAAATAAATGAAAAAATAACTCCTAGCACCTAACTTTGGAGTGATTTGCCCCAAAAAGCACAAAAATATTTTTTTCCATAAATGAGTGTCTTTTTTTGACTTTTTTCACAAAAGGGCACAACAATGAAGGTCTGAAGGCATAGCGCACGCATTGGAAAACGGGGTCCACTTGCAGCCAAGTTTTGATGGAATTCCCGATGTCGGAATTTGCTTCGTGAAGGCTCCTTGGAAAGATTGTTCATTATACTTTCCAAAAATTCCCTTGGTTTTCTGATTGGGCTTCATTTAATTTTTCAAAAATTAAATCTCCCAAGGCTGCTCAAGTCATAGCGCCAACCCTGAAAACTAGGCATTTAATTTAGGGTGTTTTTGAGCCTTTTGAGGGACCAAAACTTCTCCAAATGCTCTAAAATTTGGTGAGAATGCTATACTTGAGCTGACGATTCCAAAAATTCAAATTTTTACTCTTGAGGATTCCTGAGGGAAAAGCTTAGCACCAAGGGTGCTGTGCCTTTAGGCCTTAAAATTAGTAAAAAACCAAAAATTGTCAAAAAGTTCCCAAAATTTGTAGATATCTTCCTTATGGGGTTTGGGAGGCCTGTAGAGAAGCTTCAGCAAGAATTCCAAGGTTTTCTTGGTATTTTGCCTCCTTGAGTGATTTTATTTCGGCAACGGCTCCTTTGAGCTTGGCCCTTGCAATTTGATTTTGCAATGCATAGTGCTTGGCCATCTTCCTTTGGAGGTCAAGGTCCCTTTTTGTCTTCTTGAGATGATTGTTTTCATTCTTATAATACTCAATGTTATACATTTCCATGCCAAGGATTCTTTCTAGATCCTTGATCTCAACATCTTTGCTTTGTATCAAGATGCTTGTAACCCTCTCCTCATCTTCATTTTCACTGTTAAGCTCAATAAATTTAGATTTTTGTTTAGTTCCATGCTTACCTTTCTTATCTCCAACAGTGACCCTTTCTTTGCCTCAGTCTAGATTCTTTGTCGATGTGGAAGGCATGGCCCCTTGCCTTCTAGAGGCAGCATACACATGCATTTCTCCTCTTTGGTAAGTCAATGGAAGAGGTTTAATTGTGATCATTTTGGTGTCTTCATCATGGCTACCATCATTTGTCTCGATGTCTTCCTCTTCATTACCTTGATTGTTGCTTACCTCATTGTCTTCAATATCAGCCTCATTCTTTTCCTCCTCACTGATTTCTGCACTATCATCATTACCACTGTGGGTTTCATTGTCTTCATTTTTATCATCAAATTCACTAACATTTTGATCCTTGGTATCACTGCTGTCATTAGCATCATTACCACTTTGGGTTTCATTGTCTTCACTATCCTCATGGCCATTAAGACTACTGTAATGCTCCTTTCTGTCCCTTTCCTCACTAATTCTTGCTTCATTAATCCAAATATCAGCCTCACTGCCCTTAGATTCAGTGGCTTCCTCTTGATTAACATTTTCTGCCTCATCTCCATCAGCACTCTAGCTGCTTTCTTCATCAGTTGCCTCATCTTCTTTGTCATCTATCTCTATGTTTTTTGTTTCATTGTTAACCAATAACTCTTCACTCTATTTTTCTTCAATGCTTGTTTCATCATTATTTCTCTCTCCTTCACTTTTATTTTATTGCTCATCATGGTCACTTTCTTCTTTGGCTAATGCATTAGGAGAGGGTGGGGAAGGAGGATGGGATGATGAGTGAACATTTTGCGGATGATGGGACTGTGGGTTTGTGAAGACCTCACGAGCAATGAAAACCTCCCATGGTATGCCCTTTTGCTCCAACTAATGTAGCACAACCATCTTTATCAAGGAGTGATGGAACAAACTTTGGATTTGTTGCAAGTAGTTCCTCTTTTGTACAATAGAGGACATCTTGTCAATACTCCTATATAGGTAGTAAAGTAAATGAAGCATTTTAACCATAGTAAAGTGCATGAGTAATATGATATTATAAGAGTATATTCTAGAGTACCTTCCCTCACAGGTAAAATATTTCATGATGACCCTCATCAAGGGTGCATACCTCTCCAGCAAGTGTGAAAAAGGGAAAATAGATTTGCAGCCTTCTTTTATCTGGGCTTGAGAAATTTCTCATAGCAGCTCATGTCTAACTTTTCTCTTTTGAACCTTTTTTCGCCAACATTGGGTATGCTTGTAGCATGGGCAATGGCATCTGAGGAGAGTTCAAAGGTTAACCTTGCAAGATTCACTTGTTTATTGTGCAAGTTGAAGATAAACAACCTAGTGAGCTCAGGGTGACTTTGCACCCGTTGGACTTTTTCACAAAACTAAAAACACCCTATATTTTGGAAGCATGTGATAGTCATAGGAGAGGCATTAAGATCCACAGTGTCTTGGGGTTCAAACCTATTAACCTTCCCACGTCTGTGTTTGTGCCTCCTAGGCACTTGGCCTTCTTCACTACTCACATTTCCTCCTTCTCCTGACATTCTAATTACTACTTCTTTTAAAAAAAACCCTAGCTCTTCTTGTGAAACTTGATATGAGGAGTGATTTGGAATGAGGGTGAAATGAAACCTTTGCAAGTGAGTGAGAGGAAGGTGTAGGTGTATGACTGAGTCCTTTAAGCTTTGATGAGGGGTCAACTTCAAATCACTATAACCACGCTAGCTCATACCCTACTTGACTGATAAATTCTTGTTTGTAGATGATGGAGGTTAAAACCAAGTTTTTAGCATGAAGACTTATGGTTTCTAATCCTTAGGGTTTGGTAAATTTCTTTTAACATTGAATCATAAAAATTCACTGGAGGAAAAGGAGAGACATCCACCTACCCATTTGTAATGTCCTTGAAAACCCTTCGATGCAACTTGGAGGAGTTTTTTCATTATTTTTTGGCATTTCCAGGTGGAGGAGGAGCTTCAGGTGAAAGCGCAGAGTCGGGTCCTCCCTACCCAACGCGTAGTGCTTGCACGCAGAGTCAGGTCCTCTATGACACACATGTAGTGCATACATGCGTTCTCAGGTGCCGAGCTCTCCTGGGTGTAGCGCCCGCACGTTTTTGGCCTGTCGGGCTTCCACAATGCACAGCGCATGAACGTTTTTATGGGTTGTCGGGCCTTCCCTTGGTGAACGGGTAGCGCCTGCACGAACGCACAACGCATGTCTCTGAACGCATAGCACAATGAAATTTTTCACTGGGTAAGGCCTCTGAATGCACAGTGCCGGCACTGAACGCGTAATGCCTGCCTGAATGCGTAATGCCGGGCAGACTTGCTCAAAAGTTGAACAAAATTATTAAATTTCTCTCTTAGATTCTCTGACTGTTGTTGCAAGTGCACAATGAGTTGGGTGAAGGAAAAAATGGTCCTTTATAGCCTAGTAAAATAAATTGAAGTTAGAAAACCCACTTTGCTAATGTTTTTACTCGTTCTCACTTTTTCACTGATATTTCTTTGTCTCTTTTTGCTGTAGGTGGCTAAAAAAACATTTAAATGGCCCTTTCGTACCTCTTCCCTTTTGACCATTTTTTCTCTGTTCGCTCCGCAGGTTGCTGATATGGTGAACTTGACTTTCCTTTGGCTTATTTATGCCTTTAACTTCTTTGTTGGCAGGTTATTATGAGAACCTTGAAATGGATTTTCCCTATGATCTTTGAAACATGGCAGCTCTACCCTTGACAACATTAGAAGTTTTAAACATAAAGCATTATATTCAACATTTCTTTGCCCTTACCTTGGAGATCAAATTACCTTGTGCTTGGCAGGTGTCTGAACATCTTGTTTTCAACTTTCTCACTGATCCTTAGGAATAATAAACTCACCTTTGACAGGCACTATAGACTTCAAAATAATGTTTTCTATCTCCTCTTTTGGCCACTTCTGATTAGCAGGTTGACATAATAACTTAGCCTTTTCTAATATTCTTAATGTTTGATATATTCAATGTACACAACAGTAACCTTTCAATCACCTTGGGTTTTTATCTTGGAGCTCAAAACTATGTTTTTATCCCTTTTGACATTTCTAAGTGTGGGTGACTTGAAACATGGTTTCTTCCCTTCTCACTGATATTTTTTACTTCTTTGTCCTTTGAAACAGTGAGGAATATTACCTTGGAAAAATATGGGGTGACATGCACAGTAGTCCCTTGAAATCTCCTTCTGCTTTCATGATGGAGGCCCAACAGCTTCATTTTACCTCTTTTGACCATCTTGCATGAAAAACTCCTTGGGATGAGTTTGGAAACTTTGAAAATGGTCATATCTTCAGGAATCCTTTACTGTCATTATGGAGTACAAACTTACCCTTTTACCTTCTTTGATCACCTTACCAAAATCCTAGGTTTCTGGGATGCTTGAGAACAACTATCAGTGTTGTCTTCCAAGTTCTCTATAGCCCTTTCAAGCTCATTCATTTCTGTCCAGTTCACCTCACCTTTTTCCCTTTTTCATTTATAATTTCTAAGAAACATCTTCCATATTTGGTTAATTTTGTGTGCCTCCTCCATGTGTTCTGCTGCATTGGATCCTTGCTTGGCACACTACTCACCCAATCAGGCTCAGAAACCCTGATTGTCTTTGGACATAAAATACTCTCTGTCTTCCTTTAGGAACACATAAGTTATTTTATCAATTTCCTTTGCCGATCTACCTCTTGGCATTCTTGCAGAAACGCCAAGAACATTTACCTTGTGAAAAAGTTGAAATTGACAAAGTAGCCCCTTTTGGAGATTTTCTGCTATTTCTTGGGCAATCATGTGCTGCTCTTATTTTACATTTGAAACAACCTCTAGCATATGAAAAATAGAGCTTAAAAAAAATCAAGGATAACCCTACAACCTATGAAACCCTAATGACATAGTGGAAGGCTCCTTTGAATCGGTCTTTGACTTGGTCTTTGACTACAAGCTTGGCTTGGGTTCTTCAAGTGTAAAAAAAAAAAAAGAGTTTTTGAAAAATTGATGTATTGAAGATCCAAAATCCAATGTAGTTGATTTATCTAAAGAGCCTACAGAGATAGTTTTGAGACCATCAATGCTTGACGCACCTGGTGAACATGGGAAGGAGCAGGTTGTTTGGCCATCCTAGATGGAAAGTGGAGGGGTTAGGGAGACGGAAAACAGAGTGCTGAGCTTATGGGTGATAAAATAGGATAAAGATGAGTGGCATGAGCCCATGAGGGGTCTTTTAGGAGTGGTAGTCAAACCATGGAATGACAGAGTAGTAAAATAGTGAAAATTTTGGTTTAAGGATAATGAAGGCAGTGAGATTTCTAAAACTCACAATATTCATGAATCTTGTTTTTAGAAATCTAGGACAAGTATTTAGTCATCTAAAAATAGAAAAAATTGCTGATGACTAACAGTGGCTGCACTTGGGGAGGGAAACTCCTTTTCAGGAGTTGTCCAAAACTTGCTATCAAATCTCTAAGTTTATAAAGACCAATGCCTCATCCATTGGGAAAATTTTTCTTCTTTCATTTGTTGATGCTTCTCTTGAAGCTATGATCTCAAGAATCCGAAAGACATGATTGCTTCAACCTCATCTCTACCTACCCATCATACCTTTGCATATCATTTTTTTTTTTTTGGATGCACTTTTACTGGCAAACCCTTGACATTATTTTTTCTTTTGAAAACAAAATAAACTATCTTCTTGTACCCTTATCACTTCCAAGAGTTCAAATTATGCTAGTGAACTCTTTTATTCTCTACCTATATTATTCATCTGTCAAGATTAAGCTGTTTGACAGAATTCATTCTCTAATCTACTAACATGAAATTGAAAACATGATTTAAACTAGGATGAAGCTATCTGATTTACCATGGGCTGTGGCATTGAGAAAAGCTACACATAGACAATATTTTTGTACAAAAAAAACTAGAAAGTGTGAGGGCTATGATCCATCATTTGTTAAGCATCCCTATCTTTCTCTTTGGTTCAGATTTGAGCATTGACAACCAACATATTTTATTCCTAATCTATTTCTACTGAAAAGTCAAGCTTAAATGTTTTAACAAGCCTTCTTTCACTAAAATATCAGTAGAAATTCAAAGCATGTTCAACAATGATTATATAATATCCCAAAACGGGAACTCCTAGCAAGGCATGACTGGAAAACGCTTTTTCCAGAAATGGATGATATAGGATTTGAAACCAGGACCTAGATCCATTATATCAAAGTATCTAAGGCTGAAATCCAAGAGGAGGCTCCAAATAAATCCCTCTAGGTGGGTTAAACAGGTCTCCCACACTTAGTTGTCCTCAAAAAATGCCTGATGAAGAGACTGCAACAAATGCAAGAAATTCTAATGCAGCAACAACATTATTTTAATGAGCATGAGTAAATGAAGATGTAAATAGCCAAAAAATGTGTAGTATAGCAGAAAAATAGTACAATTCCTTGTGGAAAGAGTCACTCAAGCAAGGAAATGCAAGCCTTAACAACACATGTACAAGGAAATGAAGAATACTGCTACATATATGAAACGCCTGGCTAAGACAGCACAGTCTATTATGGATAACTGCTGAAAAATGATATCAATACATGGATATGGCAATGCATGGCTCAAATAAATGGGGGAAAAAGCTCTAAACCCCTGTAAAACAATAGTACAACAATCTTGAGAAGGATTGGCTAAAATTTACAAAATGGCAAAAATGTCGGAGTTGCTGGGCAGCAGCTGCAACTAAGAAACTAGAGATGGATGGAGATAGCTGAAGATGCTACAACTGATGGCTTAATCTCATCCAATGTATCTCTCAGGTGAAAGGCTGATCCTATCATTGAATATCTAATCCTCCAATAAACAATGCAAAACCCCATAGCAAATGCTCAATGAAAATAACGCAGTTACTGAAGAAAAATACGTTGTAGGGGAAAGAGAATGGGTTGGCCCAATGCTAAGATCTAAAATAAGCTCCAATGGCTTCCAAACTGATCCCTCAAAGGGAAGAGAGTCTCCTCCTCTAAAAAACAAGTGATGGAAGAGGTGTTGTAATCCCTCACTGCAACACCCTGCAACACAACATTATTTTGTTGCAGAAATAACGTTGTACTGGAGGAGGATTCTTGGCTTCAAGCCTAGATGTGAGGAAAATTAGTACAAATCCTTCAAGAGGCTTCTCAAGAAAGGAGAAGGATTCCTAAACAGGAAATGCTTGTGCTAAGAAGCACAACAACTCAGCTAAACAGTTGGAGACTGAAAATAGTCTAAATAGAAAAGAAATCAATAATCATTTGCATGAGTAACAATGGATACCTTGCCCTCCTTTTAAACACATGAGAGCTCCCTCTCCATGGGTCCCACTCTTTAGGGTTTCCTCCTTCAAGGAAACTTCCCTCCTCTTTCTTTGCGCTGTTTGACCTGGTCAAACTTGACCCAGTCTCTTTTCGAATGTTTCCTTTGATACATGAGGGTGTGAAATCTAGTTCCATTGCTGATCCCCTTTCATACTAGAGGTATTTTAGCCATGTTTTTATTATGAATGGGCCTTCTCACCCAATTATTCAACTCCTAAGTGAAAATAGAAAAATTTAATATTCCAATTTATTGAAGGAAAAATTTGGAATATTACAGTCCTCCCCTCCCAAATGTTTCTTGTCCTCAAGAAAATGCGAGGATAGAACTGAGAAGTTGATCCCTATTTGGGTCCTGTATTCTGATAGATTGGCTTACCAAAAGAAAAGGAAACATACAAACCAAACTTTAGAGCTCTAGGATCTAGCCCTCCTAGTCTCAGAGAGGGATCTCTCAATATGTTTATAAAGATGTGTCTTGAAAGGTTTGGAAATTGATTTTAGGCTAGTTATGAGGTTCAAGGTTGTTTTTTTTTGTTTGGTTGGAAAAATATGTTTCATGTGGTATAGATAGAGCATGGGAATCTACAAGCCATTGGGCAATGGAGTCGTGTGAAGTCCAAATAGTTCTGAGTAAGAAGGAAGGGAAACCAAAGGGAAAATCTAACTTGGTCGAGGATCTGTTGAATAATATAGGTGAAATGGGATGGACATTAAGGAATAAGAGTGAACAACAAACTAAACCCCTTCACAATGACTTAAAGGATTCGAGGAACGCCCTATTTCCTCCAGTAAGCTCACTGTTTTGGACTTAATGAATTTAAACACTCAAAGGGAGGGAAATGTAGACTAAACCTTCTAAATGAATAATAGGATTCGGTGAACACCCTATTTCCTCCTACAAATTCACCTTTGAGAGCTTAACCAACAAAGACATACAATTGCAGTCCAAGAAGAGGGAATGCCTTAGACATCTAGGACTACAATTATAGGGGCCTTCAACACAATGATGACAATAAGGAACAGAGGGTATGATTGAGATAAAACCTCACTGTCAAACTGCCAGCATTAATAATCAAAGGTAGACTCTAGATACGATATTCAGTGGTAAAGAAAGAGGGAACGCCTAAATAGTCTTTAACACAACCGAATTAACCATTTCTAAAGTAAAACACACTAAATATGAATAGAGCTATCAGACTACCCTGTCACATTTAGTAGCAGAAAACATATAGACAGTGAAGGATAAACAGGTCAGAGGTGCTTCTGAGATACATTTCTCCGCCTAAGCTTTTTATCCTACTGTAAGCAAAGCATAATGGAACAAAGTGAAAAAATAGGCAATAAAATTAACAATAAGAAGTACTTCACCAAAACCAAGCTCAGGGATCCAATGGTACGGCCTCCTTCATCAACAGAAGAACACAGATCTTCACACTCTTTCAGAACGCCAAAGCTTCTTCAAAGCAGCAATATGTATTACTTTAGAAATCACAAATGCCAACCCTTTACAATGATACTTCGAAGAGTCTTTATAGAGAAAATGAGAAAGGTAGGTGAGGAAAGTTTTAATGATCATCAGTGATAGGAGGAGGTATTTTGAATGCTCCATTCTGTGCCTTAAATATTTCATTGAATTCTAGACAGGATCAATAACTTCATGGCTTGTTTGAGGTCATTTTGATATGACAGAAATCACTCGCAGGGTGTCCTTGAGAAGAAAATTATCCGGAGAGGTACTATTATCTTATTGATGTGAGTTAAGCGAGGAATGGGCTATGACTCCCATACTTCTAAATAAATGCCTCTAACGACTTGTAGTAGTTTCCCTGGTGCAATAACTGCGTGGCAGACTTGTGTGCATGGGTTAAGGTTAGGTCTGTGTCAGTCATCATTTTTCCTCACTAGCTGCTCTTGTCTCTTTTGTACTTAAACCTGCATTAGCTCTATTTATGCTTTGACTTCACTGATTGCTCGAACTGCTTTTAGCACTGATGTCTTCAAAGGCTGTGTTAATCTTTCAATATTATGCCTTTCAACCCTTTAATATTTTCCTGATACACTTTAAACTTCTACAGACCTGTTTGTGTGAATACACAGGCTAAAAAAGGCGCTGGAGGATTCATGTCAGGGTTAATAACCTTGATCTTCAATAAAAAAAAATGCTTTTAAACTTGCAAAACACAAGAAATTTGTTATGAAATCCTACGCGGGGCTTAAAACTGCTTCAGAAAGGTTTTGGCGGAGGTGGAGGAGTAATTGCAGAGGAAACATGTGTGGAGGAGAAGGGTTACATGGCGCAACACCATGAAACCGAGGTTTAGACATGAATTAGCATGGGAAAATGCAATGGAAAACATCTACAATGGACCTTAGGTGGTGGGACCCAATCATGGCGGAGGGCGATTGAACGTGAGCCGTTGGATTGCAAGAGGCAATCAATGGTGGTGATTGTCTGATGAGGTTAATAGGGAAACCCGAAGGGAGAATTATGGTGGAAGACGCGATGCAATACGAGCCATCGATCTTGGATCAATGGATGGTCGCAATTAAATCAGAGGATCGTAATCGGGGGAAACAGGGATTGACACATTAAGGTTCCAATTTTCAATGGTGCGATTGAGCGCCAGCCGTCCGATCCGGGTCAAGTTCGATGTCAGAGATTGAATCAGCGGGGAGAAGAATGGAGCGATGGGAGGGGAGCGATCAGATTTGGGTCATTGGGTCCGAATGGATGGACGACTAGGATCCAATCGGGGCTCACCAATCGGAGGGACGAAAAGTGGCACATTTTAACATTTGCGATTGGAGCAGTGGTGCGATTATGCGATAGCCATTGGATCTGGAGATGGATCGACGGCTCATATTAAATCGGAGGGGTAAGTGGATAGGGGTGATGGGCACGAGAGGGACAAGTGCTAACCATCGGGTCTTCTAAGATTGACGGCAGAGATTTCTTCAAAGGGCCGACAGACTTAATATTATCGCATCGGAACTTTCGTGGTTTACAAAGGAAAAAGGTGTTCTGCTCCGATTTCTCCGATGTGATAAGCACCTTACGAGCTAGCACTTGGTCTTAGCACTAGGGTCATGTGGGGAAGTGGTTTCGGGGGCTGGCCTAAAGGGGCTTAAGGCCTTAGTGAATAAATGGGGTTTTAGGCCAAAAAAAGGGGGATTTTTAGGGGTTTTCTTGGTTTTCGGTAAAGGGGAAAAGGTTGTTTAAACCTGTAAAAAGGGATTTTAGAGGTTCAAAGGGATTTTGAAGGCTTTTCAGGGGGAAGTGAGGGTATTAAAGAGGAAAAGGAGGCTTTATGAAAATAAGGGGAAATGAGTCAAAATGGGCAGTTTCAGAGGCCTTTGAAAAACAGTTTCTTTCATAGATCGGCCAAGGTTTCGGGCATGCCCTTGTAGAAATAGCAGTGGAGATTAATCCAAAGGGACAAAGAATCATCATGAGACTTCAAAGATGATGGATTTTCAGGGGAAATAAATCTCTTGAAGGCTTGTAAACAAACTTAGCCACCATTTGATATATCAAAATTTATGGGTGGCTAACACTCCCAAGGCACGGAGACTAAATTTTTTTGGGAAATAATATTCCCCAAATGGATCCTCCATCCCCAAGCAATCATCCAAACAAAATGAGTCACCTCCCAACATGGAAACTCTTGAAAATCTCCTTCCACCTCAAGCTCCGGAAATGAAGGTGGGCTGAAAATATGAACATGGTAAGAACCATAGATTACCCCATGTTGTCTTTCTCTCCACTTATGATAAGTGTAGAGTGTGTGCTGATCCTGGGCTGCAAAAGTATTTCCCTCAAATGGAAAAGTGAAGAAAAATCCTCCAAAGAGTTCTCCTCCAATATTGAAGAACAAGTTGGCCCAAAATGTTTCATCCATGATGAATATGACATGATCATCATAGAACATCCTAATGAGAATTTTTCTGAAGGCTTTACATGATGGTACATGATACAACCAATGTATCAAAAGGAAACAATGTAGACTCATCCACTGCAACTTCAGAAAATAGTATGGCAAGTAACATACAAAAATCATCACATCTACTAATGAATAGTAAATGGCTGAATGTGTCAACAATACATGATCAAATACTTGCCCATGGCTATACAATGGATGGCTATCAAACTCATGGCTCACCTCAAAATAAAACAAATAGGTGGTTGTGGTGGCCATATCTCCTCCCATGCTCCCATTAGAACATGTAGTGCAGAAAATGGGGGAATTCCCTCCCTTCAAGGACGCATCCAACTCATGTGTCTCTCTCATAATCATGCTTCCAATACAAATCAGATCCATATCAGAAAATGAATTCATGATCAGCAACAAGATGAGGAAAATTCTGAAGGTTTCATGTGGTACAAGAAGGTACCAACATTTTTCCTAATAGTGACACCGCAGTTTTCCAAATTGCTGCTTCAGAAAATTACATGGCAAATTTTTTCTTGATACATAGTGAATCATGTATGTCATCATATGGAAAATAGTTGGATATAAAAACTAAACATACATGTAATGAGAAAACATTTTCCCAAGGCCACATAAAATATGGTTGCCTCCATCATATAGATTGGCCCAATAATGATCATGGAGAAATGTGAAAAGCTTGCCCTTTTGTGAAGCAATGCACTGCATAGTAATGGTAAGAGTATGCAAATCAATGAATATATAAACAAAATCCTTACCATATGCCGGAATTAAGATGGTACATGGATCCATGGGTGAGTCCTCCATAGTTTTTTGGCATGATATGAAGAAGAATGGTCCATATGCTGCAAGAAGATAATCCTCCTCATGCTTGGAAATCAAAGTCAAGAAGAATATGTCATAGTGACAGCTGTCTCTATCCACTGCTCTATCATCATCACCCCCTCCTTGTTCACCAAGTGCATCCAATGTGAAGTGATCCTGGGGACATTCCATCCATAAATCCCTGCTCCAAAGTGACAGCGCTGTGAGCTCATGCAAATAAGCTCCTGTCAATACAAAGCTTTGTTCTTTGACATGCTCCTTTTCAAAGACTCCTCTAGTAATGTTGCTGCAAATATGGAATACCTCCCAATATGGAAGTGCTTCCAAATCATCTAAGGCCAAGGAGTAGCCCCTTCACACCATGAGAGTGCCCTCTTCTACTCCTGCAACATCACACGATATGTGAGAGCAAATCTGCCCTTACTCTCTCAAGTGCAACTCAAGCAACCATCGTGCTTGCTGCCTCCTTATGCTCCCATCATAAAACCCATGTAATGAAGACATAATGAATGATATGTATGTCACATAAACATCATGCATACATAATCCATGTTTCTCAATGATGCAAACATTCTGCCACCTCTTCTCCATCCCCATCCTCCCCGGAAAAGGACATGCCAAGTGATTGCCAAACTCCTTCAAGAGTAGCCAGCGCAACCAAGCCTCCTGCTGCCCGGTGTCATATATTTGCAAGTAGCCTCCCATATCCTTGCTCACCAACCACATCCACTCAACAACTTGTGGATGCCCTCTTCTTCTCTTCATCTTGGTACTCCTCCCAAGAGGGCTACCATGCTCCCAAATCAAATTCTTGTCTTTGCACTTCATGGGATTTTGAAATGAAATCTTCTCAAGGATCAATGTGATCCTATAAGGACCCAAATAGGTGGTAAGCAAAAACCTCCCATAATGATGTGTATGGATCAAGGAATTTCCAACACAAGCATGGGAGATGTTATCCATCCTAAGATGTCCTCCATCTTCTATCTACTCCTGTGAGAAAGGAAGAAAATCCTTGCACTCCATGATGTGTTGAAGTGCACCTCTAATGAGATCTCTCCATGAGACCTCCCTCCCAACAATAGTCCTCCAAAACCAATGAGGTCTTGTATCTGTTGAAAGTAGAATTTTTTCTTTGAGATGAGAGGATCTCATTGAGAAAGGTTCATCTAGAAAGGAGAAATGGTTTCTCACTTCAATATGTCTACTATATTCCATGAAGTCTTCAAACCCCAACCTCAAGTGTGGTGTACAATCCAACAATGGCTCATGAGGATGATGGTTTATTTCCTTCTTGAATGTTACAATGTTGCATAGTGTAGTGCAACCAAGTTGCTCTAGATCAACAATGGGATTTGACCCTTGGTCATGTAAAAGAAAATTTCCACAACTCTCAATAGAATTTGCTACAATAAAATATAGTGGAAATATTTTCATACCTTGATGAGATTTGGGAACTTCTTGTAGGGCTGCAAGAGTTCCTTCCTTCAAAGTGTTGGCTGCCCCAACTGCTACTGTATGTGGTTGCTTCTCCATGAGTGTGACAGCGTTATTGCAAGTGAGCTTTTCCTCCTTTTTTCTTTCTCCATCAAAGGTTTTGAGCAACCCTTGAGTGAATTCTGCAAAAAATTTCACCTTTGCATGGCTCAAGTGGCTGAACCACCAATCATAAGATCCACCCTCCAATGGAAGTGCTGAGATCTCAAAAGCTTCTTCCTCCACTATAGGATGTAGCAGGAAAAAGGCTTCCAGCTTCCTCACCCAAGCTTTTGCTGTAGATAACCCATCAAAGGTAGACAACAGAAATATATTGCCTTTGATTTCTCTCCTATTGTAGGGTCTCTTCTCTTCCTTTAATTGGATGAAATGTGGAAAAGCTAGAATCTCCTTGAAGTATCTAGGTCAAGATTTGTACTCAACAAGGTACTTACTTAGAATAAAATGATCCAAGTATCTTTCATGCTTGTCTTATTCTTTGTGAGAATAGGAAGTGCATGGTGCTTCCTCTTCTTCTTGCTCCTCCTCTTCAGAGAGGATCTTCTTATTTCTAAAAACTGATGAGAGTAATCTCATCTTCTTCATCATTCTGATCTTTTTGGGCTGAGACTCATAGGCTGAGCCAAGAAATTTTCTTTGATACCACTGTAATATCCCAAAACGGGAACTGCTAGCAAGGCATGACTGGAAAACGCTTTTTCCAGGAATGGATGCTACAGGATTTGAAAATGGGACCTGGATCCCTTAAATCAGAGTATCTAAGGCTAAAATCCAAGAGGAGGCTCCAAAGAAATCCCTCTAGGTGGGTTAAACAGGTCTCCCACACCTAGTTGTCCTCAGAAAATGCCCGATGAAGGGACTGCAACAAATGCAAGAACTTATAATGTAGAAACAACGTTATTTTAATGAGCCTAAGTACATGAAGATGTAAATAGGAAAAAAATGTGTATTATAGCAGAAAAATAGTACAATTCCTTGAGGAAAGAGTCACTCAAGCAAGGCAATGCAAGCCTTAACAACACATGTAGAAGGAAATGAAGAATACTGCTACATATATAAAACCCCTGGCTAAGACAGCATAGTATATTATGGATAACTGCTAAAAAATGATATCAATACATGGATATGGCAATGTATGGCTCAAATAAATGGGGGAGCAAGCTCTAAACCCCTGTAAAAAAATAATACAACAATCCTGAGAAGGATTGGCTAAAATATACAAAATGGAAAAAATGTCGAAGTTGTTGGGAAACAGCTGCAACTCAGAAACTGGAGATGGATGGAGGTAGCTGAAGATGCTGCAACTGATGGCTGAATCTTATCCAATGGATCTCTCAAGTGAAAGGCTGATCCTATCACTGAAGATCTAACCCTCCAATTAACAATGCAAAACCCCACAACAAATTCTCAATGAAAATAGCGCAGTAACTGAAGTGAACTGCACTGTAGGGGCAAGAGAATGGGTTGGCCCAATGCCAAGATCTGCAATAAGCTCCAATGGCTTCCAAAATGATCCGTCAAAGGGAAGAGAGACTCCTCCTTTGAAAAAAAAGTGATGGAAGAGGTATTGTGATCCCTCACTACAACACCCTACAACACAACATTATTTTGGTGCCGAAATAACACTGTACTAGAGGAGGATGCTTGGCCTCACGCCTGGATGTGAGGAAATTCAGTACAACTCCTTTAACAGGCTTCTAAGGAAAGGAGAAGGATTCCTAAATAGGAAATCCTTGTGCTAAGAAGCACAACAAATTAGCTAAACAACTAGAGACTACAAATAGTCTAAACAAACAAGAAATCAATAATCATATGCATGAGTAACAATGGCTGCCTTGCCCTCCTTTTAAACACATGAGAGCTCCCTCTCCATGGGTCCCACTCTTTGGGGTTTCCTCCTTCAAGGAATCTTCCCTCCTCTTTCTCTGCGCTGTCCCACTAGATGCTTTCCACATCATGCCTTTGCGTTGTTTAACTTGGTCAAACTTGACCCAGTCTCTTTGCAAATGTTTCCTTTCACACATGAGGGTGTGAAATCTAGTTCCATTGCTAATCCCCTTTCATACTATAGGGATTTTAGCCATGTTTTTATTATGAATGGGCCTTCTCACCCAATTATTAAACTCCTAAGTGAAAATAACAAAAGTTAATATTCCAATTTATTGAAGGAAAAATTTGGAATATTACAGATTAGGCTAGATGACTGAACAAAACTCTTTTTCTTAACAAGTAGTGGCATTTAGGCTTTCACACTTTCAGCGGTACTCTTTTTTGGGTATGGGGTTGTACCTATTGTTTTTTCTACCCTCTTTTTATTTCTTTCTTTGTTTTTTTGTTTTTGTTTTTATGATCTCTCATCATGCAACGTTATGTACAATGAATGAAAGTTTCAAACTAGGGATTTTGACAAAGAAAGTGCTTGAGCATCCTGCCATTGATAGGACCTCCAATTAACTCTTCTCCATCCATCTCTTGTAAACAGAAAGCATTTTTACCTCTATTTGAATGCATGATGTAAGTTTTTTTCCACAAATTTTCAAACTGGCCATGCTCTCCTTTGTATTTTTTTCCTTGAGTCTTGCTCCTATACTTTGTCTATGTCAAATACCTTTCATAGGTGAAGTAGCTAGTCTTTATATGTTTAAAATAGACAATGATCTCATCAAGGTACATCATAATGAAGTAACTTAAATCAGGAGCCATAGCCTTTTGGAAAGAAGCTTCCTAACTCAACCTAGAAAGCATTTGGTCATGCATGGAGGGGTGCCAAGGTGCTTTGAAAATGGCTTTATGATGATTAGTTGGAAGTATTATCACCTGATTGTAATCTGAAACACTACCAATAAATGACATTTTGTTAGAAATTTCTACCCTTTGCAGTGTATGATTTATCTTAGGAAAAGGGTATTTTTCCTTCAGGGAGGTTTTATCTAGGTTTCTAAAGTCTATACATAGCCTATACCCTTTTCTTTCTTTCTTACTGACACAATCTACTCAAAAGGTTTCTGGTCTCCCTTGAGTAGAATCCTACTTTGACTAATGTTTATGTCATAAGGTTTTAGGCTCTCATCACAATATGCCAAAGCATATTCAAACTCTTTGTACAGCTCTATGTATTTATGTTTTATGGGAGGTGGAAAAGTTTTGGATAACTTGATCATTTTGGGTTTTTCTAGGCTGCCTATGTTGTATTCTTCTATATCAGCCTCAGTAGATACCACTTTATGCTTCCTAACAACATTATTGGAATCCAACAATTTTTTCAAAGTGAAAAAACCTCTTGGTGATGAGTTATTTTTTTTTTGCAATACCTTAAGGTCCTTTTGATTCAGGTCCCTAGAAAATCCTGCCTCATGAAAGTGTTCTAGCATATCTACACCAACAGAAGGAAAAGGTTTTGTATTTGGTATTTGTTCTTCATTTGGGAAACCTTGTTCAGGCTCTAAGCTTGGTTCTGTTATTTCAATTTTGTTTTCAGATTGCAGAAAATTAAGTTGAACTTTGTAATTATGTTGTTGTTCTGGGCTGCTAGAGTTTTGGCTGTTGAATTGTTCATGCCGTGTCTGGTTTCACTGTTGTGGTATGCCTAGATCTGTCTCAATTTCATTTACATGCTCATCAATGTATTCTTCATTATATAATATAAATGAGTCGAGATCTGAATGGATGGAATAAAGAGGTGTCTTGTTCGGCCTTTCTTGGCTGCTAACCATATAATTCATGTGTGATTCCCAATACAATCTCCTTGTTTAGTTAAAAACAATGATGGTAGCATATGACATGCCTAGTTGGATGTTCCCCTAAAGTTTGAATCCCCATGATCTAGATAAAAGCATGCCATACTTAGGGGGAATGTCAGCCACTACTATGTCCATGACCAGGCCCTTAGCAGGGATTTGTGCCAGATTGACACATAGATCCTTGATTAGCCCCAAACATTTGACTTTGATTGAATTGAAATAATACAGGTCTTTATAAGGTTTGGTTATTTCTAGGCCTAATCTCTCCATCACTACCTTTGGCATGAGGTTGTGAGAGGCACCAGAGTCCAGCATGGCATTGTGTAAGATTTTTTCATGTATGTTTAAGCTAACATATAAAAGGGGAATAACTCCTTATTGATATTTTCCCTCTACTTCACGTCCAAACAGCAGTTCTGGTTTTTCATCAGTTAAGTTTAGAGTGTCGGTATCATTCCCCATGTTCAAAACTTTCAAAACTTGGGACTTGTACATATCTTGGGTTATCCGTTTAGTGAGAGGTATGGTTATCTTTATTTTAGCAATATCTCCCTCAAAACTGAAAGGTACTTGTGTTTTGGGCATATTTACATCATTTTTATCAGCCATAATGTTTTCTGCAAGTTTAGTTTGCTGATTCTGATTTGGGGCTTTGGACAAAAGAGTTTTCTTAGGGCCACTAATAGATGTACTAGGGCATCTTGGGTCACCACTTTGTTGGCTAGTTTGTCTATGTTTGGATCAGTCTTCTTAGCCATGGTGTTGGTACTGTCTGTTGTCTTCTTAGGAGTGTTTTTAGTGGTCTTCCTAATAGTAGTGTCTGTTTTGTTTTTCTTGGAGGTATCTTGGTTCTTTTTTCTCCTAAGGTCATATTGCCTATGCATTTCCATTATGGCATTCTCAAATCCTAATTGGTAGTATTCAGAATCCTCATAGTTTGTTTCAGTTTGATCTGAGGAAAAAAAAACCTTGTTCTTCTTCATCGAAAGAAACATCACCCTCATTATCAGAACCTATCAAGTTTACATGGTTTTCTTCAGGTTCTTCAGTCTCTCTTCCCTCTTCATCTACATAATTGTCCTGGAAAGGAGGCTTGATTTGTTGGTCATTGTCTCTTTGTCTGTTTTGGGGAGGGTCTCTTCTAAAGTTTGGATTCCTAATTTTGTTTTGGTGATTTTCTTGGTTTTCCCTAGGAGGTGTTATTTCACTTAAGTTTATCATTTCCATCATTCTTTGCATTACCCTCACTAAATTGTGAATCTTGGCATCAGATGAGGAGGTTGAGGCCACAGTTTCATCTTTGTAGGTGACTCTCTTTTCTGATCTCATCCTAGCCCTTTTTTCAATCAAGTTGGCCTCTACACTAACAACTCCCCTTTGCATGTCTTCTAAAGTTAGGGGATCCCTCTCTCTCAATTGATATGTCATGTCCGGATCAAAACCTTTTGGAAATTTTGCTAAGGAAAAACCTTGTGGGGGTTTCATGTTTGGCGGGAGGGCATTGTAAATGCTATTGAACCTAGTGCAATAGTCTTGGACACTTCCTCGACATTTCTCTTAAGGTTGGTATACTCTGAAATTATTTGGGGAGGGTTTTTCTTAATTTCCCACTTGTTTATGAATGTTTGGTAAAGGGAAGGGAGATCATGTATGTTGTTAGGAGTAAAATTTTTGAACCATTTCTTGGCTTCTCCTCCTAAGCTTTGGGGAAAAATCCTCATTTTTATGGTCTCCTCTTCTAATTCCATGTAGTCAAAAGCAGCATTCATCCTATCTACATGTTGTTGGGCAGTGGTAGATTCAGCTTCAGTAAAGTGAGGGATTTTGAATTGGTAGTGATTTGGTAAAGGTACTAGAGGTTGTGGTAGCGCCAAGGGGGGCATACCATGTTGCCATGATAGGAGGAAATGAAATCTGAGGAGGATTTACAAGGGGAGGGTTTGTGAGAGGGGGTGAAGGATGAAATGGAGTGGTTTTCAAAGTGGATGTGTGGATGGGGGTGGTAGAGGTACTTGGACCAACAAACTGATTTTGAGCAGACTTGGGATGAAAAGAGCCAAAGTGATGGAGAAGCTGAAAGTCAAGAGGAGTGGAAGGAGAGGCTTCTCTACTAGAACTTGATACAAATCTATGGGCTCAAGGTCATTCTGGTTATTCCCACTTTGTGACTTGGTTCTGAAAAGGTTTCTTGTATGATGTAAGTAAAACTAGGGATCTTGCAAGGCTGTAAGATGTTCAAGGACAGAAATTTGTCTATGAATGGTCCTGACAGTATTTGAATCTTTAGTTCTAGAAGTTTTCCAAAAAATCTTTTCTTGGTCATCGACTATAGTAGGAGGGTTTGGGTCCAGGTGAGATCTGGTACTGATCCTTTGTGAAGCCAGATTTCAAACCCAAAGTATAGAGAGGCTGAAAGTTTAAGACTGTTTTGGGAAGGCTGACCTCTCTTAGTGTTTTCTAAACTCACACTGTGTGTGACTAGGCCTCTAAAACTTCTCAGGGCTGATTTGACACAATCCTAGGGAAGTCTTGTTGGGTGCAAGAATTACACTTAAGTAAAAATCCTCAACACTTAATTGTCAACCCGGGGGATTCGTAAACTTAGAGATGAAGCACAGGCAATGCCAGAGATGGTATGAATATTTCTAATCTCAACTCCTACTTTTTAAAAGAAGAATTGTAGAATCAAGCTTTAGAGAAGAAAGATGAAACTCAAACGATCAAAACAATCTGAGGCTAGAACAAGAATAAATGTACTTGCAAAAGAGATTCAGAAATAAAGAGGAGCAATCACTCTAGCCAAATATTGATTAGCTACTAAGAATGTGTTCCTTTCAGTAAATACACCTTAACAATTTCCAACAAATGGGCCCCTTCAATCCTGCATATATAAAGATATCTTTCTTGCGAAAAATCAATCTTGCACTAGTGCAGGAATCAACGATTTATGCAGAAAGTGTAAAGTAATGTCTTTACTAAAAAAGGCTTTTCTTCGTGCAAGGCTTTGATCTTTCTCAAGTCCGCAGCGCTCAGATCCAATACCAAGAAACTGGTTCTTGTGCTCGATCCTAGTTTCTTGCACCTTAACTTTTGATCGTTAAAATCAATGATTCATTAATGCAGTGTGATAAAATAAAATCATATATCAGTAAAGATGAATATTTTTAGAAATTAAGAAAACAATATTTTTAATTAAGATATTACAGAAATCATGAAAGTTGTTAGAAGTAAGCTAGAAAGGCTTGCTGAATTATGTTATCTAGTGCTGGTGCGAGAACAGTTCTCCTTCTTGCACCAGGGAGAAACCAAACCAATGTGCAAAAAATAAATAGCACACCAACGTGCATTGGTGTAGGAACAAACTAGGCAAAGGAAATAAACCAGATCGTACAGAAAATGAATAGCACACCAATGTGCACTGGGGCAGGTAACTCCTCCTGCTCGAACCAGGCAAAGGAAAGAGATCAACCATGCAAAAATACCTTAACTACTTCACGCAGCAGATTTGCTTCCACTAAAACAGAAATTCACATACTGCAAATTAAATCACACTTGACAGTTTAAAACATAAATTGTGAGAACAAAAAGGATGGAGAACGTGCTGGTTTGGCTGGGCCCTTAGCCAACCAGCGCGTTTCCCTTTCAAACGAAAACGCTACTCAGAATTTACTCATCAACTATTTAAGAAAAAGGGTAAAATATATAGAACATGAGGCAAATCTCTTCGTATCAGACTCTTAAAGCAATTCCATACATTATTGCATATCCAACCCCAGATTTGGGCGATAACACAAAACAATCCTGTTACTGCCTCCTGGTTCTATTCGATTCTCAAAACATTAAACACCCCTTTGTCCTATTTACATTTATGCTTATATAGATCCTTTTGGCTGTAGGCCAAAAGGATCGCTTACCATTACATAGTCAATTATATAAATTGTTACAACGAATTAAATAACCGATTGCAGAATAAGCTTTCGGCCTTCAAAATTAAATATCTTTTACAAAATAGGTTGTGACTATCTCCAGCTGTCCATCTCTCTTAAATCCGATCTCAACTACTCTCGATTTATCTGCTGTCATAGCTGGGACTTGGTTGCCTTCGGATATATCCTCATTGATTGTATACAAAACAGGCAGTCAACCCAAGTGATTCGGATTCGCTGCCAAGATTCCCAGCACTG
The DNA here is from genome assembly GCA_034641835.2 of Pinus albicaulis. Taxonomy (NCBI): domain Eukaryota; kingdom Viridiplantae; phylum Streptophyta; class Pinopsida; order Pinales; family Pinaceae; genus Pinus; species Pinus albicaulis. Next base: position 313,844,817 of record CM076571.1, read on the forward strand.
GTGTTGGTGCGGGATCTGTTCTGCACTAAAATCAGCAATCAAGATAAGTGATCATCTATTAAATAATTTAGGAGGTAACGATAAGTTACGAAATTAATTCTAAGTAAGAAATCACGTAATAGATAGTTAATAAATGCTAAGATAAGTTAAAAATGTAAAATATGAAGTTTATGCAAAATGTGTCATCGTTCTCGCACTAGTGCAAGATGAGGGCGCATCAAATAGGTAAAACAGGGTAAGTGATTACGGTTTGGGAAGGGAATAATGGTAAAAAAGAATGCAATTTAGGGTACTAACAAGTCTATGAAAACTAGTAAAGTTAGTAGGCCTACTGGAGGCTACTGGAGTCGCCAGGTGGATGTTTTTTTTTTTTTTATCTCTGTTTTGAGGATATGTATTTATGGTCCACCAAAAATAAATGAAAAAAAACTAATCTAGAGAATGTTTTTGGGGTTTTATGAGTTCCTTTACGTAGCCCTAAGGTTTCTATGAGTGTCCTCCAGTTTAGTCATCATTTTTCTAGGATTGTGAAACAATTAGACTCCTACTTTTGGCTAACACTTCAGTTTTCTACGATTTCATAAGGGTTTCTCAAGTCATAAGGAGTACTTAGATTGTCACTAACTCAGAAGGTCCCATCATGATCGCCATTATGTTAGGCAATGAGGTGGCTATAAATTAGTAGATAATTTTTCACAAGGGCTTCTGAATTTTCTAAGGATGTGTAAGCTTGTTACTTACTCAGAATGTCCCACCATGATCGCCATTATGTTAGGTCCCCGTAATTTTTTAGATTGGTGAGAAAAAATGAAAAGGGGTAACATCATACCAGTATTTGGAGTCCTAGGACCTAGCTTCATGGACTCAGAGAGGGCTCTCTATTTGTGCAAAGGATGTGAACTTGTTTGCTTTTAGGGTTTGATTTTAGGCTAGTTGTTAAGTTTAGGGTTTGTTTGTTTGTTTTGGTTGGGTAGATGATCAAGTAGAAACAGATGGAGTGAGATATCTTCAAGTCATTGTGATATGGAGTCTACAAAATGTCATGGATATCTCAAAAATCAATCAGGGTGCATCACACGAAAAATCTAACATGGTCAAATAGATCTTCAAGGTTTGTGTGAGATGAAATGAACAATAAATTGTGAACAAAGTAGGGCAAAGGGTAGTTAAGAATCCTTTTTCAAATACTTTAACAAGAAGGGATTTTAACAATATTCAACATAAATAAGTAATCCTAAGATAGGGAAAAATAATAACTCTTTGATTAAACTCAAGCAAATAAGCATTCCAGACAAACAATCCATTGAACTATAGAAGGCAAGAAACTTATTTAACTTCTAGTGATTTCACCTTCAAGGTTAGAAAAAATTTAAGATAGAGATATAACATAGATAAAAGAAGAGGGAACTCCTAAATATCATTTATCATAGCCAAAAATACCTCCAAAGAAACCTTTCAATAATGGACAAAGGGCATGATCGAAACATGACCTCTTTGGCAAAACCTAATCAGTGATACTTCAAAGAACGATCTCAAGAACAATTTTTTAGTGACATCAAACAAGCAGGGATAACCATAAAACATATTTTTTATCTATTGTATTGAATCATTCATAAGATAAACAAGCTTGAATGGGTCTATAGAGCAACTAAGAATTCTCTAAATTGACCTAGCAGAGGAAAACATAGAGGCAGTGAAGAACAAACAAAGCTAAGGTGCCTTTGAAAAACATTTCTTAGTCTAAAACCTTTGTCCTAATGAAATATATAAGGATGTAACAAAAATATAAATAAGAAAACAAGAATTGAATAGAAGCACATCACCATTAACCATGATGAGGGATCCTGCAAGGAAGTCTTCTCCATCATCAATCAAATCAAGCCATCCACAAATTCCACAACACCAATTTCTCTTCAATCTCCAAAAAACTATGTATTGCTCACAAGAGTCATCAAATGCCAAACTTTTACAATAAGGCCCTCATGCTCTATTTATCTATCAAAGGAGGGAAAAAACCCTAACTAGGGTTTGAAAATGTCAAAATACTCATAAATGTCATTTATGTCTAAGAGACCATGCAAGGCCCATGACAGAAAGAACCTCATGAAATAAATGAAAAAATAAATCCTAGCACCTAAATTTGGAGTGATTTGGCCTAAATAACACTAAAATATTATTTTCCATAATTGAGTGTCTTTTGTTGACTTTTTTCACAAAAGGGTGCAGCAGTGAAGGTTTGAAGGCATAGCGCATGCACCGGAAAACTGGGTCCACTTGCAGCCAAGTTTTGATGGCCTTCCCGATGTCGGAATTTGCTCCGTGATGGCTCGTTGGAAATCTTGTTGAGTATAATTTACAAAACTTCACTTGGGTTTTTTATTAGTCTCCATCAACCTATTAAAAAATTAAATCTCCCAAGGATTCTCAAGGCACAACGTCAGTCCTGAAAACTAGGCAGAAAGGTGAAATTTGGGGTGTTTTTGAGCCTTTTGAGGGACCAAAACTACTCCAAATGCTCTGAAATTTAGTGATCATGCTGTAATTGAGCCGAGGATTCCAAAAATTCTAAGTTTTATTCATGAGGATGCCTGAGGGAAAACTGTAGTGCCAAGGGTGTTGTGCCTTCAGACCTTAAAATTAGAAAAAAACCAAAAATTGTCCAAAAGTTAAATTGGTAGATATCTTAATTATGGGTCTTGGGAGGCCTGTAGAGAAGCTTCAAAAAGAATTCCAATGTTTTCTTGGTATTTTTCCTCCTTGAGTGATTATATTTCAGCAAGGGCTCCTTTGAGCTTGGCCTTGCAATTTTATTTTGCAATGAATAGTGCTTGGCCATCTTCTTTTGGAGGTCAAGGTCCCTTTTTGTCTTCTTGAGTTGCTTGTTTTCATTCTTATAATACTCAATGTTATACATTTCCATGCCAAGGATTATTTCTAGATCCCTGATCTAAAAATATTTGCTTTGGAGAAAGATGCTTGTAACCCTCTCCTCATCTTCATTTTCATTGTCAAGGTCAATAAATTCATATTTTTGTTTAGTTCCATGCTTACCTTTCTTATCTCCAACAGTGACCCTTTCTTTGCCTCTGTCTAGCTTCTTTTTTGATGTGGAAGGCATGGCCCCTTGCCTTCTAGAGGCAGTAGACACATTCATTTCTCCTGTTTGGTAAGTCAATGGAAGAGGTTTGATTGTGATCATTTTGGTGTCTTCATCATGGCTGCCATCATTTGTCTGCATGTCTTCCTATTCATTACCTTGACTGCTGCTTACCTCATTTTCTTCAATATTAGCCTCACTATTTTCCTCTTCACTGATTTATGTACTATCATCATTAATATTGTGGGTTTCATTTTCTTCACTGTTATCATTATCTTCAATGACATATTGATCCTCGGTATCACTGTTGTCATTAGAATCACTACCACTGTGGGTTTCATTATCTTCACTGTCCTCATGGCCATTAAGACTGCTATCATGCTCCTTGTTGTCCCTTTCCTCACTGATGCTTGCTTCATTACTCCCAATATCAGCCTCACTACCCTTAGATTCAGTGGCTTCCTCTTCAATAACATTTTCTACCTCATCTCCATCAGCACTCTGGCTGCTTTCTTCATCAGTTGCCTCATCTTCTTTGTCATCTACCTCTATGTTTTCTATTTCATTGCTAAGCTTTGCCTCTTCACTCTCTTTTTCTTCAATGCTTGTTTCATCATTATTTTTCTCTCCTTCACTAGTATTTTATTGCTCATCATCGTCACTTTCTTTTTTGGCTAATGCATTAGGAGAGGATGAGGAAGGAGGATGAGATGATGAGGGAAAATTTTGCGGATGATGGGGCTATGGGTTTGTGAAGACCTCATGAGCAATGAAAACCTCCCATGGTATGCCCTTTTTCTCCAACTGATGTAGCACAACCATCTTGATCAAGGAGTGATGGGACAAACTTTGCATTTGCTGGGAGTAGTTCCTCTTTTGTACAATAGAGGACATCTTGTCAATACTCTTATATATGTATTAGGGTAAATGAAGCATTTAAACCCTAGTAAAGTGCATGAGTAATCTGATATGATAGGATTAGAGTCTAAAGTACCTTCCCTCACAGGTAAAATATATCATGATGACCCTCATCAAGGGTGCATACTTGTCCAGAAAGTGTGAAAAAGGGAAAATAGATTTGCAACCTTCTTTGTATCTGGGCCTGAGAAATGGCTCATAGCAGCTCATGTCTAACTTTGCTCTTTTGAACGCTTTTTCACCAATAGTATGCCTATAGCATGGGCAATGGCATCTGAGGAGAGTTCAAAGCTTAACCCTACAAGGTTCACTTGTTTATTGTGCATGTTGAGGATAAACAACCTAGAGAGCTCAGGGTGACTTTGCACCTATTGGACTTTTTCAAAAAACTGAAAACACCCTATATTTTGGAAGCATGTGATAATCATAGGAGAGGCATTAAGCTCCACAGTGTCTTGGGTTCAAACCTATTAACCTTCCCACCTCTGTGTTTCTACCTCCTAGGCACTTGGCCTTCTTCACTGCTCACATTTCCTCCTTCTCCTAAAATTTTGATTGTTGATGCTTATAAACAAACCCTAGCTCTGCTTGTGAAATTTGATATGAGGAGTGATTTGGAATGAGGGTGAAAGGAAACATTTGCAAGTGAGTGAGAGGAAGGTGTAGGTCAATGACTGAGTCCTTTAAGCTTTGATGAGTGGTCAACTTCAAATGACTGTAACCACACTAGCTCATACCCTACTTGACTGTTAAATTCTTGTTTGTAGATGATGGAGGTTAAAACAAGGTTTTTAGCATGAGTACTTAGGGTTTCTAATCCTTAAGGTTTGGTAAATTTATTTTAACATTGAATCATTAAAATTTAGTGGATGACAAGGCGATACATCCACCTACCCATTTGTAATGTCCTTGGAAACCCTTTGATGCAGCTTGGAGGATTTTTTTCGTTGTTTTTTGGCATTTGCAGGTGGAGGAGGAGCTTCAGGTGAAGGTTCAACGCTTGCAAGCAGAGTTGGGTCCTCCCTACCCAACGTGTAGTGCCTGCACATATATTTGGGTCCTCTAAACCCAACACATAGTGGTTTCATGTGTTCTTGTGTGTCGGGCTCTCCTCGATGTAGCGCTTGCACATTTTTGGCTTGTTGAGTTTCCACAATGCGTAGCGCCTAAACTTTTTTTTGGGATTTTGGGACTTCCTTGGGCGAACAGGTAGTGCCAGCATGAACGCATAGCATGTGTCTCTAAACACACAATGCAGTGCAATTTTTCACTGGGGAAATCCTCTAAACGCGCAACGTCAGGCACTGAACGCATAATGCTTTCCTAAACATGTAGCGTCGGGCAGACTTTCTCAAAATTTGAACAAAATTCTCAAATTTCTCTCTTAGATGCTTTGATTGTTGTTGCAAGTGCACAATGAGTTGGGTGAAGGAAAAAATGGTCCTTTATAGCCTAGGAAAATAAATTGAACTTAGAAAACCCACTTTTCTAATGTTTTTACTCCTCACCTTTTCACTGATATTTCTTTGTCTCTTTTTTTGTACGTGGCTAAAAAAAAAATTAAATGGCCCTTTCCTACCTTTTCCCTTTTGACCATTTTTTCTCTATTTGCTCTACAGGTTGCTGATATGGTGAACTTGACTTTCTGTCGGCTTATTTATGCTTTTATCATCTTTGTTAACAGGTGATTATGAGAACCTTGAAATGGATTTTCCCTCTGATCTTTGAAACACGGCAGCTCTACCCTTGACAACATTAGAGGTTTTAAACATAAAGCATTTTCTGGGAGTAGTTCCTCTTTTGTACAATAGAGGACATCTTGTCAATACTCCTATATAGGTACTAGGGTAAATGAAGCATTTTAACCCTAGGAAAGTGCATGAGTAATATGATATGATAGGAGTAGATTCAAGAGTACCTTCCCTCACATGTAAAATATATCATGATGACCCTTATCAAGGGTGAATATTTGTCCAGCAAGTGTGAAAAAGGGAAAATAGATTTGCAACCTTATTTGTATCTGGGCTTGAGAAATGGCTCATAGCAGCTCATGTCTAACTTTTCTCTTTTGAACCATTTTTCATCAACATTGGGTATGCCTGTAGCATGGGCAATGGCATCTGAGGAGAGTTCAAAGGTTAACCCCGCAAGGTTCACTTGTTTATTTTGCATGTTGAGGATAAACAACCTAGAGAGCTTAGTGTGACTTTGCACCTATTGGACTTTTTCACAAAATTGAAAACACCCTATATTTTGGAAGCATGTGATAACCATAAGAGAGGCATTAAGCTCCACAGTGTCTTGGGGTTAAAACCTATTAACCTTCCCACCTTTGTGTTTCTACCTCCTAGGCACTTGGCCTTCTTCACTACTCACATTTCCTCCTTCTCCTGACATTTTGATTACTGTTGCTTTTAAACAAACCTTAGCTCTGCTTGTGAAATTTGATATGAGGAGTGATTTGGAATGAGGGTGAAAGGAAAGATTTACAAGTGAGTGAGAGGAAGGTGCAAGTATATGACTGAGTCCTTTAAGCTTTGATGAGTGGTCAACTTCAGATCACTGTAACCACACTAGCTCATACCCTACTTGACTGATAAATTCTTATTTGTAGATGATGGAGGTTAAAACAAGGTTTTTAGCATGAGTACTTAGGGTTTCTAATCCTTGGGGTTTGGTCAATTTATTTTAACATTGAATCATCAAAATTCAATGGACATCAAGGCGATACATCCACCTACCCATTTTTAATGTCCTTGGAAACCCTTTGATGCATCTTGGAGGATTTTTTTCATTTTTTTTTGGCATTTGCAGGTGGAGGAGGAGATTTAGGTGAAGGTATAGCACTTGCACGTAGAGTTGGGTCCTCCCTGCCCAGTGCGTAGTGCCTGCACATAGAGTCCGGTCCTCTCTGCCCAACACGTAGTGCCTGGACACATTCTTGTGTGTTGGGCTCTCCTCAGTGTAAGACCTGCACGTTTTTGGCCTGTCGAGTTTCCATAATGCGTAGCGCCTAAACGTTTTTCTGGGCTGTCGAGCCTTCCTTGGGTGAATAGGTAGCGCCAGCATGAACGCATAGCACATGTCTTTGAATGCGCAGCGCAGTGCAATTTTTCACTAGGGAAAACCTTTGAACGCATAGCGCTAGGCACTGAATGTGTAGCGCTTTCCTGATTGCATAGCACCAGGTAGACTTGCTCAAAATTTGAACAAAATTCTCAAATTTCTCTCTTAGATTCTCTGACTGTTGTTGCAAGTGCACAATGAGTTGGGTGAAGGAAAAAATGGTCCTTTATAGCCTAGGAAAATAAATTGAACTTAGAAAACCCACTTTTCTAATGTTTTTACTCCTCACTTTTTCACTGATATTTCTTTGTCTCTTTATGTTGTAGGTGGCTAAAAAAAAAACATTTAAATGGCCCTTTCCTACCTTTTCCCTTCTGATCATTTTTTCTCTATTTTCTTTGTAGGTTGTTGATATGGTGAACTTGACTTTCCTTTGGCTTATTTATGCCTTTAACTTCTTTGTTAACAGGTGATTATGAGAACCTTGAAAGGGATTTTCTCTCTGATCTTTGAAACATGGTAGCTCTAACCTTGACAGCATTAGAATTTTTAAAAATAAAGCATTATCTTCAACATTTCTTTGCCCGTACCTTGGAGATCAAATTACCTTGTGCTTGGCAAGTGACTGAACATCTTGTTTTCAACTTTCTCACTGATCCTTAGGTATAATAAACTCACCTTTGACAGGCACTATAGACTTCAAAATCATGTTTTCTATCTCCTATTTTGGCCACTTCTAATTAGCAGGTGCCATGATATATTGACTTAGCCTTTTCTGATATTCTTAAAGTTTGATATATTCAATGTACACAGCAACAACCTTTCAATCACCTTGGGTTTTTATCTTGGAGCTCAAAATTATGTTTTTATCCCTTTTGACATTTTTGAGTGTGGGTGACTTGAAACATGGTTTATTCCCTTCTCAATGATATTCTTTACTTCCTTATCCTTTGAAATAGTGAGGAATCTTACCTTGGAAAACTATGGGACGACATACACAATAGTCCCTTGAAATCTCCTTCTGCCGTCATGATGGAGGCCCAAAAGCTTCATTTTACCTCTTTTGACCATCTTGCATGAAAAACTCCTTGGGATGAGTTTTGAAAATTTTCAAATAGTGATATCTTCAGGAATCCTTTACTGTCATTATGGAGTCCAAACTTACCCTTTTACCTGCTTTGATCACCATACCAAAATCCTAGGTTTATGGTATGATTGAGAACAACTATCAGTGTTGTCTTCTAAGTTATCTATAGCCCTTTCAAGTTCATTCATTTCTATCCAGTTCACCTCACCTTTTTCCCTTTTTCATTTATAATTTCTAAGAAACATCTTCCATGTTTGGTTAATTTTGTGTGCCTCCTCCATGTGTTCTGCTGCATTGGATCCTTGCTTGGCACACTACTAGCCCAACCAGGCTCAGAAACCTTGATTTTCCTTGGACATAAAATACTCTCTATTTTACTTTAGGAACACATCAGTTATTTTATCATTTTCCTTTGCTGATCTACCTGTTGGCATTCTTGCAGAAATGCCAAGCACATTTACCTTTTGCAAAACTTGAAATTGACAAAGTAGCCCCCTTTGGAGATTTTCTGCTATTTCTTGGGTAATCATGTGCTGCTCTTCTTTTACATTTGAAACAACCTCTAGCATAGGAAAAACAGAGCTTAAAAAAAAATCAAGGATAACCCTACAACCTATGAAATCCTAATGACCTAGTGGAAGGCTCCATTGACTTGGTATTTGACTGAAAGCTTGGCTTGGGGTCTTCAAGTGTAAAAAAAAACAAAATTTTTGACAAATTGATGTTTTGAAGATCCAAAATCTAATGTACTGATTTATCTAAAGAGCCTACAGAGATAGTTTTGGGACCATCAATGCTTGAGGCACCTGGTGAACATGGGAAGGAGCAGGCTGTTTGGAAATCCTAGACGGAAAGTGGAGGGCTTCAGCAGAGGAAAAACAGAGTGTTGAGGTTATGGGTGGGAAAATAGGATAAATATGAGTGGCATGATCCATTGAGGGGTATTTTATGAGTGGTAGTCAAACCATGGAATGGCAGAGTAGTAAAATAGTGAAAAAAAAAATTAAGGATAATGAAGGCAATGAGATTTCTAAAACTCACAATATTCATGAATCTTGTTTTTAGAAATCTAGGACAAGTATTTAGTCATCTACAAAATAGAAAAAATTACTTATGACTAACACAAGGCTCTACACTGCTCAGTATTATGTGTTGTGGAAGCACAAAACTCTCAATATGTATTGTTTGGAACGTTGGAGTATTTCTGCAAAATTGGGCATAGGCGTGGTGGATGACCAATGCCTTTACATATTTCACAGTATTCAATTGCGATATGATTCTGTTGGGCAGGGAACCCTGGGAAGTGGGGTTGCGGCAGATATAACCCTTGGGTGTTTATCTGCACAACTCCCCTTAATGGTAGGGTCCCTTGTGCCCTTGCTACTGAAGCCCTCGTATTTTTTCCCTGCAATCTCGGGCATTCGATGACCACGTGTCCCTCCATCAGACAATGTGTACACCACACATTGGGTCTTGTAGGTCGTATTGGCTGAATGTCTTTCAACTTATCCGTTAGACTGGATATTTGATGTTGTAACCCCAATATGGAAGGGTCTTGAGTTGTTGCTCCTCCTCTAAATTCTTGCGGATACCCTGCCATAGCGTCTATCTTCATAACTTGCTCTAATGCATCTTGTAATGTATCAATATTCTGTTGTGTTAGGGGAGTTCTTGTCAATGGAAGAAGTGCCTTGATAAACCAATCTCTCTGATGATTCAGATTGATTAGGTAACTCATTTTTCCAGTTGCATCCTTGAACCTTCTCATCAAATCCCACGCTGTTTCACATTATCGTTGTTTAATCTCCCACATCTATGATAAACCCTGCTCATCTCTCTGAGGTAACTTAAATTATTTGAAAAACTCTTTCTTTACATCATCTATCACTGGGTTTGGATGAGATTCAGACTATTTAATGAACCAATGAAGATATCTCTCTTGTAGAGCAGTTCGAAACTCGATCAACTTAACCGCCTCTGGTGTCTGTCGAGCCCTCCATATGGCTTCGCAGAGATACTAGTGCTGCTCCACATCGTAATTTCCCCTCCCAAATAATTATGGGTATTGGGTTAACGATCCCACCATATTTATTTGTATGGATGGTACCAGAATAAAACCCTATTCCCTGGTTTTGAAATTGTATTACTAGCACTATTGCTAGTAGGTGTTGGTGTTGTAGACTGAACATTATTCAACTTTCTAAACTCTCGTAACTTAAAAAAAAATTCACCTAGTGGTTGACAGAGTACCAGGGGAAGGTTGGGACTAAATCTACTTTAACTTTGGGGAATAGAGTTACCTTGAGTTACGGATGATGGCCTCTCTCAGAATAGTTGTTCCATCGCAACATGCAACTCCCCATCAGATATCTCATCGGGGAGCGCATCCTCCACATTGGAATTTTCTCCCTTTTCTCTTTGGGCTGGGCTCCTATACACTTGCCTGATTTCCTTGATGGTCCCTCCTATTCCTTGGGATCCCGTCTGATCTTCCATTTCCTTTTTCATCTGTGGCTCCTTCTCCTTGTCCTGTCAACTACTTTCCTGCTTCTTTAACTCCTTCATCACCCTCTTCAGCCACTTCTCAGCAATTTGTGCCCTCTGATGTGATCATCGCTGTCATTACCTATTGGAGGTATCGACTTTCATATCCCTAATCCCCCTTCCAACTTACTTGTAGCATCTCTCCCGGGAGGCTTAAGTCTCCATCTCAGATTTTTGAAATTCTACCAAACCCTTGTCCACCATTAAATATTTGATCCAAAACGGAATTTCCTTCAACTGCTCTCCCCGCAATCTGGATCTGAATATGTCTTCTACTTTTGAAAAGTATTGGTAACACTCAACTGCAAATTCCACAATGTATCCTTCCAAGGTAGATTGTACCCAGAAATCTACGGCTCAGGTCAAATAGGTATCTAACCGATGCAGTGCTACTATATCAATGTGCATCCACTTACGATAGACCTTACGCAACCCTCCTTGGAGTGTCTTGGCTTGTAGTCTCCGCAACCAATTGTAAAGTTATTTCGGAAACTTTCCCAGAAAATTTCGTATAGATCACTCGTAGATTCAGAGAATAGAACCCGATCCTTGAAATTTTGTTCTCTCTGCTGTCGCAACTCAGCTTGCTGCGATATGAAATGATCTAAGTGGTTATCCCACCAGCTTTTTAGTTCTCTCTCATAGATACGTGATACCATGATCTAGCTCCTAAATGAAATTTCAGGTCCCGACAATGGAACCATTTGTTGGGGAGGAAGGAGGTCTCTGAGCAAGGCCCAGGTTCAGAAGAGAGGCCAACAAGGTTTCCGCAGTAGTCTAGAACAACGCCGACATTTTCACCCTACTCTAAGGAGTATAGCCTCTCACCCGAGGCATGTTGTGACCTTATTAAGGTTAGGAACAGATCAAGTATCGATCGATCATAACTATAAAGAAAAACATAAGGTACTTGAAACATGAAATAGATCTTACTACTTTTCACAAGATATCACTCATTAAACATATTCAGGATGAAGAATTAAAATTTAAAAACATGCCATACATTCACAGTAACCAACTGATTAATACTGAACTCAGAACATCACACACAGGTATAGCTATATTCCATTATCAATATCAAACAACTACATTACTCTGCAGAGTCTATTATAGAGCAATACAGTACAACAAAGACCTAACTGAGCTCTCCTACGACTCTCTTCCTTAGCCTTCTGCAGGACTAACTCCCGTCTACACTGGTTAATTGCCTATTTTTTCTTCCACCAATGTGGCTACCAATCTTCCCTATTTCCCTGCTTCGTTGTCTGCTGCTTCTTCTTGATCACTGGGAGTTCCGCTGACTATCCTTGTTTCCCATTCCTCATTTGTCATGGTTTTCTGCAACTACTGCACCACCTATTCTCTAGATCTCCAAAAACGTGATAGTTCCCTGTCTACCATGGTTGTGCTCCGCCACCTGTTCTCCACAACTCAAAAATATTTCATTTTCAAAAGAAAGGCCTCAATAGGGATCTAAATGACAACGGAAAAGTAAACAAAATTTTCTATGTGCTCCTAAAGTAATGTGTTTTTCCACATCCACGTTTTGATTGTACGGACTATATATTTTCATTTGAAATTAATATTTCAGTGACAGTGGCTAATTAATGAAGGGGAATGAGAAAACAACTCACAGAAATTTAATCTAAATTGAACGAGATCTTTCCACGGAAAACAATAGAGGTTTTTCAGGTGTGGCTGTGTAACTAAAACATGGGGGAGGATTCAGCACATCTTCTCCATTTCATTATAACATATGAACAACCCTTCTCATACAAGGATGATCTTTCGGATGGTATTGAATTCACCACAATCCAAATTTTATGAGTCTTTTTGCCCTTTCTTCATCTTCTGCTTCTATTTATCCTCCTCTCAATATCATTCCTAATTCCCCAGTCTCAACAAGCCTAAGATCCAAATCGGGAAAGAATTATTGGCTGGAACAGCTTACATTCGGATCGTTGTTTTTCGTCCCCCAACCATCTCTAGTAAAAGAATTCCATAGCTCTAGACATTTGATTTATTTGTAACAGGGCCCATGTCTTTGTCGCACAACTCGGGTGCAACATATCCCGGCATCCCCCTCCCATCCGTCATTGATATATGATACTTTTCCTTCCCACGAAGCTTTTCTAGACCAAAATCAGAAACCTTGGGTGTGAACTCTATGTCCAACAACATATTGTGTGGTTTGATGTCGAAGTGTATGATGCACTCTCACAATCTTAGTGTAGATATGAAATTCCATGAGCTGCACCTAGAGCAATTGAATATAATTGATCCCACCTTAACATGGAATCATTTTCTTTTCCACCAAATATAAATTTGTCCAGAGATCCATTAACCATGTACTCATATACCAGTGTGCTTGTAGGGTTTTCAAAACAATATCCTAATAGGCGAACCAAGTTGACGTGATGTATCAGTCCAATTATTTCCACTTCATTTATGAATTGCGTTTCATTGTGCCAATGCCAATCAAGAATCTTAACGTCAACTAGAGTGTCGTTTGGGAGATTTCCTATATACACCACACCATAAATGTTAATTTTTTTTAAAGAGGAAGGGGAAATACTTTTCCCTCAACACACAGAGTTCATACATAGTTGTGGAAATTACTTTAATCAAGAAAACATAGTTACAAAAGTTTACACAGAGTTGAGGAATTCACTTAATCCATACCATACAGTTGTGGAAATCAAATCATATGAATTCTCTTTTTAATACAGAGTGGAGGAGATTAAAATTGCAACTATAGGGAGGAGAAAATATAATCAAATAATTTTACTCATGGTGAAACAGAGTAAAACAAAGTGTTGCGGTAAAACACATACATGAAAAATTCTAGAACCAAATCGCAACTAACAAAAATTTGGATTATAATTCATAAACACAACTTACACATTCATATGGAGGTTGCAGCTCCTTCACCAGTAAAATGATTGCTTGTTCTTACTGAGATTTACATTCACCAGGGCTATGGAGTAAAACACAGTAAAACCTGTAACTTTTTTTTTCACGTGCCCACCAAAATTTTCTCCACGATTTTGTCCCCTTGTCTTTCCACTTACATCCACCACATTACACAACACTCTCTCTACTTCTCTAACCTATGCTTGTTATTTTAAAACATATATATATATATATATATATATATATATATATATATATATATATATATATATATATATATATATATATATATAAGACATTTAATTCATGACAGAGGAAATTTAATACAAGGGATGGGTGGACATCCTTTTCTAAACATTACAAAAGTTGTGTGAACTAAACAACACATGCGGATTAAATGTTCGCCTGTACTCATTTAATAACATGCACTAAATTATATTTGACTTTAATTATTTAACTCTGTTGTGAAATGGGTTATGTACTATGCTCAAAATTTTTCTTCTCTGCACACGCAATCCACAACCTGCAAAACATTAACTGAGGTATGGTTACTTCTAGTTCATTTAACGTGATGGTTGAGATTAATTTCCAACACTTCCCCTTAATTGTAACTACCGCCATTGACCATTCCCAGAAAATCTATGAGATAAAAAAAAAAATTATGTTGTGAAGCCAACTCCAAAAATAGAAGAAAAGAGATATCAATGCCTTAGAAATAAGCCACTTCGAGGGGGCAACCTCCAATACATTACATGAATGAAAAATTCTTGGATGATACAAATTACAAAACCTCCTTTCTATATATAGGATTCCATGGGGCCACAATGTAATCCTAGCCGACCTAACAATAATAATTTAAGGGCATAATAATAACAATATGGGGGTTACGAGGGTACAATAATAACAATAAGGGGGTTACACTAACAAAAATAAGGGACTATACTAGTAATATAGGGACCTAACATGCCCCTCTCCTTCAAAAAAGTGTTGTCCTCAATGCTTGAGCAGCTCTGGGTGCTTCTGTATAAAATTCTCATCCTCCCATGTAAAATCTTCAGTGGGTAAGTCCTTCCACTTGATGAGATACTCTGAAAGTGATCGATTCTGTAGTTGTCGAGTTCTTGTTTTCATGACCACTTTAGGTTCCATTATGATTTTTCCTTCCTCATAAAGTTCTGGAAATATTGTTTGAACTGGAAAATTTTCACCTATAACCTTCTTTAAGCACGAAACATGGAAAACTGGATGCACTCGTGAAGAAGCAAGAAGCTCCAATTTATATGCCATAGTACCAATCTTTTGCAACACCTTGTAAGGACCATAGTACATTGGCGATAATTTATTATCCTTATTAGCTTACTTGAGGGACATTTGTTTGTATGGTTGTAGCTGTAAAAATACCCAGTCTCCTACATCAAAATTCTCTCGTTGCGATGTTGATTTGCATGTTGCTTCATTCGATTTTGTGCCAAATTTAGGTTATCCTTTAAGAGTTGGAGAACTTCTTGTTGATGCTCGATGTGATCTTTCACTGCTTGAACCTTCGAATTTTCTCTTAAAGATGATGTGTTGGATGGTGGATGATATCCATAAAGTGCCATAAATGGGGTCATTTTTGCTGCAGTATGGAAGGAAGTGTTATACCACCATTCAGCGAGAAGTAACCACTTGACCCATTGTGTTTGTTTATCAGATACAAAATAACGAAGATATCCTTCCGAACATTTATTTACTATCTCAGTTTGACCATCAGATTGAGGATGATAAGATGAGCTATGAGCTATTTTAGTACCCAAACAAGAAAATAACTCCGTCCAAAAATTTCCAGTAAAAATGGGATCTCTGTCGCTCACAATAACCCTTGGGTTTCCATGTAGCTTTTGAATTGTGTACATAAATGTAGTAGCAATTGTAATTTCTTTAAATGGATGAGATAACGCACAAAAGTGTGCGTACTTGGTAATTCTATCAATTACCACCATGATGACACTCTTTCCTTCAGAATTAGGTAAACCTATGATAAAATCCATTGAAATCTCCTCCCAACATTGACTTGGAATGGATAAAGGTTGTAGAATTCCCGGGGTCTTAATTGTCTCAACTTTGTTCTGCTGGAAAACCAAACATTCTGCCACAAAATTTTGAATATCAAATTTAAGGCCATCCCAAAAAAATTATTTCTTCACCCTGTGGTAAGTTATTAAAAATCTTGAGTGCCCTCCTAAAGGAGAAGTGTGCAATTCCAAAATAATCTTTTGTTTTAGTTAGGAATTCTTACAAAGATATAAGTGATATTTGTACTATAAAGAATCATTTTTCCAACTAAATGTATCAGATGTACTAGGATCTTGCTGCAACTTTTGAATGAGTGTCCATACTTCTTTGTCCTTCTTCCATTCATCTCTTGCTTCGGTTATGCAATCTGGTTGGATAATAGAAATGGCACAAAGCAATGCTTCCACCTCCTCATTCTTTCTTGAGAGTGCATCTACAACAACATTAAGCTTCCCTTTTTTGTAGATTATTTCAAAGTCATAACCCAACATCTTTGTGACCCATTTTTGCTTCTCTTCTGAAGATAGTCTTTGCTCCAAAAAGTGTTTAAGACAATCAAGATCAATTTTTACCTTGAAGTGCCTTCCCATTAGGTAATTTCACCATTTATTTAGTGCATGCAGTATTGCTAACATTTCCTTCTCATAAATAGGTTTCTGTAAATACTTTCCTTTGATTGGATGACTTTCAAAAGCAATGGGTCTTCCTTCCTACATTAAAATAGCACCAATTCCATTTCCTGAGGCATCACATTCCACAATAAAGGTTTTTGTGAAGTCTCGCGTAGCTAAGACTGGTGCTAGGCACATTGCCTCTTTAAGATGTTCAAAGGCCTTAGTTGCTTCAGGAGTCCATGAAAATGCATCTTTCTTCAATAATGTTGTTAGAGGCGCTGCTATTCTCCCATAATTCTTAACAAGCTTACGATAATACCTTGTCAACCCGAGAAATCCTTGCAACTGCTTTATGGTTGTGGGACTTTCCACTCCTTAATGGATTTAATTTTTTTAGGGTCTACCTTAACACCCTCGTGAGATACAATATGACCCAAATATTCCACCTCTTGTACTCCAAAGAAACATTTGGATATTTTTGCATATAATTGTTTCTCCTGCAATAGTTTGAGCACCCTGCCAACATGTTCAACATGATCCTTCCAAGACCTGCTGCAGATTATTATATCATCAAAAAATACTAGCACAAATTTTCTAAGGAAGGGTTTGCAAATGGAATTCATCAACCCTTGAAATGTAGAAGGTGCATTGGTAAGGCCAAAAGGCATGACCAAAAATTCATAATGACCCTCATGAGTTCGAAATGCTATTTTTGGAATATCTTCAGTCTTCATTCTAATTTGATGATATCCTGAATGAAGATCCAACTTGGTAAAAGAAATTGCTCCATGTAATTCATCCAATAATTCATCAATCACAGGAATGGGAAATTTATCTTTAATGGTGAGCTTATTGAGCTCCCTATAATCCGGACACATGCGCCATGATCCATCCTTCTTGTGCACCAATACTACTGGAGCAGAGAAGGAACTTTGACTAGGTTGAATTATACCAGCCTCTAACATTTCTGCAATCATACGTTCAATTTTGCTCTTTTGGACATAAGGATATCTATAAGGCCTGATGTTTGGAGGAACACTTCCTGGAATCAAATGAATAGCATGATCATGATCATGAATAGGTGGGAGTCCTTAGGGAGTTTCAAACACCTTGGAATGATTGTCCAAGACTTGTTGGAGATCTGCAGAAATAGATTATTTTGATGTTGGAACTTCTAGTGAGCATAATTGTGCAATTACACCTCGTTGTTATTTTTTTAGAAGCTTTGTCATGACATTAGAGCTTATTATCTTTCCTGGCTTCCCTGAAATACCTCGTAATTCGACTTCCTTTCCTTCTGAAAAAAAATTCAAGAAAATTTCTTAAAAATTAAAAGCTATCGTCCGCAAAGATTATAACCATTTTACTCCTAGTACAACATCAACACCTCCCATAGGAATGGAAAGCATTGGACTATTCAATGCATATTCCCCCATGGTTAGCTTTCTATTATGGAATTTTCTAGAGAAATTTATAGTTCCTCCATTTGCAACCATTACTTGACATTCTTGTGCTGGGTATAGGAAAAAATTCAATTCGTTGGCTACCTTACAATGAATAAAATTATGGATGCTACCTGAATCAATTAACACTATTACCTTTTTCTTCTTGATATTTCCTTCTATCTTGAGAGTTTGAGGAGTGGTAATTTCTGCCAATGATTTACACGATATGGTCAGACTCATTTCTTCCTCTTCTAGGGCTAGTTCCTGGTGTATATCCTCTTCTTGTTCATTTTCTTCTTCCTCTTCACAATCTATGTAAAATAATTTCTTCTCAGCACACTTATGACCTTTAGTGTATTTGCTATCACAAATGTAGCAAAGCCCTTTTGCTCTTTTTTCTTCCAATTGTTGTGGTGTCAACCTTGTAGGTTGTGGAAATCTAGGCGTAGCAACACTTCCTTCTTTATAGAAGTGAGTGGTAGGCTTCCTTGTCGCCATAATTTTACATTTAATTTTTCTTGCCAACCTGAATGCCTTCTCCAATGAATCAGGTTCCAAAACGCGAACTTCATGTTGGATGTTATCCTTTAAAGTACCTATGAAGAGATCAATCCTGTGTTCCTCTATAATATTAGTTACCCTTATATTCAATTTTTGGAAGTCCTCAATGTGCTCCCCCACTAAACCCTTTTGTTTGAGATTTATCAATTGGCTAAAGAAGGTGTTGCTCTTTGTATCCTCATAATGTGCTATCATTTGCTCCGTAAAAATTGACCAAGTGACAATTTTTTTACGGGAGCAAAGCCATCGATACCATACAAATGTATTTTGTTCTAAATGTAAAGTTGCAATGTGTACCTTTTGTGTGTTTTGCACGTTATGGAGATCAAAATATTGCTCCATATGTAGTATCCATGTTACAGGATCTTTTCCATCAAACTTCCTCATATCCATTTTTGGAATATGGTGGTTCTTCCCACCAACATTAGAGTTTATGAAGTCATGATTAACATTTATTTTGTTCTCATCATGAGTTTCCTCTACTATCTTTTCACCATTAGGAAACATTTCTTGTATCAAGTTTGTCAAACCTTCCATGTCTGCTTTTAGATCATTCTTCATGTTTTCCATGTTGTCTTTCATTTTTTCATCGATCTTAGCTTCCATGTCATCCATCTTAGATTCCACGCCTTTCTTCAAACCATCCATATTATTCTTCAAACCATCCATCTTCGCTTCCACACCTTTCTTCAAAACTTCCATTTCATTTTTTGTTGCTCTTTGCGAGAGCGAAATTTGGTGCACTTGCTCTTGTAATTTTGATAGATCATGTTGCAATTCTTCATCTTCATGAGTCATAGTAGAGCCTTCTGAAGGCTTAATGGGTGTTGAATTATTTTTACGGGGCATTTTTAGAACCCAATACTGATATCTATTCTACAATATGCCCTTGGAATCAATTCAAATTGATTCTTCAAACAAGACTTATGCAATTCGGAAAAAATTACACACCTTTTTCTTGCTTTTGAAGAGCTCGATATTTAAATTGGATTATCTCTGTGGTTACAGTTCTTCAATATCTGAAATTTGGCATCGAGGTAGCCTTCTAAATCCTCTTTTGAATGCCATAGGTCTGAGCTAGTTTGGATTCTCCAAGGAAATGTTATGTCCAATCTCCCACAATGACCTAATTATGGACTGGTTCAGTAGAGCGAACTTGTACGACTTTCCACGTGTCATTGTTTTCTATTTTAGCTCTGAAATTGATAGAAAAGAAACTACAGTATATGTACTTGCGACCACTTCTTACGACACTCCAATCTGATGCTCAGAGAGAGAGTTATGAATATTTTCCCACGATCACCTCTTTGAGATGAAATTCAGGTGCCTAAAAACGCACTAACTTCCACAGATCATATCTCCGACAATATTGCGAACCAAGCTCTTAAATTTTGCGACGATTTTTCTTAGGATTTTAGCTTCGCACCCTTAAAATATCATATTCTGAAACTTTGTATAAAAAATGTTATAGCGCAAATGCCACGATGACCTGTTTAGATTAAATTGAGGAACTGCCAAAGAACCCCCAAAGCTTCCACATATCATATCTTCAAAATATGCCCGAACCAAGCTGCGAAATTTTTAGGTTTGTAATTGATGTTCCTTAGGATTTCAACTTCGCACCCTAAAAATTTCAGCTTCTGAAGCTTCGTAGAAAAAACGTTATAGCGAAAATTCCACGATGACCTGTTTGGAGCAGCGAAACCCTAGAATCCCAAGCTCTGATACCAAATGTTGTGAAACCAGCTCCAAAAAGAGAAGAAAAGAGATATCAATGCCTTAGAAATAAGCCACTTTGATGGGGAAACCTCCAATACATTACATGAATGAACAATTATTGGATGATACAAATTAAAAAACCTCCTTTCTATATATAGGAGTCCATGGGGCCACGATGTAATCCTAGTGGGGCCACAATGTAATCCTAGCCGACCTAACAATAATAATTTAAGGGCACAATAATAACAATATGGGGGTTACAGGGGTACAATAATAACAATAAGGGGGTTACACTAAGAACAATAAGGGACTATACTAGTAATATAGGGACCTAAAATTTTCACGTGCCAATGGATTTGTGAAGATGTCTGCAAATTGTTCCTATGACCTGTAATGCTGCAACAAAATTTCACCATTGTTAAATAATTCTCTTATAAAATGATATTTAGCATCAATATTCTTTGTCCTCTTGTGAAAGACAAATTTTTTGATAGTGAAATATCTCAACTGGTATCACAAAAAATAGTGGTTGCTCCATATTGTTCATGACATAAATCCCGCAACATTCTTCTCATCCAAACTTCTTGACACACTACTACTATTGCGGCGACATACTCAGCTTCCACTGTTGACAATGACACTATCAGTTGCTTCTTGGAAGCCCATGTAATGGCTCCCGAACCCAAATGAAAAACATATCCTGACGTGCTCTTTCTGTCATCAACAATTCCAACCCAATCACTATCAGTGTAACCAATTAGCCTAAAATCATCTGTTGCAGAGTACAAAATGCCATACTCCTTTGTCCCGTTGACATACTTTAAAATTATTTTCGCTGCTTGCCAATGTATCTCCTTGTGTGTCTCCATGAACCATGACAACAAACTCACTACATACATTATGCCAGGCCTAGTTGGGGTCAAATACATTAGGCTGCCCACCACACTTTTGTATAATTTCGGATTGACATTGTTGCTGCAATATTCCTTGCCCAAATTTAACCCTATGACAGTTGGAGTTGGTGCTGGCTTGCTTTTCTACATATTAAACCTCTCTAAAATGTCTGCAACATACTTTTCTTGAGAAATAAAAATTCCATTTTCAATTTTCTTCGCTTCTATGCCAAAAAAATATCTTAATAACCCCAAGCCAGTCATTTCAAACTCACTTTTCATGACTTCTTTGAAATCAGCGATGAGAAAATCATCACTCCTTGTAAAAATCAAATCATCTACATATGAAATGACAATAAGGATATTACTGTCACTTTCTTTGTTGTAGAGATTAGGTTCACCGTCACATTTGTCGAACCCATTTTCCATGAAGTAGGCATCTATCCTGCTATACCATGCACACGGTGCTTTCTTCAACCTATAAAGAGCTTTCCAAAACCTACAAACATTGTCTTCTTTTCCTTCTACCTCATAGCTAGGAGGTTGCACACCATACACTTCCTCTTTCAACACTCCACTCAAGAACACTGATTTTACGTCCATTTTGATACACCTTCCATTTATGTTGCGTGGAAATCGACAACACTATACGCACGGTATCCATCCTTGCGACTGGCACAACTGTTTCTGCATAGTCTCTTCCATCCTGCTGCTTGTAACCTTTGACAACTAGCCTTGTTTTATGCCTTTATATCTTTCCTTTAATCTTTCTCTTGGTCTTATAGACCCACTTCACTCCAATGATTTTTTTCCTTACGGAAGGTCCACTCACTCCCATGTGTCATTCTTTTCTATTGCTTCTATTTCTTCATCCATTGCCGCAACCCATTTCTCTTATTTGAATGCATCTTAAAAATGTATTACGTCATATACATGAAAAAATAATGCAAATAATGAATTCAGACCAACACTACTATCAGCTTCATCTTGCTCATAAATTTCATTTAAATTTCTGAATTTTGGTCTTCTTATGCTTGCTGAAGATGGTCTTGGTGTTGCGCTTGAAGTAGATGGAGTTGCAGATCCTTGTGGTGTGCTTGGAGAAGCACTTGCTCGGTTGCACAATGCTATCCTATTGTTTGTTTGTGGTGTTCTTTGTTGAGCTTGTGTAGGTGGAGGAGGAGTCACCACTGAGGAATTACTTGTTGTTGTCAATTCCTCTTTGTTTTCATGTGGTATACAATTCTTCACACTGACTGCCTTCTCTAAACATCCATCCCATGCTTCCTCTTCTATGAACTGAACATCTCTGCTGATTATGACTTTCTTAGTTGATGTAATGTAGAGCTTGTATGCCTTGGATTCACCACAGTATCCAACAAATATAAATTTCTACCCTTGCTGTCCAAATTTTTCCTCAACTCATCTAGGACATGTGCATACGCCACACATCCAAACACTCTCATGTGAGTGACATATTGATTTCTTCCAATCCATGCCTCTTCAATAAATCTATTCATAACACTTTTTGTTGGACACCTATTAATAGTATACGTTGCACAAGCTACAACTTTGGCCCAATAATCATTTGGAAAATTCTTTTCCTTCAACATACTCCTTGCCATTTCCATGATGGTCCTATTCGTCCTTTCCACGACATCGTTTTGCTGAGGTGTATACCTTGTTGTAAATTTCTTGTGAATTCCATGCTCCCTGCAAAAAACTAGGAAGTCATTTGAGATATATTCTCCACCTCTATCAGTCCTCAACACTTTGATGTATTGTCCGCTTTTCTTCTCAACAAGAAATTTGAAGTGTTGGAAGCACTCAAACACTTCACTTTTCTTTTTTAGGAAGTAAATTCATTTCTTCCTTATGTAGTCATCTATGAAGGTCAAAATATAATAACTACCACCAAATGATGGTGATTGCATTGGTCCACATAAATCTGAGTGGACAATATCCAATGGTGCCTTTTCCCTTATGGAATTTCATGCTGGAAATGATTCTCTATGTCGTTTTCCCAAGATGCATCCTTCACATAGGATATCCAATTTTTTTATGACTGGAAATCCCTTCGCCATGCATTTCCTATGCAAAAAATCCAAACCTCCAAAGTTGAGATGACCAAATCTCAAATGCCACAACCAATTTTCATCTTTAATTTCTTCTTGAAAATTTTCTTGTGTGACAGCTGCTACAACACCTTATTCCTTCAAATATGATTTAACTTGAGAGGAAGCATTCTATTTTTTGTCATATGAACTTTTGCAATGATATGTCTACTTGGAGGCTTATCCAAGATTGTGCACACATCATTCTTGAAAAATACATTGTAGCCCTTTTGCATGAGTTGTCCAAAGCTTATGAAGTTATGTTTCAAACCAGGGACAAAGTAAACATCTGACATGAACTTCTTCTCTCGCTTCTTTGTTAGAATGTCAACTCTACCCTTTCCCATTACAGATACTTTGATATCAATCCCTAATGTCACTTCAGAGTTTACATTATCATCTAAATTGGAAAACATTTCTATGTTTCCAGTCATGTAGTTACCACACCCTGAATCTAAGTGTTGGGTATATGACCAAAGTCCCACATTGACTAGAAGTGGGGAGGATCATGGGTATATAAGGATGGAAAAATATCTCCATTGGTATGAGGCCTTTTGGGGTAAAGCCCATAAGCAAAGCCATGAGGGCTTAGGCCCAAAGTGGACAATATCATACCATTGTGGAGATATGTGGTGTCCAGAATCCTTACAACTGGTATCAGAGCTATGAAGATCTGAAATCTCGAATGAGTTGCCTAGTTTAGTGATTTTGCTATATTTATATTTTGATGCTACTGCATGAAATTTTTTTTTCTCCTGGATAGATCTATGTGTGAAGAAGCTAGATCTGTTGTGTAGCGTTTTAGCACAAATAGTTTTGCACATGCAAAAGATAGATCTAGCAGATCTGGTGTGGATCGATCGTTGATAGAGAGTCAAAATGGCACCCCATGCTTATACCTTAAATCTCTATATTGGCGCAAGGGCCTCATCCTTCTCCGGGAAATTAGAATCGAACAAGTCTGTCTGCTACCGTTCGTGGACCTGATCATCAAATCTATGGGTACAGATGCAATTCTGACCAGCCCAACCTTGAAAAAAGTAGAAAAAGTCGACATTGGCCCTGGCAGGTATGAAGGAAATATTTCTGTCAAATAAATCGAGGGCAAACCCGACAATAAATGCCTTCTTCGTGGATTTGATGGCGTCTTGAGGCTCCAGGGGGGCGCAGAGCTTCCTGACAGAAGGCATGGAACAGAAATTGCGTTGAAGGGTTTTGCGGGGGGCATGGTAGAGAGAGGGCTCGGCTAGGTCGGAAATGTGGACAAGCAGAGGCTTCCCACCTCTGCTCTTGATTTCACTGGCGTAGAGAACCAGCAAGACGACCTAGAATCTGGCAAGGGGCTCGTAGAGGGAGTGGATACCAGATACAAGATGGGAAAGATAGATTCCGACAATGAGGGGAATGTACCTGAGAATGAAGAGCTGCAAGTCAGTGTCAGAGGTCTGCCAACGCAGAAGACACAAGATGAATCGAGTAATTTTTTGCATCGGTTTTACTGGCATGCAGGAGCTTGACAGCTCTGCGAGAAGGAAAAGCTGCTAGGCCATTTTTGTTACGAGGGGAGAGACGGGTGCTGACAACAGTCAAAATTCCGTTCTGAGTTGAATTTGACAAGGAGATACTTCTTTTCAGTGTTTTGAAGAAGGAAAAGCCATGCGATAGAGCTACAGTTTTCCAAGGCTATACATGGACTCGTCTTTGATATTTATTTTGGGCAGCAGGGCTTGCTTAAATCTCTGCATTGTTTTAATATTTGATGGCTCATTTTCTTGTGAGATCAACAAAAGGCATGGAACCGATGTTTTGTGAATTTGAAATATAAGAAAGGATTTGGAAATCATAGCGCTGAAGAGATCCACTGCATAGGCACTGGAAAAGCCAATTAGAAATTAATTTATTTTGTTACTAGTTGGTGGTGTTAATCCAGAAAATTGTGGTCGAGGGTGGAGAAGAGGAGCTTCACCAAGAAACCAAGCAGAAAATTAGAATGGACCAGCAAAAGCGTAGAGGGCAGATTTATGTACAACTATGATGTCCTCTTTGGAGAAGACATCATGTAGAAAATGAGAGAGGATATTTGCAGGAGAATTAATTAAAATTGATGAACCATGTATCTGAAGAGAATTCCTAGAGAACTGGCAGTTACAGAGGCTGGTGACCCATGTAATCCGGTAGATGGATTATTTTTATATGGACATTGATGTCATATGTATAAAGGCAGCAACAATGAAACAAAAAAATTTTTTTATCATAATGGAGTTAGTTTTTTACATGTAAATGGGCATACTGCTGTAAGACCTGGTATGGCATGCGTACCCCTGGGTAATCACTGGTAAAGTCTGGGTTAGACCTAGGTGATAGGGGGGATGTCAAATTAACAATTACCCTGGGTAAAAAATTTGAGGGGGGAGAAGCTAGAGTGAGCGGGGTTGTCTCATTTAGCAGGTTTGGCTGGATTTAGTCAGGAAGCCCCAAGTCAAGTTTAAGGGGGGAATTGTTAGGCAAACATGACTCGGGGTAGAGTCAATGTGGACTAGGGTAAACAGTGGTGGTTTTGGGGCACATGGTTTTGTGCACCCATGGTTTTGACCCATGGTATTGCATGTAATCGAGCCTATAAAAAGGCTGGAAAGACTTCATTGTAAGGTAGGCCTGGAGGTGAGCGGTGAAGGCTCACTTGGATGGATTGGCCAGGGTTTTTGCCAATGTTTAATGAAATTTCATTGGGATCCAGGGGATATTTTTAATGAAAAATCAAGCTGGTCATCCCGATTTGGGATCTAGGGGAAAATATCTGTGTTTATCTGTTTTATGTTTTGTGCTCTCGCTATTGTTTATTTTCTGTTATAAGATTCATGTGTCGATAATTTCTGTTCAGGGTTAAAACCTACAAGTGGTATCAGAGCCATGCCCCGAAGTTAGCGAAGTGGATGAATCCTTGAATGCCGAACAAAGGTGGTGGGCCCCGGTAATATCACGATGGGATCCATGGATGAGCTCGGTTAGATAGGCGATATGCTCCGGACTCTTCATGGACGTGTCCTGGTCCCAACACGGTGAAGAGGAGTTGACCTGGGATAGAGCAAGCTCTCGAGGCAGGTGGTGCTCCATGTAAGGCGTGTGCTTCCAACGCATTGGAGCGGAGAATCCTGGTTGGTAGAGAGTGGACGGATTGATAATCGTTTGAGGGGAGGCTCGATGGTGCTTTGTTCGAGGGGAGGATTGTTGGGTATACGACCAAAGTCCCACATTGACTAGAAGTGGGGAGGATCATGGGTATATAAGGATGGACAAATATCTCCATTGATATGAGGCCTTTTGGGGTAAAGCCCATAAGCAAAGCCATGAGGGCTTAGGCCCAAAGTGGACAATATCATACCATTGTGGAGATATGTGGTGTCCAAAATCCTTACACTAAGAACCATACATCTCCTTGTTTTTCTTATGCTACATTACAAGCTAAACACATGCTATCATGGTTTTGATTTTCCTTTATGAAATTTGCACTTGGTTTGTTACTTATGTCATATTGCTTCTTTTGTAATATCCCAAAATGGAATAATGCATTGATACACAAACATAATATTTGTAACACAAAAGAATGTACATGTAAGTTTATGATCAACACAGACATAGAAAGAATAGCCGAGCCATTTTATTATATAGGAGAAGATTTAGTTACACAATGTACAAAAGATGAGTAGATTTAGCCAAAGAGATGGCCTAGAATCACCCTGAAAACATGCCAAAGTAGGTACTGCGTAATTGGAGAGTTGTTGGAAGCAAACACTGTGCTGTCCCTTCAGCAGAATATGAATATATGACTACAGGATGAAAAGGAAAATGAAAATCTACGAAAATTTGGAGCTCTGATGATGCCCAGATTCAAGATCTAGGTTGTATGATGGATACCCAAGATAACCCAAAAAGGATTTTCCAGATCTACAACTTTGGAAAATCACCCTCCTAGAGTTTGATCCTTTTACTGCTGGGTTATGCAGATCTGAAGCTAGATCTGACAAATAGATGGCTGAAATATTGTTGGTAATATGATGCAGAGTGTTGTCCTTGATGGAAATCCACCTGATGAAGTTATTCTTGACTTGATGGACTTGGTAAATGATGTAAATCTAATGTGATATGATGTTTGTTGACAATATGATGCTGGGTGTTGTCCTTGATGACAACCCACTTGATAGAGTGTTGTACTTGAATGGAAACCCACCTGATGAAGTTGTGCTTGATAGAATATGTCTTGATGAACCTGTTTAAAGATGTAAATCTGATGTATCTACAGAGAGTACAGAAGGCAATGAAGAAAGGAACTCAGTATGAGCTAGATCTATGATGAAAAGAGTATGTCTCAAGGTATATGCGGATTTGTCTAGGGGAAGTCGCGTATGCACGCAGGAAAGAACGTTCCAAGTCGCGTATGGGAAAAAGCGCTCATAAAGTGCAAAACGAGGGGTAACCACCATGGTATTGACCCATTGTATTGGGTAATGATTCGTCTAAATGACCCCGTCCAGGAATACCATCGGAAGTAATGTGGTTTTGGCTCATGGTATTGAAAAAGGGTAAACCTATATAAGGAGAAGAAATTCATTATGCAAATCATGAGAGTGGGTGCAAGATGTCTGAGCTTGAATGAATACTTCTCTCTGAAGTATATCTGAATGGAAAGGGTTACAGTTGAATGATAGATATGAATGTATGATGCACCAATGATGAAGAAGGGGATCTAGATCTGAAATGTACTTGTATTTGCTAGATCTGTTTATGGAATGATTAGATCTGAGATGAGGCGAACATCTGTTTGAAGTAAAGGGTAAAAATCTGTGTGATGTATCTGTTCTAAAGAATTGCAATGACCTAAATATCTGAAGAACCATACGCTTGTTTTCCGCAGAGGAAGCGCGTATATACGTGGCTTCGCTGAAGAGAAAGCGCGTATGCGCAATGAAATTAGATCTGTAATATGTACAGAAGTATACGCTTGTTTATGTAAACGGAAGTGCGTATATACGCGACATCAGTGAAAGGAAAGCGCATATGCAGACTAGGGTTTGCTGAAGTCTATGGTAAGAAATGTCTGATCTGTTCTGCTGGGTTACTGATATCTGTCAGTGAGTTATATGTATCAGTTTCATGTTTGACTGTGCTTAAAAGTATGAAGTGGGTCCAGTCTGAAAATATGATGAAACGTGGCCTGCAAGTTGTGTCCTAAAGGAAGCTTTGGATCCACTGTGAAAATTAATGAAACGTGGTCCATAGAGGTGCTGAAAGTTGTAGCCTTCAGTCGGGGGGTTGTAGCTCCCTTCCAGGTGAGGCTGGTAAAAGAGATCATGGGGTCATAGCTCCCTTCCAGGAGAGGCTGGCAAACGAGTCAGGGGGTTGGAGCTCCCTTCCAGGAGAGGCTGGTAAACGAGCACAGGTGGGTGCCTGCGTGTTGGTAGGAGTCTGCACCAGCACATATGTTGTAAGATGTTTTCTCTATAATAAAATATTGAAGGCTGAGCAACTACAGTGGTGGTTTTCTCCCGACTTGGGTTTCCACCTAAAAATCCTGGTGCTCATGTATGATGCTTATGTGTGATGGTTTATTCTGTTCTTATTGCACATGCTTACTGTTTATAGAACATCTAATGAATGAATGATGGAATGATATAAGTGAAGAATTAATGGCATAATTAGATCTCTGTGTATATGCGAGTTTTATGAAGGATATCCGCGTGTATACGCTACTTTGCTTCAGAAAAGTAGCGTATGGGTTTTAAAGCATGAAAAAGTAAAAAATTTTAGTTTGCCCTAAATAATGATTCACCCCCCCTCTCAATATTTTTCCCAACAAATATGTCACAATATTATATATAAGCTTGAAGGGTTGATCCATTCTCTATATCCACAAGCTAGAAGCTCAAGATCTAGCTCCTCAATCCTCCAAGGAAGGTTGCAGCTACTACTACACAAATACTCATGAAAAATGTGTTGTAAAGGAAGGAGGCTCTCTATCCTACTGCTAATATATGCAATTTAGCTAAGAAATGATGGAGATGAAGTATAAAATGTGAAGGAATGGTCCTCCACTGGATTAATAGCTGAAATGATAGCAACTTCCCTTCTCCCTTGGATCTACAAGACTGGACTGCACAATTCTTGAAGGGATTGCTGCTTTAGGGAGATGAATAATAGATGGTCTGATTCCTGATATAGATCTGAAGCACTTGAAGGATGATCTTGAAGCTCAAGGTGATAGGATGAATCTTTCACTGGTTCCTCAACTAAAATATTGAAGGAAAACCCCCTCCTCTCAAACTAATCTTCAGAAATGTGCAATTTCTGAATATGGATGTTTTACAGAAATTAGGAACAAGATGGCACCAATGCCTGATGATGAATGAATTACAATACTCTTTCAAGAGCTAATCAATGAAAGAGGTGGGATTCCAGACTAGGAACACCTAGTGCTAAACAACACTTGCAATCTTAGCTAAATAGCCAAAGAAAGCATGGAATGTCACATGGCAATTCTAGATCTAAACAAATCATACATCAAAAATAATCTTCAACATACTTCTATTGTTACTTCATCTTCTTTATATAGGTTATCAGCCTTCTCATGCCTTGGCCATCCTCATAACTGCATTGTGCATGTGGACATAGGTCTCCATGTTGTCTATGCTGTCATTTCATGATCTCCATCATGTGTGAATGCAATGATCACCCTCTCCATCATGTTCTGCATTAAATGCACCACTCCTCCATCATCTCATCATAGATGCTCTATGATCTTATGTTTGACCCCTTCCAAGATCTTATTTGACTGTATCAACCTCCATGATTTATCTCATTAATGAGACATGATTTCCACTCCTTTCACATTAAGTAGTTTCTCGACTACTCCATTATGTAGATCTAGATCTGAAATATCCACATAGACACATCAAAAGTCGATTTTTATTAATATTTGAAGATTATGGGTCTCTCCACCCTTTTATTTTCTTAATTAATTAAGTTTATTAAGAACTCTAATATTCCAAATATCATGTGAAAATTTGGTAATATTATAGTCCTCCCTGGAAAAAATGTTGCTTGTCCTCAAGCAACTGCAACAGTGGATGCTACAACAAACATCCTCCCTCCAAATTCTCTCATCAACAACAAAAGTAACCATGCCTTCTTATTTTGCATTCTTCCAGTGATGTGTAAGGCATGAATTAGAAAAGAATGACTCATTAAGACCAGCCATACTCATCGAAGAGAGACCAGCACAACCATGCTTATTGCTGGCCTACATCATATATCTACAAGTGGTTTGGCAACCCCTTGCTCCATATCATCAACCATTCATCCCAACGTGGATGATGTATCTTATTCTGCAAATAATTGGTATCCTCCCATTGTATGACACCAACCTCCTCAAAGAGTTGAATAACGTTGCACTCAATGAAATTTTGAAGTGCACCTTCAGTGAGATCTATCCATAATATTCTCTTTTCATAAATAGCCCTACAAAACTAATAAGGTTCTGGATATGTTGCAGGTAGAATTTTCTCTTTGAGTTGTGAGATGCTCATTGGGAAAGGAGAAATTTTTTCACATCTCAAGATGTCTACCATCTATCATCTTTTCCTCCATTGCTTCATGAATGAAGTTGTCATATGATTTCTCCCATGAGGAATGGCTCCTCTTCTTTTCACTGATGCTCACTAACAGCACTATAGATCTGCAAGGTGATACATGTGTTGTCTCAAAGCAAGGCACAATGCTGAACTCATAGCCAGCTATTGTACATAGGATCATACTCATCCCATTTTATGAAACTCCACATTTCAACTCAAGAGGTTGAATGTAGTTCATCCATGACAAACTAGGATGGTTATTCATCTCTTCCTTTATTAGATCAAGAATCCTTTGTGCAGTGATATAATGTTGCTCCAAATCAACATGATGTTCTAACCCTTGGTCATGTAATAGCCTTGATGGCACATCCCCATAAGTTTCAATAAGAGGGATTGAAACAATATGAGATGAAAGTGTATGCATACATTGGATCAACTGAGATTCAAAAATATATTGCAAGAATAGAAGAGCTTCCCCTTCTAGTGCAAAGATCTCTCCAACTGCTGATAAGAGTGATGGTTACACTTCTACAAGTGTACCAACGTTGGTATATGTCTCCTCCTCCTGATGCATCTCATCAATCATGCATGGGGATCCAAATGTCAAGAACTCAAGACCATATTGCAAAGATGCAAGTGATCCTCCTCTTGATGTAAGCACACCTGCAGCTGATGGTGGTAGAGGCTCCTCCTCTTGAGTGATAATGAGAGCATCTTCTCTTGAATCTTCATGCACTATCTCCTTGATGATGGGAGATTTTTCTATGTGATATTTCTCTGGTTTCTTTATACCTATATTTCCTTCAGTATTTGAATAAAATTTTCATAAGCAAACACTTTCATGTGGGACAAGTGACTAAACCACCATTTTCTTACTTCACCTCCAACGTGCAGCACTGAAAAATCAAGATCCTCTCTTTCTGATATAGGATATTTTAGAAAGAATGTGAATAATTATTCCCTCCAAGCCCTCAAGGTGCTTGTGGAAGATCCATCAAATGTAGGGAAGAAGAATCTATGCCTCTTTCTTCTATTTCTACTTCTAGATATCCTCTCTTCTTTGAGTTGCAGAAACGATTGGAGAGAGAGATTCTCCTTCAATGCTATGGGATATGACTTGTATTCAGATAGATATTCACTTAGGGTCTCATGCCTCAAGCCTTCATCATATTCAGACTAGTTCTCTTTCTCAAAGAAGTGGATCTAGTGGAATAATGTGAAGCTCTTTTCTTCTATGGTCTTCTTTGTTGCTGAAAAGAAGTGTTGGGACCTTCTTCATCTTGAAACCTTCTTGAGGTTTCTCTTTGCCTTTCTCCTCTTGTTTCATTGATCTCCCTAGAGAGATCCTTCATAGATATAAAGGAAGATGAGGCAAAACTTAATCCCTCCATAGTAGATCTCTACTATCAACTTTTCTTATGTTGTCAAAATGTCCACAAGCTGAGCCAAAGATCATGCTCTGATACCACTGTAATATCCCAAAATGGAATAATGCATTGATACACAAACATAATATTTGTAACACATAAAATGTACATATAAGTTTATGATCAACACAGATATAGACAGAATAGCCGAGCCATTTTATTATATAGGGGAATATTCAGTTACACAAAGTACAACAGATGACTAGATCTAGCCAAAGAGATGGCCTAGAATCACTCTGAAAACATGCCAAAGTAGGTACTGCGTAACTGGAGAGCTGCTGGAAGAAAATACTGCGTTGTCCCTTTAGCAGAATATGAATATATGATTGTAGGATGAAAAGGAAAATGCATATCTACAGAAATCTTGAGCTTTGATGATGCCTAGATTCAAGATCTGGGCTCTATGGTGGATACCCTAGATAACCCAAAAAGGATTTTCGAGATCTACATATTTGGAAAATAACCCTCCTAGAGTTTGATCCTTTTACTACTAGGTTATGCATATCTGAAGCTAGATCTGACAAATATATGGTTGAAATATGTCACAAGATCAGATCTAAGCTTGAATGGCTGATCCCTTCTCTATATCCATAAGCTAGAAGCTCAAGATATAGCTCCTCAATCCTCCAAAGAAGGTTGCAGATGCTGCTACACATATGCTCATGGAAACTGCATTGTAAAGGAAGGAGGCTCTCTAGCCTGCTACTAATATATGCAATATAACTCAAAAATGATGGAGATAAAGTATAAAATGTGAAGGAATGGTCCTCCACTAGATTATTAGCTGAAATGCTAGCAACTTCCCTTCTCCCCTGGATCTACAAGACTAGACTACGCAATTCCTGAAGGGATTGCTCCTATAGGGAGATGAATAATAGATGGCCTGATGCCCGATATAGATTTGAAGTACTGGAAGGTTTATCTTGAAGTTCAAGGTGATAGGATGAATCCTTCACCGGTTCCTCAACTAAAATATTGAAGGACAACCTTCTCCTCTCAAACTGATCTTCAGAAATGTACAATTTCTGAATATGGATGTTTTGCAGAAAGTAGGAAAAATATGGCACCAATTCTTGATGATGAATGAAGTACAATACTCTCTCAAGAGCTACTCAATGAAATAGGTGGGATTCCCGACCAGGAACAACCAGTGCTAAACATCACTTGCAATCTTAGCTAAACAACCCAAGAAAGCATGGAATGTCACATGAGAATTCCAGATCTAAACAGATCATACATCAACAATAATCTTCAACATCTTTATATTCTGCCTTCATCTTCTTTATATAGATTATGAGCCTTCTCATGCCTTGGCGTTCCTCATAACTACGTTGTACATGCGGACATAGGTCTCCATGTTGACTGCGCTGTAATTTCATGATCTCCATCATGTGTGAATGCAATGATCACCCTCTCCATCATGTTGTGCATTAAATGCACCACTCATCCATCATCTCATCATAGATTCTCTATGATCTTAGGTTTGACCCCTTCCAAGATCTTAGTTTGTTGTATCAACCTCCATGATTTGTCTCATTAATGAGACATGATCTCCACTCCTTTCAGATTAAGTAGTTGCTCTATTACTCCATTATGTAGATCTAGATCTGAAATATCCACATACACACATCAAAAGTGGATTTTTATTAATATTTGAGGATTATGGGTCCCTCCACCCTTTTATTTACTTAATTAATTAAGTTTATTAAGAACTCTAATATTCCAAATATCATGTGAAAATTTGGGAATATTTTATCTTTCTACATTCATTTGCATAATTACCATACTTCTACAAGAATGACATTGAACTTGAGATTTATCATACCTTTGAACTTGTGCTTGATTTTGGCTTGGGCCTTGACTTGGATTTTGATTGCTAGCCCTTCCACTTGAGTTTGAAGGGCTGCTTCTTCCACCTCTGTCTGGGCTTCTTCCTCTTCCTATATAATTTGATCTTCCTCAACCTCTACCTTAACCAAATGAAACTTGTGTCTTGAATGCATGCTCCAATGAGGTGTTTTTTTCTCTATTCAACCTATGCTCATGAGACATCAATGATGCATTAATCTCATCCACTGAAAATTGTGAGAGATATTTTGTCTCTTCTATTGCAACAACTATGGCATCAAACCTTGCTGGCATACTTCTCAAAATTTTCTCAAATATTCTCCTTTCCTCAAGTGTCTAACCATGAGACCTAGTTTGGGAAACCTACCCAATTGCATATGTAAAAAATGAGTCTACATTCTAAGACTCTTTCATACAAATTGTTTCAAAATCTCTTCTTCGCATTTGTAATTTTTTTGTCTTCACCTTTTCCATGCCTTGGTAGGCTGTCTGGAGAGTATCCAAAGCTTTCTTGGACTTCGTTGTTGCTGCAACCCTTGGGAAAATAATTTCATGAACAGCTTGAAAAATATAGAAGAGGGCTTTGGAGCCATTCTTGTTGTTGTCCTTCAACTGTTGATCAGTGGGTTCCTTCAATAGTAGTTTAACAACTGGAAGGAGGTCATGGAGCATAAAGGGAATGGTGTACCTCTACTCAATGAAAATAATTATGCACTCTGGAAAGGAAGAATGGAGGTCTATCTCTTGGCGCAAGGTTATGAAGTATGGGACATTGTTCAAAATGGATTTACATCAACCATGGATGAACAAGGTAAGAAGCATTTGGTAAATGATGCAAAAGCAAAGAATATTATCATCAGTGGGCTTATTGAATCTATT
This sequence comes from Pinus albicaulis, assembly GCA_034641835.2. Taxonomy (NCBI): domain Eukaryota; kingdom Viridiplantae; phylum Streptophyta; class Pinopsida; order Pinales; family Pinaceae; genus Pinus; species Pinus albicaulis. The sequence continues at coordinate 313,879,622 of CM076571.1, forward strand.
TATCATAAGGTGTTGGGTTGTAAAACCTTGAAAAATGTATGGGACAAGCTTGAGAATACATATGCAGGTGACTCAAATTTCAAAGAAGCAAAGCTTAAAATCTATAGAACAAAATTTGAGCAACTCAGAATGAAAGAAGATTATAACATTGTTGCATACTTCCAATACGTTGATGAAGTAACCAATACTCTGGAAGGATTGGGAGAGCCAGTTGATGAGAAGACTATTATATGAAATATTCTTAGAACGTTACCAGAGAGATTCAACCCAAAGGTATTAGTCTTAGAATACAGTGAAAATCTAGAAAAACTCAGCAAAGAGGAATTACATGGACTTCTCATAGCATATGAAATGAGACTTGATGAAGAAGAGGGTACTTTTCATCTAGAAACTACGTTCGTTGCATCTAAGAAAACCAATAAGGACAAACAACCTTCAATTGAAAAGACATGCACTTGCAAGTGTGAAGAAAAGGAAGATGATGGAGAAGGTCTTTTAGATGAAGAATATGCTTACTTTACGAGAAAACTAAAAATTGGTAAGGGAAAATTCAAAGGTAAACTTCCATTTATATGTTTCGGCTGTGGTGAGGTTGGGCATTTCACAAAAAAAATGTTCGAACAGAAAGGCTTTAAGAAATTCAAGAAGCAAGAAAAAAGGAAAGGATCCAAAAGGAAATTTTTCTCTAAAGAAGATAGCTCATCATCCAATGAAGACAGTAATAGCGAAGAAGAAGCCAATGAGAGAGTATTGTTTATGGACAAGCATAATAAAGAAGAGGTATCAAACAATGAAGAAGGCCTTCGGTGGCTTGATTGTCAATTCAGGAATAGCAATAGGCGATACTGATTCCGTAGACGGATTTGTAGTCGAGGTAGTAGGTTGATCAATACCTGACTACTATAATATTTATTACACGTTGACACCAAAATATCTGTTGAAGGTTTTGTGATGGATAACATTAAAACTTGGGAACTAGGCGCTAGATCCGTAGTAACCAAATTAGTGTCTAGATCTGGAAATGGGTCTGTCAACATAGCTGACGCACGGGAAGTCTTGATGATTTTTGAAACTTCAGCGCGGTGAGGAAAATCCCTAAAAAAGTGCTCTTCATTACAGATTATGCATGGATAACAAGGTTTCCAAGGTCCAGAAGATTGATCAAATGATCTTTCCCATGGGTTAGAAGTTTTCTTTTTCTTTGATTTCCCATTCTTTTTACTTCTTTGTTGCTTGTCACCTTTGCCTTTCTCAAACAACATGACATTAATTTTAGAAGTAGGAGCAAGATCAGATGCAGTAGCATGGTGTATTCTTGCAGTACCTATCAAGCCATCTCTGTCATGAGAGTCTTTTAATTGAGGAGGAACATTGAAATTAGATCTCAACACATTAGGAATTTTTTCATAGAGCGTGCCAGACTGAGTGTAAATCAAGTCTAAATATTGGGCACGAGCGGTAACTTTCTCTTCTGTGACAAAGCCACCCTTAGCCACATCCTAAGTCATAGATGGTAATAGGGACTTAATGAACCATTCAGCAAGGAGCTGATCTGGAACAAATTTCTTAACAATTTGACGACGACGACGCCACTCATGAATATGATCACAGATGTGAGTAGCATTAGTCTGTTTGAAATTGGTCAAGATTTTCGTTCCAGTTTCATATATGATAGGTAACTGGAAATGAGTCAAAAAGATAGTAGCTAGGGTAGTGAAATTGTCAAAAGAAGCTCTAGGTAACTCGATGTACCATTTTGCAGCTGGACCTATGAGCGTACGCTAGAAAAGACGCAGTCGAACAGAATCATCATTCAAGGAGTTTGATGAACACCATAAATTATAAGTGATGACATCAGTCGACGGATCATCTCCAGGGTTTCCATTGAACTTAGGAACATCCGAGGTAATTTATGGGGTATCATCGGCCACCAAGGAGCATAGTTGATTGGATCATTGGTTAACCGATTTAAATATGGTAATTATAAAGTTGCAACAAAAGACAACTATCTATTAAGGTCAGGTTGAGCATAGCCAGGGTAAGATGGAATTTCTTGAGAAACAGGCCTTTGAGCACCAGCATAAGGAATCTGTTGTTGGTAACCCATAGAGGGGTTGTTTTGAAAAGCAAACTCTTGAGGATTCTGTTGACCAAAACCTGGATATGATACTTGTTGAAATGAAGTTTGAGGAATTTGCGCCTGAGGTTTCCAAGGGGTATTTCCACCAATGTTATAACCCAAATTAGGATAACTTGTATTTGGTTGATATGTATAACCAGGTTGTGGTTGTGACATCCCATAAAATGGTAAACAAACTTGTGAATAAATTATTCCGAATACAAGTTGTTGTAAATTAACCAAAGTATTTGGAGTCTGTGGACCCAACATTTGATGGTATTGAGTTGAAGGACTCTGTTGATAAGGTTGATGTACAATATTTTGATTTTGTAACAGGGGTAAATATGTATTAACAAGCGGTAATGAGGTGGGTGTAAAAGGTTGAATTGGTTGATATGAATGTACAACCGTTTGTGATTGGATAGGCAGAGTAGGTTGCCATTGACAAACATTCATTTCAACATTAGGTTGACCAAAAAGTGACGGAGTACTGCCATATTGGGTGACCAAAGGTTTCCCCCCAGCATGAGGAGGATAATAAGATGGAAAATATTGTTCTCCAAATGCTGGGAGTCCAGTTGATATGGTACTTGAAGGTATTGACCTAGAAGTACCAGCTTGAGATTGCCCTGATTATGTGTATAAAGAATGAAGTTTTTCAGTACTAATGATAGGATTACCAGTTAAAATACCGGATGATGACATTGGTAAAGACCATGGTCATGAAGATGCACCAGAGTAAATTCCGGATAATGATTTATAACCCGATGGGACCATAGAGCCTCCATGGAAATATGACTCTGGTGAAGTTGTGAACATTGATGGAGTAGTGAGGTGTTAGGTGGATAAATCATTCTTGCGGACAAGAAGTATCTCCCTAGTATCATAAGGATAGCTAGAAACAAACAGGACAAATGTAAACTACTTTATGTAGATTATGTATGATTTAAAATTTTATATGATGAAGAAAGGACCTACTTGTGATTCAATGCTAGTTGTATTCTTCTTTCCGTCTCTCCAAAGAAGTCACCTCTTAAGACATGCAATCAAAGACATGGAAGAGAATCAAAAGCACCTGCACGATATACTAATTCATAAATCATAAACCTATCTTAATGATCAAGGAATTTAAGAAATAAGCCATTCAAGTAAACACATAAACAACTTATTGAGAAAACAGTATCCATTTGTATTATCATTAAATAAAAGAAGGAGTCTTACAACAGCGTTCACCTTGATTTCGTACAGGTCTTTCCGGGGTCTGGAACAAGCATTTTCCTTTGGTCTGAAAAGCCCTTCCACTCTTTGAACCAGCCTAAATACGACTGTGTAATCGTTATCACATGGATAATGGATAGCAAAAAGAGTATGTTTCTTCAGCAATTCTCTTCTCTAATGTAGTATGAAGTAAAAAGAAATTACTTTTTTACATATCAGTATCTACCCTTGAGACTAAACCATGGCTTCAATTTATAGCAAAAGGGAAGTGGTTTCAGTTCCAAAAAGGAAGGGATAATTCCTCTCATAAAGGGATTAAGCTCCAGGTACCAAGGGATAGGCTCCTTTAATGAAGGGATAACGGTTCATGAATGGAGGGAGTGAAGCTTCGACCAGATAACGCCTTCTAGAAGCTTCCAGTTGGGAGAATATTTGATTAGATGAGCTTCTAGAACTTACTTTTTCTTCCATTTTACCTTTTAGTGGGGTCTGCAGTTTTACTACAAAAAATGTGCAGTAGGTACTGCAGTTTTTTGTTACAAAAGGTGCGTTACCATAGGTAATGGCTAGGAAACGTGCGGAACTAGGGTTTTTATGATTTTAATGAGCTTTTCTCAAAATCCAAGACTTGGTGTAGGAAATTTAGGGTTTTAGACCTCTAAGGGAGCATTATATAGGTATTGATGAACCCATATAGATAATAAAATGTCATGGTGACAAAATAATGTGTAATAGATTTCCCCATAAAGCGCAAAGTCTGAGATAATTTGAAGAATGAAGTGCTTTATCATTCCAAGTATCGGCTTGTGGACACATCAGTTGAGACCTGTAAAAACATTCAATGCAAACACACACACACATATATATATATATCATCGCTGAGGTAGGCATTCCCATGCTCAGATCAAAACTAACTAAAATGTTCTGATATAGAAATGATTCTAATATTACATCAATAGTAAGCACAGTATGGACACAACCATCTGTTATGAATAGTCTACTGCATAATGAATAATAAAACTCCTCATAGCCTGGACAGTGGAAACTAGATCTAGGCTCTTGATTTCTGCTAACTGAACTAGTATGATTCTATCCATGCGATTGATTGTGTCAAAGTCGAACATGGTAGAAACCACTTGATTACGAGTCAATGATGTGAACTGTTAACAAGTGTGAGAGAAACCACCAATAATGAAAATGGCTCTCAAAGTACTCAGTACAATCCATGAAGTGTGAAAAATGATTTGAAGTCGAACACTTCATGAAATCATTCGATCGAAGGTCAATGATGCAACCTATCGTCGAAGGTGAGAAACCTGCCATTAGGGCATGCAGATTCCAAGGTACTGATAGGATTCTAGATCAAATTCCTAGATGATGAGATGTCGTCGATAGAAAGTGACCCGTCGTAGGAAAGCCCACGACACGAAACCATTAGATCAAGTTTTGTAGAAATATTTTGCAAGGACTGACTCAGGGATGGTCAACGCGAATGGAGACAAATTTTTGTAATGAATGGTTTATTTGAACTGTCCTCTTGAACACATAATGACACTGCAGATGGTTTGGTAATAATTGACCTAAAGCTAATACCCAGAAATGGCTGAAGACTTTCAATATGATTTGATTAACTGATAGGAAAAGGATTTTCCTAACCCAGGACAAAAAGTGTCGTGTTCAAGAGTGGTATACTGCTTTTAAACAAATTTTAACAACTGGATCCATTTTCTCTCTTTTTCCCCCACCATTTCTAGAAAGTACACCTTTATTTTTGACAAGCTTGAGGAGGATAACATTTTCTTGTTATATAAGCTCATCCTTCGGATGAGTCCAACTTAGTATAAAATCGAACCCTAAGAAGGAGTGGTTCATTCATGTTTGTAATCGACAGGTCCTTTACTATTAAATTTTAACGAGTCTAGTATAGGAGAAACTCGGTGTTTTTAAATTTTAGAGAGTTAGAAGAAAAACTTAAGAAAACTCTGTGGGTGTAATTTTTTGTAAATTTAGTCTCTCAAGCCCGAAAAAGGATAAAATAATACAGGAGAGAACTCTATTGACCATGATTAGTCAATGTATACCTTTTTCATAAATAGTCCATTTCAGTCTGGAAAAGGGGTAAACTTATACTGAAAGGACGAATGTTGATTTCGTTTAACGAGTTCGAATAGTCAAGTACTCAGAAATCTTTTCATGTTTAGATAGTCTGAAAAGGGCTTAAAAAAGAACTCCAATATTTCACTTTTTTGTAATTTTCAAGAGCCCGAAAAGGTCATAAAAGTATACTCATCATTTTCGCTTTTTCGTAGGTTTTAACGAGTTCGAAAAAGGGATAAAAATGTACTCATATGGCCGACTTTAAATTTAATTTACAAGTAGGAAAATATGGAAAGAACTCAATATTTTCATGTGTTTTACAAGAATGAAAGATAGAAAAATAATCTCAGGATTTTCATGAGTTTAACGAGTCTTGAAAATAATAACCGAAATGGACTTGAGATAGGTTTCATTTTTATACAAGCTTGAAACAAAGTAAAAATCATGATTAAGATAGGTTTGTTTCATTTTTACAAAAGCTTGAAACAAAGAAAAAATTGTGCTTGAGATAATTTTTTATGCCCCCCAAGCGTAACTTGCTAGAGCACATGCCCCCCAAGCTTCATTTCATTCAACTAAGTAGACTACTGGTTACTAATAGCTGGATGGAATGAAGGTTCATTTACGAGATCAGATGAAAGACTCGAATTGACTAGGAGAGGATTTGTTTCATTTTTTAACGAGGTTGACACAGGAAAAGAACCATCCTCATGGTGACCTGTTTCATTTTTTAACGAGGTTGACACAGTAAAAGAACCATCCTCATGGGAATCTTGTTTCATTTTTTAATGAGCTCGACACAAGAAAAGGAACTATGCTCAAAAGGATATGTTTCATTTTTTAACGAGGTTGACACAGGAAAAGAACCATCCTCAAGGTGACCTGTTTCATTTTTTAACGAGGTTGACACAGTAAAAGAACCATCCTCATGGGAATCTTGTTTCATTTTTTAACGAGCTCTACATAAGAAAAGGAACTAAAGGAACTATGCTCAAAAGGATCTGTTTCATTTTTTAATGAGGTTGACACAGGAAAAGAACCATCCTCAATGTATTTGTTTCATTTTTTAATGAGGTTGGCACAGGAAAAGAACTATCCTAAAAATGATCTGTTTCATTTTTTAACGAGGTTGACACAGGAAAAGAACCATCCTCAATACCCACTGATTCATTTTTTAACAAGGTTGACACAGTGAAAGGAAATTTCCTCTTGGTATCTGTTTCATTTTTTAACGAGGTTGACACAGGAGAAGAACCTTCCTCATGGAATCTATCAATCTACTCTCTACAATCTACCTATATAACCTACTGATTCATTTTTTAATGAGGTTGACACAAGAAAAGAACTGTCCTCATGGGTCTGTTTCATTTTTTAACGAGGTTGACACAGTAAAAGAATCATCCTCGGGGACACCTGTTTCATTTTTAAATTAGATTGACGCAGTAAAAGAACCATCCTCATGGACACCTGTTTCATTTTTTAACGAGGTTGACACAGTAAAAGAACCATCCTCATGAACATGTTTCATTTTTTAATGAGGTTGACACAGTAAAAGAACTCTCCTCAAGGACACCTGTTTCATTTTTTAACGAGGTTGACACAGGAAAAGAACCATCCTCATGAACATGTTTCATTTTTTTAATGAGGTTGACATAGTAAAAGAACTCTCCTCAAGGACACCTGTTTCATTTTTTAACGAGGTTGACACAGGAAAAGAACCGTCCTCATAGACACCTGGTTCATTTTTTAATGAGGTTGACACAAGAAAAGAACTGTCCTCATCTAAGTCATGTTTCATTTTTTAACGAGGTTGACATAGGAAAAGAACCATCCTCAAGGTGACCTGTTTCATTTTTTAACAAATTTGACACAGTAAAAGAACATCCTCATGGGAATCTTGTTTAATTTTTTAACGAGCTCAACACAAGAAAAGGAACTATGCTCAAAAGGATATTTTTCATTTTTTAACAAGGTTGACACAGGAAAAGAACCATCCTCAAGGTTTTTGTTTCATTTTTTAACGAGGTTGGCACAGGAAAAGAACTATCCTCAAAATGATATGTTTCATTTGTTAACAAGGTTGACATAAGAAAAGAACCATCCTCAATACCCATTGATTCATTTTTTAACGAGGTTGACACAAGAGAAGAACCATCCTCATGGAATCTATCAATCTACTCTCTACAATCTACCTATATAACCTACTGATTCATTTTTTAATGAGGTTGATACAGGAAAATAACTGTCCTCATGGGTCTATTTCATTTTTTAACGAGGTTGACACAGTAAAAGAATCATCCTCAGGGACACTTGTTTCATTTTTAAACAAGGTTGACACAGTAAAAGAACTATCCTCATGGACACCTGTTTCATTTTTAAAGAGGTTGACACAGTAAAAGAACCATCCTCATGAACATGTTTCATTTTTTAATGAGGTTGACACAGTAAAATAACTCTCCTCAAGGACACCTGTTTCATTTTTTAACGAGGTTGACACAGGAAAAGAACCGTCCTCATGAACATGATTCATTTTTTAATGAGGTTGACACAATAAAATAACTCTCCTCAAGGACAACTGTTTCATTTTTTAACGAGGTTGACACAAGAAAAGAACCGTCCTCATAGACAACTGTTTCATTTTTTAACAAGGTTGACACAGTAAAAGAACCATCCTCATATCTACTCTCTACAATCTACCTATATAACCTAATGATTCATTTTTCAATGAGGTTGACACAGGAAAAGAACTATCCTCATCTAAGACATGTTTCATTTTTTAACGAGGTTGACACAGGAAAAGAAGCATCCTCAAGGTGACCTGTTTCATTTTTTAACGAGGTTGACACAGTAAAAGAACCATCCTCATGGGAATCTTGTTTCATTTTTTAACGAGCTTGACACAAGAAAAGGAACTATGCTCAAACAGATCTATTTCATTTTTTAACGAGGTTGACACAGGAAAAGAACCATCCTCAAGGTATTTGTTTCATTTTTTAACGAGGTTGGAACAAGAAAAGAACTATCCTCAAAATGATCTGTTTCATTTTTTAACAAGGTTGACACAGGAAAAGCACCATCCTCAATACCCACTGATTCAATTTTTAACGAGGTTGACACAGTGAAAGGAAATTTCCTCTTGGTATCTGTTTCATTTTTTAATGAGGTTGAAAAAGGAGAAGAACCATCCTCATGGAATCTATCAATCTACCTAGATAACCTACTGATTCATTTTTTAATGAGGTTGACACAGGAAAAGAACTATCCTCATGGGGCTATTTCATTTTTTAACGAGGTTGACACAGTAAAAGAATCATCCTCAGGGACACCTGTTTCATTTTTAAACGAGGTTGACACAGTAAAAGAACCATCCTCATGGACACTTGTTTCATTTTTTAACGAGGTTGACACAGTAAAAGAACCATCCTCATGAACATGTTTCATTTTTTAATGAGGTTGACACAGTAAAAGAACTCTCCTCATGGAAAACTATTTCATTTTTTAACGAGGTTGACACAGGAAAAGAACCATCCTCATGAACATGTTTCATTTTTTAATGAGGTTGAAACAGTAAAATAAATCTCCTCAAGGACACCTCTTTCATTTTTTAACGAGGTTGACAGAGGAAAAGAACTGTCCTCATAGACACCTGTTTCATTTTTTAATGAGGTTGACACAGTAAAAGAACCATCCTCATATATACTCTCTACAATCTACTTATATAACCTACTGATTCAATGTTTAATGAGGTTGACATAGGAAAAGAACTATCCTCATCTAAGACATGTTTCATTTTTTAACGAGGTTGACACAGTAACATGAACTTTCCTCTAACCAACTGATTCATTTTTTAATGAGGTTGACACAGTAAAAGTAACTATCCTCATGACCCACTGATTCATTTTTTAATGAGGTTGACACAGTAAAAGGAACTTTCCTCTTGGTGACCTTTTCATGGCTTCCAACTGGAAGAAATACATGTCAAGGGACACTCCTCGATCATGGCTTCCAAAAGGTCTTCATTAGATGGAAGAAAAATTATATGGAAGGAACACATGTCAACGGACTCAAAAGGGATAGGAACATCACTTTCAAATAATCCCATAGATTTTTCCATGTCAATTACTGGATCTAAGTCAAAGGAAGTCGAGCAAACAGTGAAAGGCTCGCTTAACTCGGTAATTGAAAACATGGGACTGGTTGCCACATAATTAACCCGTGGCGGGGTAGATACCACTTCTGTATAAGGGACATTTAGGGGTGTCCGATTATTGGTAGTTGAATCAAGACTAACGAATGAAATTTTTTCTACAGTCACAATGTTTCCATTGTGAGGGAAATACATCATGCGAAAGAGTGTCGATACGACAACTTTCATTGCATAGACATAGTCTCACCCAAGGAGTAAATTAAAATCCAAGGGGCCTCGAAGTACCATAAGATCCATACAGACAATTTTACCTTCCAAGGTAATAGGAAACTTAGGAAGGATCGCTAAAGGTTCACTAATGGTTCTATTAAAAGCTAATAGATTCTGCATAACAGGCACAAGCTGAGGGGAACCCAAATCTTTCCAAGCAGTTGAGGATAAAATACTAACAGAAGCACCTTCATCTACATGTGTGCGGTGTAAATTCTTACCACAAGCCTTCACAATGATTTGGAAAGGGATGGAGGAAGGAAGATGAGGTTCTGTCAGTCTATTCCAATCAAAGGAAAAGACCTCTGTACTTGGAGGGGGTTCTATAGAAACAGGTGAAATTCCCCCTAGCGTAGAAGAATCCAATGTAACAAGAAGAACTTGAGCGGTATGAATTTCACTCTCTATAGGGAGAATGGAATCGACCAAATTTGAAATTGAGTTGAACACTTGATCAACTAATGGATCATCAACCTGAGTGATATCAGTTCCACTCTCCAATGGAAGAGTGGGATTGACTGTACTTGGAATTAGATCAATCACTCCGTCAGTTGACGGTAGGTTGGGAGAAAGTTGACGGTAACCATTTGGAAGTTTTTGCTGTGGAATAGTAAGGTTTTCCAACAATTTTGAGGCTTCATCCATGTGAGGGAAAATGTGAGTTTGATGACTCCCTTTGCATAACCTACAAGGAAACCTAACTTTACCCTTTTTCCCAGGAACCTAACTATCACTGGTTGATGGATCAATAGTAAGTTGATAGGATTTTTTTGACCATGCTTCCAAGACCTTAGGAATACTAGGACAATTGATAAGGAAGTGTTCAACCTTACAAAGCTTTCAAGGGAATTTGGTTTTATGATGCATGTTGGAGGTTTCCTCAACACTACTAACACTTACAACCATGGTTGACTGGTTGACTTCTTTCTTATCTTGCTTCTTCTTCTTCTTCCCTTTCTTCTTCTTCTTAGCCTCCTGATTACTAGCATCAAGGCTTTTACCAAGCGAAGAGGAATAAAGGGAGGAAGAAATATTGCGCAAAGAAGGTAAAGGGTCAACATGAAGTTGGTGATGTTGAGATGGTGAAATATGTTGAGGTGAAGCATCCGGTTGAGGTGGAACAATTAGAGTATTCGGGGCCAACGAAGTTGAAAATAACAATATCGGTAAACCTATTGTAAATCCAGGTAATGAAAATGTAGCCATATAAGGAGGACCGATATTTCCAAAGCAAGGAAAAGTACTAGGATTCTCGATAAGAAGGGTTCCTTGTTTGGTAAATTCTGGAACAGTTGCCATTAGGTTCAACTTCAGTGAATTTTATTAACAATTCACAATTCACACCTAACAATTAAAATTCACAATCCACACCTAATGTCTCTAAAAAGTAAAACAAACAAATGAACACGCGCTAACAAATCTAGGAGTCAAACCACACACAAACAGTAGATTCCCGCACTAAAAAAGACTAACTGGTGATGAAATATAACATCGTAGAATTTTAATGCATAAATGGTGGTTGGAACAGTTACCCTGACAACTTTCTTAATGAAACAAACCGGTGCAATTTTCTCCACTTAAACCATCTCGAGTGAAGAGAACCCTCCAGAGAGTCCAAGTGAGTCTAGTCGACGTCTGCTCTAGGTATAGTGGGACCTTCCCTCCACCGTCACCTTGGGAAAGAATCCTAAAGTATATAGCCACTAAGGTCACAAATGGGAGACAATATACCTAGGGGAACAATATACGATCTGATATACATGCAAGGGCAAAGTATCAAGCTCAATCCCCTTGAAGGATCCTTGACATAATCCAAGGTTTACCGACAAGTGACCCTAGGCTCCTCGACAAAGGTCTATCTGAGGTTTACCATTTTTAATATGTGCACATCTTCTATCATTCCCAATGAGATAGGTATGATTACCTCACTGGTTCGGATATGATCTCGTGCTTGACTCCTTTAGGAGGAGCTTCCCAGAGCATACATGCAAAAATTGGAATTTTTCCTAACGCAACATGCTACTGTTTGTTTAGTTTCTTTGGAGAGTTAACTAAAACCTATTCCAAAGCACTAATCCTGAGCTAGATTGGTGGAAAGAGCCCTAAAAATGTAAAAATTACTAGATGAATTTTATTAAGCGCTGTGTTATTTGGGTTGTTATTACTCAAAGGGTAAATGGATATGAAACCAATGGTGTTATGACCTGACCCAAAACTGAATGAAATCGAATATGATAATGTAATATTTTCAATTCGATGAATCCTAACTAAAGTAAGGAGAGAGTTTCCATTCACTTCCAACAATGAAAAAATTGATCAATAAGAGAAAATATAAAAAATTATCTGATGCACTAATTTCATCAAGAGAAATTAATGCTAATCAATTCCAAATTTTTTATTTTTATGTTTTTAAAACAAGCATAAAAACATGTAAATTCAAATCAAAGAAACTGATCTAAATCTACGATTGATTTTTCAGAATGTAAACTATGCAATTGTAATTTATGCACAATTCACTTGAAAAGTATGCAAATGTAATCTATGCATATTTTTCATTCATATTCTGAAAATGAGAATTCTAGAAGAGAGGAATAACCTGTTTCCGAGGTTAATGATTCTAATGTAATTTAAAGAACCAATCAAGTGTAAGTAAAGAAAATTGGGTGAGAGTTCCAAAGATAAAAAAATAAAAACACTCAAAGGCGATTAACACTCAGACACAAGAAAAAATATACAAAATTGTTAAGAGACTGAGACAAACCTCAAAGTAATGACCAAAGGAAATCAAATTAATAATTTCTCAAAAATAATATTGAAAACACCCAATTAACTTAACGGAGATTGATGAGATTGTAAGAGTTGCTGAAAGAAATTCACACAAGGCTTTTGACAATCAAAACAAGTTTGGGTAAATACAGAGAATCATGTAATCTGGTTCCAGAAAAGAGAATTTTTAGTTTTTCAAAAAATTTCCTTAAATCTGAAGGTTTAATAAAAAAAGGTGCAGTACTGCACAGTTTGTACATAAAAACTGTGGAGGTTAACGCATTGTTTTGACAGAAAAAGTGTGGAGGCCAGAAAACATATAGAAAAAATAAAAAGTCTGATATGATTTTTAGGGATTATAATAGATAGTTTACCCAATCCAGTGTAGACTAATAAAAATCAGAAAAACTCTTTCAAAAGTCAAACTCAAAAAAGAAAAAAGAAAACCAAGTTGAAGAAATCCCCAGTGGAGTCGCCATTTTGTTAGGCAGATAAATCATTCTTGCATACAAGAAGGATCTCCCTAGTATCACAGGGATAGCTAGAAACAAACAGGACAAATGTAAACTAATTTCTCTATATTATGTATGATTTAGAATTTTATATGATGAATAAAGGACCTACCTGTGATCCAATTCTAGTTGTGTTAGCCCCCCTATGAAATTCTTGACAAGCAAGCTGGGGGATACAGTATGGTGGAGCCTTCAAGGAATGCCTTTCCCTTGAAAACCCATCCTCCTTGAAGTCTCTGAGTGTTATGCCTGATATGAATCCTATTTGCTGACCCCTTTCTAAAAAGCCTGCATTGCCCCTCATACTCCTGCAAGACACCACTTTTTACCTCCTTTCCCCTTTGGCAAAACCCCCTTTTTTCCCCTTCTTATTTTCCCTATCATTCCCATAAACCCCTCCAAAACCCCCTCCAAATTCTGCCCACACCCTTTTTTTTCCCAAATTCCCCTCTACCTCCCTATCGTTGCCCTCCCCGGGCCTAAAAGTGCATTAAAAATTAGTTAAAATGATATATTTCATGAATTCGGGCCCTAGCCCCTGTCCCACTGAGCGCCCCGCACCATGTTCGTCCATGCGACCCAGCGCCCTGACCAAAGCATTAACCCCGAAGGCACTAGTCCCATGGTTTTTTTGGGCGAATTTCCATCTGTCGATCTTGTTAAATCGGATGGCCACCATTTAATCCGCAGTCCCCCATGTTTCCCATTCATTTCCTACATCGTGACATCTTCGTCCATTCACATGTTGATATAGCGGTCCGCGTTCTACCCGCCAGTGGGCCCCGCCGCGACCATTGTTCAAAACCCGACTGTTTTTATCGCACCACCTTTGGGCGGTAGGAGGTATTTCTAAAATCACAGCGATTCCACTGGCCGTCTGCCACGTGTCCCATGTACGTCTCCAAAACCACTTTCTCCCCGCGCATTATCGTTCGGCTCAAGTCGCCCAGCGAAATCGCCGTCAGCCGTTCGATCTCCAGACGCCCATCTCACGGCCATCAATCAACGAAGCAGCGCACGGGTTAAATCACCTCTTCCGTGCCTGATGGCCCACCGTATTTCGCCCTCGCCATTGATCTCCTCCACGATCAACGGCCCAGATCTATCCACCCACCACGTTGTAATTCCACGTGTCTCACCGTACAATTTCCCATCCGTTCATATATGTTTGTTCCAAGGTCAAAGGTTATCATTTTTTCCGTTCAAACGTCTGCCCCGACGTTCTCCCATGCATTCTCCACTGTGTCGTATCTTCTTCCATTGTTGCCTCCGCAGTCCTAACCCCCGTCCACGTCCAACATACGTCCATCATCATCATTTCCGACGTGTCCACCACATCTATCCATTGTTTTCTCCACAGCTTTCGTGTTTTGCAGGATTGTCAATGGTAATTGACCTCCATAATTCACAGCTTCCGCACAATGACAACGAAACCAAGAAAGATTATCTTCAGTGGCTGGAATTTGTGAGAAATGACCTGGGAAGATGAACGCAGGACATGCATTAAAGAGAACAGGGTTTAAACTTTGAAGAAAACTCCCAGCGCCATTAAAGCTCGAGCTAACCTGTCATAAGCGACAATGGAGCGGCAAAGGATTTCAGTACAAGCAAAGGAGATTAGGGCACGCTAATGAAGATCTGGAGCCTTAAATCAGTGGTTTAGAAGGCAAAGAATCAGTTTGAAGACCCCAAGGATCGATCAAAAGGTCCTGAGCACAAGCAAAAGGTAAAATCAGGGTTTATTCGTCAGCAGAATATTTTTCTTCATCAAGTACAGGACGTCCATACAGCTTTTATTATGCACCATGTCCTTGAAGAAATTCCCACACTAACAGCAGTTCAAAATCACCAGAGCATTTATATGACATACCTCTTAGTAGTTTATTTCTTTTTGTTTAAAGCACCTGGAGTACTACAGCCAAAATATTTCAAAGTCATATCCAGAGAAGATCACTCCTACATGAAGAAGTGACAGAAATTAAATACTCATCATTCACAAAGAATGGGTCTCAGCCCTTTTCTCTGTTCTATGTTTAATGATACATTTAGTGTTCACCTACCATCTCAGTCGATCTTCTGTTCATCTTCTGCTATAAAACACAGAAGGAAAATTGTGTAATGGTTGTTGGTTGTTGATGATATATCAGTGAAACACAAGTTTTTTCCTCTTGAGACAAGTTCTCTGTGTAATATTGTAAGATAGGCTGAGATTTGATGTATTCAGACTGAATGTTAAGGCTATGGGCCATGATGTACCTGATTGGTGTTGTTTTTAATATGACAAGCATATTTCTTTAGATCCTGATCTAAAGCAGCTGGTGATGTTTTCCTTCCTCTGTATTTGTGATTGAATTGCTTTCATTTCATTATGTTTCTTCAGGCTCGCATCAGAAGTTTGGCATAAGATTTACCCTTGATAGGTACCTTATGTTGCTGCTCTCCCAGCCTTTTATGTTTTCTGCTTATATGTGTATCTGAATATTGATTTCAATTGATTTAACCAGTGTAGTGGATGTTTTTTCCTGCTCTCTGATGTATGAATTAATGAAATTGATGTTTAGATGTTCTTGTGAGGATTTAGTTGGATGTGTTGAGAACACTGGGAGGTCTAGAACCCTATATCAGCCTCACTAGGATCTTTCCATCTTAATTAGCCCTTTACAATATCCCTTGTCCTACCTCTGATTTGGTCCAAGCAGGCCTGGAGTTAAATGACCTCTGGTCTGATCTATAGACAGAATCAGATGGTTCTCCTTCATTCATTTTCAATCCTTAATGTTCCATTCCACCAACTATCTTTAAGATCTGAATGCTCTAGATGACTAGCCCAACTGAAAGCTTGGACATCGAATACAAGTAAATCCTTTCATGACTCCATTGCCCAATGGCCTTGAAGTTCCCTAGGTTATCTATCTTTGCCTAGTTTCCTTTATGCTCATCCTTGTCTTGTATTGGATTCTTCTTTCCTGATTCCCAAAAACCAAACACAAACAATCAAACAAACAACCCTGAGCCTATAACTAGCCTAAAATCATAACTTAGAGCCTCAATGACAAACACCCTTTGACTCATATAGAGAGATCCCTCTCTGGACCTAGGAGGGCTAGATCCTAAGGTCTGAAAGTGGTTCTATGTTGTCTCATCTTTTGGTCTTCTCAACCTGGCCAAAACATGGGAACCCCAACAAGTTGTATTCTTCTTTCCGTCGCTCCAAAGAAGTCACCTCTTAAGACCTGCAATCAAATACATGGAAGAGAATTAAAAGCACCTGCACAATATACTAATTCATAAATAATAAAACTATCTTAATGATCAAGGAATTTAAGAAATAAGTCATTCAAGTAAACACATAAACAACTTATTGAGAAAACAGGATCCATTTTTATTTTCTTTAAATAAAAGAAGGAGTCTTACAACTGCATTTGCCTTGATGTCATATAGGTCCTTTCGAGGTCCAGAAAAATCATTTTCCTTTGGTCTGACAAGCCCTTCCACTCTTTGAACCAGCCTAAATACGAGTTTGTAATCGTTCTCGCATGGATAATGGCTACCAAAAAGAGTATGTTTCTTCATCAATTATCTTCTCTAATGTAGTATGAAGTACAAAGCAAGTACTTTTTTACATATCAGTATCCACCCTTGAGATTGAACCATGCCTTCAATTTATAGTAGAATGGAAGTGGTTTCAGTTCCAGAAAGGAAGGGATAATTCCTCTCATAAAGGGATTAAGCTCAAAATACCAAGGGATAGGCTCCTTTAATGAAGGGATAAAGGTTCATGAATGGAGGGAGTGAAGCTTCGACCAGATAACGCCTTCTAGAAGCTTCTAGTTGGGAGAATATTTGACCAGTTGGGCTTCTAGAACTTAATTTTTCTTCCAATTTACATTTTATGAGGGTCCGCAGTTTGAATACACAAAATGTGCGGTAGGTATCGCAGTTTTTCTTTACAAAAGGTGTGGTACCACATGTAATGGCTAGGAAAAGTGCAGAACTAGGGTTTTTATGATTTTTATGAGCTTTTCTCCAAATCCAAGACTTGGTTTAGGAGATTTAGGGTTTTAGACCTCTAAGGGAGAATTATATAGGTATTCATGAACCCATATAGATAGTAAAATTTCATGGTGACAAAATAATTTGTAACATGAGGGCAGGAGCTGACACAATTAGAATCATAGGCCCAGATGTTGGTTCAGGCATGGTTTTTTGACCAAATGCATACCCTTCAGAATCGACGAGAGTTTGAATGGGAGCAGGATCAATAAAAGAAAATGGAAAAAATTGAGGAAAAGACTCGTACAGGTAAAGGTCCTCCCAAAAATGGGTTGGAGTTAAAGGTGTATTGTCTTGTGGGATTTCTCCAATTGCAATTAAACCAGGTGGAAGTATTTCACCGTCAGGCCCAAAGTATATTTTAGGTGGTTGACTGCGTGATATACGAGTTTCGATGGCTATAGAATATTGTGGAATAACCAAGGTAGGAAAAACTTCCAGTTGTTTGACTTCTAGATTCAGATGTTCTGGCAAAGAAGAAACAGGATCTGGATCAATTTTTGGTTGAAAAACGTCGGGCCCAGGAGGTATGGTCTGACTGAATGGATGGATCGTGACCACGGGTAGTTGTGAAGAATCCATTTCGACAATAGTAGAAGAATCGGGTTGTGTAGAAATAACTTGAGCTAACTATGGTTTGTGGGAAAATGATGTTTCACCAAAGGTACAGATTGTACTTGATTAGGTAGATCGTGATCACCTTCACCTACTAGAAGTAACTTCTGGTGGTAAAGGTGGTTTTAAAGCAAATCTATGTGAATGACGGGGAAAAGGATTTTGTTCTTCTACGATTACTGATTTATTTTAACCAAAAAAGAAATAAACAAAATAAAAAGGTAATACTAGAAATTTTTTTTACCAAGAAACTGTGAACCGCAGAATACCTCCTGGCTAACCAAGAAGTACGGTTAGACAATCAACTCGAATGTTGTGTTCAGTGTATCACAATTTACAAGGTGGCAGACTCAATTCACTATGGATGGATAGCACCTAAAATTTTTCCTCCCAAATATACTTGAAGGTACGTGGAGGCCCAAGTCCGTATTAGAGTTGTCTGATGCGAAACCGCATAGTGAGAGAACCCCTTTATACTTATCGTATTTTAACACTGCACGATATACCCGAAAGTATGTGGATGAGATACGATATACTTACGTATGTGGAGTGAGGTATCACACTCGGAATGTATCGCAGACAAGTTAATGACAACTATTATGTTTTACGACGCTGGAACAAACAACAATTTCTCCTTTGAAGGAAAAATGAGGAATTTAAAAAAAATTTCTCCTATCAGGAAATGAAGAATTTACGACAATTTCCTATTTCAAAAGAAAATGAACTTAATGCAACAATAGAAATACTTTTAAATGAATTTTTCGATGATAAATAAAAAAGTTTTAAACAAACATTGAACAAATTTTCTTTTAGACGAGGAAGAAATAGATAGATTCACTAGTCAATATGAGGTTCAAAATTTTCAAAACACAGCAGAAAACAAACTGAATCAATTTGCAAAGACAAATTCAAAGGAATCTGGATGGTTTTAGGAGGCAACTTAGTCTCTAAGGGGAGACAATGCTTTGCAACGTAGGCCTAAAAGGGATACAATGCTATGTAAAGCATTGTGTCCTATCCAAGAGTGCATTGGGCACAGTGTAAAAGGAAAAACATAGCAGTTTGACACACTTCTTTTGAAAATTAAGATTTCAAAAAATTTAATCTTTGTGAATAACAACTAGTAGGTGAATAAACTGAGCAAATCAGAGGCTAAAACACCTAGAAAAAAGATGAATTCTCCCCAACAGAGTCGCCAATTTGTTGGAGATAATTGTGAATTACAGATAAAACACACTTCCCTAGACAGGTGTTAGTCTAGAACAACAAATTAAAGACTATACGACTACTTTTCCTAACTAATAACAAACACAAAGAATGGATTAGAGGCTAACTTGGGATCCAAGCGCTTCTAAATGGCTCCTTCTGTCGCTTCCGTTGTAGCTTCAAATTCCAGCCGACTGTGAAAAATATTTCCTGCAAGAATGAACACTAAACAACAGAAGATAGCAATAATACAGATGTCTATTCAAGTTAGTTTGGTAAATCATTAAAGCATAAACCATATACATCAACTGAGATCTTGCAATATGGAAAATCAAAGCCAATACAGATGCATATAGGGAAAATAAGTTGTACTCTTTATTAATGATAGAAGAAGAGGTTACAACCCTGTGACTGATTTGAAGTGACCATATCCAACAACATTCTTCAACCTCATCACAGTATAAATCTCTCCAGTAGCAATTACACAAATATAACTCTCAATTGAAAATCCACCAGCATTTCTCTACTCAAATTATTCCTTCCCAAGTACTTAGATATGTGCTCAATTTATAGAGGAGCTAAAGGTAATTTTACAGTCAATGACTTTCCAATAACATGAAGGACGTGTTCCCCATATTGTAGATGTTAAATGGACACTTGGATTTGAAGCTTGACACATGTGAACTCTTCTAGATGGCACTGGCCAAGTGGAGATTCTGAAACAATGAGAATTTCGCTCCCAATGTGACCAACGCACCTGTGAATGTCGGGAAGTGCTTTGCAAAGCATCCTTTCATGGGGCTACCTACATATGCAACACACTTAGTCCCTTTGGAGGCAACGTTGATGAGCTCTCATATTCTATATAATAAACTTCAAACCTTGGAAACCTTTTCTTGATGAAAGTCATGTATGATTTGTCTTGTTCTTTGTCTTAGGGCATGTAGCAAATTGAAATGATAGGGGATGATAGACCCTTAGTCATCGGTCCTGGAGATGATGCCCAATTAACTAGGTCATTGGAAATGATGCCCAAATTTACCTATAACAGACTCTTCATGAGGAGATCGAGTATCGAGAGGTAAAACAATCGGGAGAATAGGATGTGAAAACTCGACAGACCTAGTGGACTGAGGGGTTTCGTAATAAATGTTAGGAAAAGAACTACCACTAGGAGGTAGTGAAGAAGATGACGAAACTGGTAGTTCTGCCACTGTGACCGTATTTAAAAATAGAAAAGGAAAAAGAGATAGCCAAGAAAAGGCTTCAAGACCAAGGCCTAAGGAAAAACAAAACAAGCCAAGTAACAAACTCTTAACATGCATGTAAGCGTGGGTAATTAATTTTATGACATTGAAACCAGACTTTTTTGTTCCATGTTTTAAGAGTTGAGAAATAGACAAAAGATGACTCTAGCCACTTTCAATTTTAAACAATAGTGAAGGACAAGTGCTCAATGATATTTTCTCTTTTTAAAGAGTCACAAAAATATAGAAATGATTGCTCTGGTAATATAAGAAAGAGGGTGTACCAAGTTTCCGTGAAGTGCAATATCCACGTTGGTGATCAAATGAAAGAGAAATGACCAAGGACTTTCCGTACGTGCAGGTAGTCTCCCTCAATGCTGTGTTCGGTGTATCACTGTTACAGGGTGGCAGACTTGGCTTCCTATGGATAAAGGATTTGAACTTATAGGGGTCTCCCTTTATATACTCGACGGTACGTGGAGCACAAGTCCGTACTAGCGTTGTTTAAATCCAAAAGGGGAACGACAGCTACTAGGTTTTAAGACACCAAAACACGTCTCTAGCCTAGACCACTAAAATGTTTGCGTTAGGTTCCAAAGGCTCCTTAGGTTGATTCAATTGATTTTATAGTTGACCTTCAATTATGTTTTAATTTCAAGGCCCTACCAAATGTTGATCTCAAATTTCCTAAATGAAAACTATATGCAAATGAACACCATTTTCCATTCAATGAACACTAATTAGGAGAAGGATAGAGATATTTCGAACAATAGCAATCAATGAAATCAAATGAAGAAATTCGTTAATGCATCTGATTTAATCAAGCAAAAAATGAAAAATTCTTTCCTAGTTAATCGAGCACTAGTTATGAAAAAGAGTTTTTCTTTTCCAACAAAATGAAAGAACGCAATTTTTTTATTTTTTCAATAAAATGAAGCACACAATGCACTAATTATACGAAAAAACAAAATAAACACTAGTTCGAGGATTTCGAATGTAAAGAGATAAACCGACTGATTCGATGAAAGCAAAAAAAACACAAAGATGCACTCAAACCAATGATGCACTCTTCCAATCAAAGGGAAAGCTTTGAAACGATCACAACAAGAAATGTGATCTATGCTTGGAGCAGCAAGAAGAAAAATCAAATGAAACCCGAAATGATCATTCAACCAAAACAAACGCTCAAAGGATCAAAAATAACTAAACGCAATTAATCAAGAGATGTGACTGACAAGAATCAAAAGACTCGACTTCCAATCATAAGGCTCAATGAGCTAGGACACTTAGAAACCCTAAGGCCATAAACTACACTGATAAGTAAACAAACATACAACTGAGAAAAATAAGCCTATGACAATCAAAAGAATCTCAAAAAAAAAATTGCAAATAAGAAATCCACCCAGACGCAAGTACAATTGACCAAAAAACTCAAAAGGAAAGTCAATCCAAACCCTACAGGATTTGGCATGACTATAAGGTTGTAATCCGTGTCAAATAGGGGTTGGCGCTAGTGCAACACAAGAAATATGTGCCAATCAGAGTGACTGTTCAACCAAAAAACGCGCCAAGCTGGATATCTATGGGAGAATGGGAAATCCAATGACCAGAGATCAATTCTAACACTCTAGAGCTGAACAAGAGGACTCTAAAAAAGAAAACAGACTAGAAAAGATAGACAAACCGACAAACGACCAAAGTCGACTTGACAAGGGAAAAAAGACAAACTCACACTGATCCCCAATGGAGTCGCCAAATTGTTATGAAGGTAAATCCTCTCTGCGGGCAGAGACGATCCCTCTAGCCATAGAGTGGGTCTAGTAACAGAAAGACAAACTAGAGTGTAGGCTCCTAATTACTGAATGAAGTAGATGCTGTAGATCAACCTACCTGGAGTCCAATGCTGTCGTTGTAGCTGTTGTGGTGGTGGCTTCTCGATTCTTGTCTCGACAAATCACGATCCTTTCGCAGCGATGCTTGGATACCTGCACAAGATCAACAAACAAGAGCAGCATACGAAACAATAATCTCATTCATAATTACTAACCAGTCAAGGAGGGTTAATCATATTGCATCAAATCAAACAAATCAATGCAAAATGGGAACCAGACAATAGTTATACATATGTATTAATAGAAGAAAGAGTTACAACGAAGTCTTGACATCGCAGCCTCCTGCAGTGGGGTTCAGTTGAAGCATGTTTCGACGAATGTCAGGGAATTCAAATGGGATGAAGGCACAAGCCTAATCTATCTCAATAAGGGACTCTTCCATTCTATATTGAATAGAAATCTGTCTAGCATTTCTTCTATATTATCTTCAGTTCAGCTAGCTTCATCAATGGAGGATGGCCATATTTATAGAGGGAGAGGAGGAGGTTGGGATCCCTACTATGGTGGAAGGGAGGCCTTATCCCTTGGGAGGTTTCCTCAAAAGGTGGAAACAAGAGGCCAAAGGAGGAAGGCTGTGGTTATTCAGTCCAACCACTCCCCATGACTCTCCCATGAAGTTGTTATGATCGAAAGTTCACATCTATTTTTAAAAATATTTCCATAAATAGATTGGCACATGCATCTAACTAAGACAGAGTGCCAGCTGGCACGGGGGCTAGTGTTAATTTGCCTCATCGGTGTGGGGGCATAACTGGATACCAATGCCAAGGCAAAAACAGGGGTTTTTGGTGGTCTGTTCAGGAAATGGTCAATAGAAGGAATGTTAGAATCATGGTAAGGGATGCAATGATGGTATTTTCAAGGCATGACACTTTATTTTGATCATAGAAATGAGACTCTAATGTGTAGGATGGGGATTGTAGGGAAAGTGACAAAATATTGTGTAACACCAAGGAAATGTGCTTTTAACTTGTAATTTAGCGCAAGAAAGGCAAGAATATGTATGGTTCTTAGGTTCAGGGTGTAGTAACCATATGAATGGAAACATAGCAATGTTTTCCAATCTAGATGAAAGTGTAAAATCTGAAGTGACAACGGGGACTGATTGCAAGGTCTCTGTCATGGGGAAAGGAAGAGTAAAAATTCTGAAAAAGAAGGGAGAGAAGAATTTTGTGCTAGATGTCTATTATGTACCTGGCCTTAAATGCAACTTTCTAAGCATTGGACACCTCGTGCATAAGGGCTACAATGTGTTTTTTAAGAACGATGTGTGCACAATCATGGATATAAATCCAAGTATACAGGTCAATGAAAAAGTGCATATGACAAGAAATATGATGTTTTCTCTCAAGATCATATCAAAATTGAAGTAAGGAGGTGTTGTAGCAGCTGTCACACAAGAATTATTTAAAGAAGAAGCGAAAGATGAGAACTGATTATGGAATTTGAGATTTAGAAATCTCAATTTCGGAGGTTTGAACTTGTTGCATAGAAAATGCATGGTAAAGGGATTACCACTCATACAGAAACCAAACAGCCTATTTGAAGGATGCATCTTCGACAAACAACAGAGAGAATCATTTCCAGCATGAAAGAGTATAAGGGAAAAGGCACCTTTGGAGATTGTCCACTCAGATTTATTTGGACCAATGCAAACACCATCATTATTTGGTAGTCATTATGTTTTCACATTTATAAATGATTATACAAGGAAGACATGGGTCTATTTTCTAAAACATAATATTGAAGTGTTGGAACAGTTCTACCACTTCAAAGCTCTTGTTGAGAAGTAAAGTGGACACTACATAAAAGTGTTGAGAAATGACAGAGGTGGAGAGTATATCTCCAAAGACTTCCTACATTTCTGTAGGGAGCATGGAATACACAACCAGCTTACCACACGGTATACACCTTAGAAAAATGGTGTGGCAGAAAGAAAGAATATGACCATCATGGACATGGTGAGAAGTATGTTGAAGCAAAAGCATTTGCCAAATGAGTATTGGGAAGAATCTATAAATTGTGCAGCTTATATTTTAAATAGATGTCCAACCAAAGATGTTATGAATTGAGTTCCAGAAGAAGCATGGAGTGGAACAAAGAAGGTTGTCACTCACATGAGATTGTTTGGATGTGTGGCATATGCACATGTCTAGGATCAGTTAAGGAAGAATTTGGACAACAAGGGGGAGAAGTGTATATTTATGGGATACAGTGATGAATCCAAGGCTTACAAGATCTATAATCCATCAACCAAGAAGGTAATAATTAGCAGATATATTCAGTTCATTGAAGAAGAAGCTTGGGATGGAAGTTTAGAGAAGATAGTGAATGTGAAGACATGCAATTCACATGAATACAAAGAGGAATTGATTGCAGAAAATAATTCCTCAATGGTGGATCCTCCTCCACCTACACAAGCTCAACAGAGCACACCACAAGCAAGCATTAGAACAACCATGCAAAACCAAGGAATTGCTTCTCCAAGCACACCACGGAGATCAACAACTCCCTCGAATTCAGGTGAAACTCCAAGAACAACTTCAGCAAATACAAGAAGACCAAAACTCAGAAATTTAAATGAAATTTATGAGCAAGAAGAAGTAAATAGTAATGCTAGTCTGAATTCTTTATTTCCTTTATTTTGTCATGTTGATGACCCAATCCATTTTGAAGATTCATTCAAAGAAGAGAAATGGATTGAAGCAATGAATGAAGAGATAGAAGCAATAGAAAAGAATGGCACATGGGAGCTAGTGGACCTCCCACAAGGAAAATAAGTTATTGGAGTGAAATGGTTCTATAAGACCAAGAGAAAAATTGAAGGCAAGATAGAAAGGCACAAAGCAAGACTTGTTGTCAAATGCTATATGCAGCAACAAGGAAGAGACTATCAGGAAACCTTTGCACCTGTTGCAAGGATGGAGACAGTGCATACAGTGTTGTCAATAGCAGCACAACAGAAACGGAAAGTTTATCAAATGGATGTGAAGTCAACATTCTTGAATGGAGTGTTGAAAGAGGAGGTATATGTTGAAAAACCTCCTGGCTATGATATAGAAGGCCAAGAACACAAGGTATGTAAGTTGAAGAAAGCTCTTTATGGGCTGAAGAAAGCACCATGAGCATGGTACAACAAAATTGATGCTTACCTAGTGGACAATGGGTTTGACAAGTGTGATGGTGAACCCACACTCTACATAAAATAAAATGACGGTAAAATTCTTATTGTTGTTTTATATGTATATGATTTTATTTTCACAGGAAATGATGTTTCGCTCATTGCTGATTTTAAAGTAGTCACGAAAAGTGAATTTCAAATGAATGACTTGGGTCTTTTGAGATATTTTTTTGGCATAGAAGTAAAGAAAAATGAAAAGGGAATTTTTAGTTCCCAAGAAAAATATGGTGCAGAAGTTTTAAAGAGGTTCAATATTCAAAACAACAAAGCATCAACAACTCCAACTGTCATGGGTTTGAAGTTAAGCAAGGAAGATTGCAGCAAGAATGTCAATACGACATTGTACAAGAGCATAGTTGGCAGTCTAATGTATTTGACTGCAACTAGGCCTGATATTATGTATGCAATGATTTTAATATCCATATTCATGGAGACACCAAAGGAGACACATTGGCAAGCAGCCAAGAGAATATTCAGTTATGTAAATGGAACAAAGGACTATGGTGTTCTATACTCCACATTTGATAATTTTAAGTTGATTGGATATACTGACTGTGATTGGGTTGGAAGTGTAGATGATAGAAAGAGCACAGCTAGGTATGTATTTAATTTGGGATCGGGAGCCATTTCATGGGCTTCCAAGAAATAGCCAATAGTTTCATTTCAATAGCAGAAGCCGAATATGTAGTAGCAACAACAGCAACATGTTAAGCTGTTTGGATGAGAAGGATGTTGAGAGATTTATTTCATGAGAAAGACAAAGGAACCACAATTTATTGTGATAATAGCTCAGTAATTGCATTATCAAATAATTTTGTTTTCCACAAGAGAACAAAACATATTGATTCCAAGTACAATTTTATAAGAGAACTAGTTAATAATGGTGAAATTTCTTTGCATCATTGTAGGTCAGAGGAATAGTTGTTTAAATCCTCGCAAATCCATTGGGACAAAATATCTTTTTTTATCTCAGATAGTGTCTGGGAATTATCGATGGCAGAAGTTGTGATTAAGGGGGAGTGTTGGAAATAAATCCCAACCACTGCCATGAATAAGGAGTGGTAATAGCACACGCTTCAATAAATTTTGATTGTAGGAAGGGAAAATCATAGATCAAAGAGCCGGAGGTGTTTCATGCAATGTTTAGAAAAATAGATAAGAGCCCATACTCTGTGTTTAATTCCTACCCACCGTATTACTTACCATTTTCCCGCAATGCGCACTTCGCAAGTTTTTCTATTTACCTTTTAAAGCTCCCCACAAGTTAAGTTATTTGCGATGTGGTGCGCCCAAAAAGCGCACATCGCAAGATCAGGAGGATATCGCACAAAAGCACCTGCAAGATTAGGAGGATAGGTGCCTACAAGTTAAACATTTTATGTTGCAATGTGATATGTACCACATCACAATCACATATCGCAAGTTTAAATTTTTCCCGTATATACGCCAAGTTAAAAGTTAAGATTGCCGGTATACGATTTGCGATAAAGCGCTAGATGCAACGTGATCTCAGAGCCGAAACATATAATATTTCAAGTCCTCCCTTTTGTATGTTGGACGTTGTTTCGTGTGTAAACAACAAAAATAGAGTAGAGGACGATTTTGGTTGTTAAACGCCCATTCCCGCATTGAATTGATTTCAATGCTCAGTCTTCGGCCATTTTGTATTAAAAGCAATGTAATTTCATATGTTTTTAGAGAGATGAATGGAATAATAGAGAAGAGTTGAATAAATTTGAAAAAGAGAATTTCTCCCCTGTGTTTTGTTGAAAATTATGAATACAACCAGAAAGAGGAAATTTGTTTCCCCACAATAGAGAGACTACAAAAAAAAATAATGCAGAAATTAAATAGTCATACACACAAGCAACGCATACACAGGAGAGGAGCAAGTTGTTGTTTTCTATTCCAACACGGTCTCTCCTACATATTGAAAATTACATAGCTTATATCAAATGGCTGAAGCTTGTAAAAACCTAATTCTAATCAATGTTGCTTCAATGCTGAATGGACACTCAACAAACATTTGTCCTTAGGCCATCAACATACCCATTTCCTCATTAATCAGGACAAAGGCCATATTCCAAATTATATAGGAAAAACATGTAAAGATGCATTCAAAACACAAAAGGGAGGACTTCAAATTTTATGAAATGCGGTTCTAGTCCACATCGCATCCGTGCAGATCGGTGAATTTAAATTCTAGCTCTCGTGCTATCATTTAAACTTTACGGGCTGCGATGAGCGATAATGATGTGGCACTTATCGAATCGCACCCAAAATAACTTAGCATGCGGGCAGTTTGGTGGAAAAGCTTAAATCTTAGCGACTGCGATATGCGATAACGATATGCATTGCAAAAAAAATAACATAACTTGCGGCTGCAAAAAGGTAAGTGGTAAAACTTGCGACGTGTGAAATGCGCTGCCCTCTTGAGCTTGGCATGTACCCCCTCTTGTGATCGCATCGCAAACAAAATAAAATAACTTGCGTGGATCATAAAAGGAAAAATTTAACTTGCGACTTGTGCACTACGGGCGGCTTAAACAGTCGATCCCACTGATATCGCATCAACGGTAAAATAACATAACATGCGGGCTTTAAGAGTTAAACAATAAAAGTTGTAATGTGTGGGTGGTGGTAAAGGTTGGTAAGTGTGTAAGTGCGAAATTCAAAATACATAGGAATAAGGTAGAATGCAAAGGTTGGTTCATGTGGTAAAGGTAAGGTGGATCCCGCTGATATCGCATCGGAGGAGACTTAACTTATCAATGGAAAAAAGGCTTATGGGTAAATGCTAAATGTTGCAACATGCACTTGCGGGCAAGAAAAAAGGTAAGTCAATGCGGTGGTTGGGAATAAACACAAAGCTAAAGGCTCGAGTACTCTGTTTGTTGTGTTGCGTGAAAACTCCTCCTGACTCTTGGATCTACTACTGTCCTTCTCTGCAATCAAAATTGATGAAGTGTGGGTTGCGCCACTATTTATTCATGGAGGTCGTTGGGAGTAAAATTCCAACACTCCCCCTTAATCATAATTTCCACCATTGGTCATTCCTAGACATTTTCTGAGATACTCAAAAATATTATGTGTTAATGCCTTTGTGAGGATATCAACGAACTGTTCCTCTGTCTTGCAATGATTTAAAACAATCTCACAATTGTTAACCAATTCTCTTATAAAGTGATATTTTGCACCAATTCTCTTATGGAAAACATAATTCTTTGATAATGCAATTGCTAAGCTATTATCACAATAAATTATGGTTCCTTTGTCTTGCTCATGACATAAATCTTTTGGCATCCTTCTCATCCAAACTGATTGGCATATTGATGTTGTTGCTGCCGCATATTCTTCTTTTGTTGTTGATAAAGAAACTATTGGTTGCTTCTTGGAAGCCCATGAAATGGCTCCCGATCCCAAATGAAACAGATACCCAGATGTGGTCTTTCTATCATCTACACTTCAAGCCCAATCACTGCTACTATAACAAATCAACTTAAAATTATGAGTTGAGGAGTATAGAACACCATACTCCTTTGTTCCATTCACATACATCAATATTCTCTTGGCTGCTTTCCAATGAGTCTCCTTTGGTGTTTCCATGAATCTGGAAATTAAACTTACAACACACATAATATCAGGCCTAGTTGCAGTCAAATACATTAGACTGCCAACTATCCTCTTGTACAATGTCAGATCGACATTCTTGTTGCAATCTTCTTTGCTTATTTTAACCTCATAATAGTTGGAGTTACTGCTGCTTTGGTATGCTTCATGTTAAACCTCTTTAAAAATTTTGCAACATATTTTTCTTGGGAAATAAAAATTCCCTCTTCATTTTGCTTTACTTCTATGCCCAAGAAGTATCTTAATAAACCCAAATCAGTCATTTCAAATTCACTCTTCATGAATGATTTAAAATCAGCAATGAGAGAAACTTCATTGCCAGTAAATATTAAATCATCTACATATAAAACAACAATAAGGAGCTTACCATCATTTTCTTTGATGTAGAGTGTGGGTTCACCATCCCATTTTCTATCTAGTAAGCATCTATCCTGTTGTACTATGCTCTTGGAGCTTGCTTCAGCCCATAAAGAGATTTCTTCAATTTGAACACCTTGTGCTCTTGCCCTTCAATCTTATAGCTTAGAGTTTTTTCAACATATACCTCCTCTTTCAACCCTCCATTCAGGAATGTTGATTTCACATCCATTTGGTATAATTTCCACTTTTACTGTGCTGCTATGGACAACATTGTTCTCATTGTCTCCATCCTTGTAAGTTGTGCAAATGTTTCTTCATAATCTCTTCCTTGCTGCTGCGTGTAGCCTTTCACAACATCTCTTGCCTTGTGTCTTTATATTTTTCCTTCAGCATTACTTTTGGTCTTGTAGACCAACTTTACTCCAATGACTTCTTTTCCTTGTGGGAGGTCCACTAACTCCCATGTATCATTCTTTTCTATTGCACCAATCTCTTCATTCATTGCTTCAATCCTTTTTTCTTCCTTGACTGCTTCTTCGAAATAGATTGGGTCATCAACATGAAAAAACAAAGAAAATAAAGAGTTCAGAACAACATTATCATTTACTTCTTCTTGCTCGTAAATTTCACTCAGATTTCTGAATCTCGGTATTCTTGGTGTGCTTGGAGTTTCACTTGAACTCGAGGGAGTTTCTGATCCCTGTGGTGTGCTTGGAGAAGAACTTCCTTGATTTCTCAAGGTTGTTCTGTTTTCTGCTTGTGGTGTGGTTTGTTGTGCTTGTGTAGGTGGAGGAGCAGCAATCGTGGAGGGATTATTTGCTGTTGTGCATTCCTCTTCCTCTTTGTGAGACACACATGTCTTCACGTTCACAGTTTTCTCTAAGCTTCCATCCAAAGCTTCTTCTTCAATAAATTGCACATATGTGTTGATTATAACTTTCTTGGTGGATGGATTATCAAGTTTTTATGCCTTGGACTCATCACTGTATCCAACAAAGATACACTTCTCCCCCTTGCTGTCCATGTTATGAAACCAACTCCAAAAATAGAAGAAAAAAGAGATCAACGCCTTAGAAATAGCCACTTCGAGGGGGAAACCTCAAATACATTACATAAATGAACAATTCTTGGATGATACAAATGAAAAAACCCACTTCTATATATAGGAGTCCATGGGGTCAAAATATAATCCTAGTCGACCTAACAATAATAATGTAAGGGAACAATAATAACAATATTGGAGTTACATGGGTACAACAATAACAATAATGGGGTTACACTAACAATAATAAGGGACTATACTGGTAATATAGGGACCTAACATGCCCCTCTTCTTCAAAAAAGTATTTTCCTCAATGCTTGAGTAGCTCTGGATGCTTCTGTATAAAATTCTCATCCTCCCATGTAGAATCTTCAGTGGGTAAGTTCTTCCATTTGATGAGATGCTCTAAAATTGATCGATTTCATAGCTATCGAGTTCTTGTTTCCGTGACTACTTCAGGTTCCAATATGATTTTTCCTTCCTCATAGAGTTAAAATATAGTTTGAACTAGAAATTTGTCCCTTATGACCTTCTTTAAGCATGAAACATGGAAAATTTGATGCACTCGCGAAGAAGAAGGAAGCTCCAATTTGTATGCCATGAAATCTTAATCTTTTGCAATGTTAGCCACCTATAAAATTTGTCATATCAAATGGTGGCTAAATCATTTTTGAAGCCTTCAAGAAACAAGTTTTATTGCAAAATTGTTAGTTCTTGAAGTCTTGTGAAGATATTTTATCCTCTGATTAATCTTCACTGTTGTTTCCCTCTCAAATTCTGAAAATCTGTGGTTTTCCTGAAGAAAAGACTACTGCAAAAAACTCCATTTTCCCCTCATTTTACCCCTTCTTCCACTCAAATTAACCTCATTTTTATCCCCTTTTACCTCATAAAATTCCTCTATTTTCCCTCATTTCCCTTCTTCCCTTCATAAAAACCACTTTGATAATGTTTAAAACTCCTATTTTACCTTATCGGAAGCTTTAAGCTTTCAAATCCTTTGAAAGTCTTTGAAAAATCATGAAAAACAATATTTTTAACTACGGCCTTTAGCCCCCTTCGGCTAAGCTCCTAAAACACTTCCCCACCATGCAACCTAGCGCTGGAACCAAGCGCTAAGTCCCGAAGCACTAATCGCAATCGGCGGTTTGCGATGGGCGCATGTCTTTTTGTTACATAAAACTTTTGATGCGATTGGCTCCTTTTGTATATAACCCCAGATCCCTTTGCTTTCCTTCATATAACCCGAAAGCCCCGCAATCGGGTGCTAAACATTATATAAAACCCTTCCCCGATGCAGTTTTCCTTTGTATTTCATAAAATGCCCCATTTTTTCATATTATAAAGAGACTCGACAGTTCACAGTCTAAACCATTATTAACCGTTGATTTAAGACCGATCAATGGCCATCGGGATCTCGCATCGGAGATTTCATTAGGTGCGTTTGAATATTCTATTGCCCCCTCACGATGGGCAATCTTCCGATGGATTTCCGACCGTCGATCTATTCCACCATTCCCAGATCCGACGGTCCCCATCGCCCTTTTTCATAAGCCCATCCCTCCGCCTTTGGACCTCTGATTCATTCTCCGCCGTCGATCTGATCCTCAGATCAATGGTCTACATTCAATCACATCGGCACTCTTTTCCCTTTTCCTCCGCCGATCACAATCTTCCGATTGCATCTAGGTCGTCCACACAATAAGATCCGACGGTCTAGATCGTTTCTCCCTTCCTTTTGTTATTTTTCATGAGCCCGCTTTATAAAGTTTTAAACGGATCTCCTCCGTTGATCTCTGTAGATCAACGGCTCACATTGACCCATTCTCTGCCCGACCATCACCTCATATTTTATTCATTTGATCCCAAGATTGGATCTGGACCGTTCATC
This sequence comes from Pinus albicaulis, assembly GCA_034641835.2. NCBI lineage: Eukaryota > Viridiplantae > Streptophyta > Pinopsida > Pinales > Pinaceae > Pinus > Pinus albicaulis. The sequence goes on from CM076571.1 coordinate 313,911,868, forward strand.
CATTTCAGCCAACGATCCAGATTCAACGTGATAGGCCCAACTCCTTTGGGTCCTACCTTTCTCCAGATCCAATCTCCGCTGTCCATTCCCTGATCGGACGGTCCAGATTAAAACCGCCTTACCTCTTTTCGCCCGCGCATCTTGTCTTATCGCACTCTCCTTTCAAACGTTCGATTTGACGCCCTAGATCTAACGGTCAGCGCGCAGTTTCATGTGAATTTAAGCCCGAAAGATAATGTTTCAAAATTACACGATGAGGGTGGTTTTGAAATGCCACGTGTCAGGCTCTAACGCATATCGCGTTCAAAAAGGCAATACCGCCTTTCTCCCTTTTTGCTGTGTGAAACCGATGGTTTCTTCAGCTGAAACCACCTTTCCCATTCCCATTGCATTTTCCCGAAACTGATCTCCGTCGTTAATCTCTGAGATCTAACAGCTCGCATTCAATATCGCATTGGTTCATCGCCCTCCACCCATCCTCCACGGGCCTTCATCGATCAACCTCATCCGTTGATCTCTGTGGACTAAACTAATCCAACAGCCCAGGATCGTTCGAAAACCCCAAAATTCCTTTTAACCATTTTTCTTTCGCCAAAGGTTTTTCAACCATTTCTCTTTGTATTTTCTTCTGTTCCATTGTAAAGTGGCCCCTCCGCTTTATATAGTCACGATTGATTTCAACCGTTGATCTCTGTGGATCAACGAATCTAACTTAAACTCCCCACCATTTTTCAAACCGCCTCGCATCTGACCTCATCGAGTCATCCTTACCGGCCGCGATCTAACCCCAGCCTCCAAAGCAGTTAAACCTTATCCTGCAGGATTTTTCTAATTTATCTTTGATTGTGTAGGTTTTAATAGTTTTTCAACTGTTTTAAAAGAAGTTGAAGGTCGGGGATGACGATCCCCCAGGCCTTTTATTCATCAAAGAATATCATTCCACAGGGTTCAACACCATGTTTTTTCCATGCCTCATGAGCATTGATGCTATTATAAAGCCCCTGTAATGCCTTCACATCAACAAGACACAGTAAAGCTTAATTATTGGGGATTTTAGCACAGTTTTGAAGGATTAAAGCACACATTTAGCAAATTAAAAGCCTAATCCACAGTTAAAGACATCATGAAGATCAGAAGACCAAAATTAGGCCTAATTATGCCTAACACGTAGAATTAAAGAAAATTAACAGTGTTTAAAGGAAAACAATCAGATCTATTAGTCCGAGAAAGCCTTCACTACCACATCAGAGGCTAATTGAATCCTCTCAGCCACCAAAATCCACCTATAGCCTCAAAGCATTCAAAGGATGGCATATTTATTACCAGAACAGAGGATATTTGCCTTAATACAGTTGAACAGTTATTTCAAATCAAAGAAACTAATTTAAACTGTCAGCAGAGTTATTAAAAAGATGACGAAGAGCTTTAAAGTCAACAAACTCTGCTAAGAGGATCGAATGCTTATTGTAAACCAATTAATACAAAGGAAATATCAGAATTTTCTCCATTGAGCCCCTCAAAGGCCGAAAATCATTAATCTGTATTAATTGAACCTAGAATATATGTTATCCCATTCCACCTCCTCATTTCTTCTATAAATACTTCTGTAGAAGATGAGATAATGTTGGTCACTGGATATCTGTTGCCTATAAATAGTTTACTGAAGCTGCTGTAAGCTCTGTTTGTAATTGAAGATACCTAAGTTGAGATGAGAAGTTTGAAGTTGTAGAGAAACATTGGACTTGAAGATTGTAACTGGTTTGAAGCATAAAATACAAGCTGATTCATGGGATCTTGGTCTATGTCAACGGTGATGTTTTTCTTATTGTAAATTGTTATTTTATTTCTGTTTCCATTCTATCCATCTTCTCTGATAAAGAACAGCAATTATAGAGTTAGGATTTACTATCAAAGGTACCCTGCTCTTCCTGATAAGCTTTATCTGCATGTTTTCTTCCAAATTGTGTTGTTTAAGAATGATTTAATACAGTCCAAGCAGTTAGGAATGCTGGCGTTCCCTCGTCCTACTATCTAAACTAAACATTGTTCTTGAAAGTTATTTTCAGTTTCTGCCAAGTAAAGTTGAACTATGGAAGTCTATGGTGAGCCCTGTCCTCTAGTTTTATCTCCAAAGGTTGTCTGAAAGTTTCCCTAAGAGTATGTTGAAAGCAGGATAGGTTCAAAGTCCTTACCTAATCTTAGAGTATTCTTTGTTATCTTATGTGTTGTCTTGATAAGTTTTCTAAGTAAAGCAGAGCTAGGGAAGTCTATGGTGAGCCCTATCCTCTAGTTTCTTCTCCAATAGTTGCTTTGAAATGTTTCCCTTAGAATGTGCTGAAAGCAGGATAGGTTCAAAGTCCTTACTTGATGTTAAGCTATTCTTTTAGTGTTTTAAATGTTTTCTATTGAAAGTGCATCAAAAGAAGGCTAGTTTCAAAGTACTTACCTGATCTTAGATTACTTTTATGTCTTTCTTAAGTGTATGCCAAAAGTAGGATAGTTTCAAAGTACTTACTTGATCTTAGGCTGCTCTTTGTTCTTCATTTGTTTAATTCCCCTTCTTATTGTTTCATTTCATTCCATAAAATCAACTTTAAAGAGATCCTTAGACATAGATGACTTGCCCCATGGACCACTCTTGAACCTTGTTGTTTCAATTAAATCCTACTATGACTCCATAGCCCAATGGATTGAAGATGCTTCTTGCCTATCTTGTTAACTGAATCAATTTTCACTTTCATTCACCTTCACCCTTCATTTAGACTTCCTTCACCATCACATATCTTTGCCCAACCAAAAACAAAAAAAACCTCGTTCCTCATAACTAGCCTAATATCACATTCAAAAGCCTTAAAGATAAATCAATCTTTTCACTCATAGAGAGATCCCTCTCTGGATTCGAGAGCTAGATCCACAGAATCCCAAAGTGGTTTCAAGTGTTGTCTACGCGATTTTAGTCTCACCAATGTATTCCCATTAGGATTCCTAACATGCAACACCTTGTAAGAACCATAGTAATTTGGTGATAATTTATTATCCTTCTTAGATTTCTTGAGGGACATTTGTTTGTATGGTTGTAGCCATAAAAATACCCAGTCTCCTACATCAAAACTTCTCTCGCTACGATGTTGATCTTCCTGTTGTTTCATTCGATTTTGTGCCAAATTCAAGCTATCCTTTAAGAGTTGGAGAACTTCTTGTTGATGCTCGATGTGATCTTCCACTACTTGAACCTTCGAATTTTCTCTTAAAGATGATGTGATGGATGGTGGATGATATCCATAGAGTGCCATAAATGGGGTCATTTTTGCTGCAGTATGGAAGGAAGTGTTATACCACCATTCAGCGAGAGGTAACCACTTGACCCATTGTGTTTGTTTATCAGATGCAAAACAACGAAGATATCCTTCCAAACATTTATTTACTATCTCAGTTTGACCATCAGATTGAGGATGATAAGATGAGCTATGAGCTAATTGAGTACCCAAACAAGAAAATAACTCCATCCAAAAATTTCCAGTAAA